>BLBF01000057.1:8514366-8530982 GCA_015471245.1 Laticauda colubrina
CTCCTCCTCCTCCTCCTCCTCCTCCTCCTCCTCCTCCTCTTCCCTCTATGGTTCCCAGCATTCAGCTCTTCTCCAGGGAGTCCTCCCTTCTCATCAGGTGGCCAAAGTCTTTTGAGCTTCCTCTTCAGGATCTGGCCTTCTCAAGAGCAGCCAGGGTTGGTCTCCTCTCGGACCGACCCGGTTGGATGGCCTCGTCGGAGGTTTTTCTCTCTTCTCTGCAGAATGTTCACGGAGAGGCGCTTGGCGCGATTCGATTCGATTCTCCTTTTCCCGGCATTTCCTAAGAGTCCGTTGACTTGGGCTCCCTGCTGCTCCCTTGGCGACGAGGCTGAGCACAGAACCCCATCGGCTGCCTTGGGAGAGATCGGGAAGGCTTCCCAGTCACGCCATCCCTTCCTCAGCCAAGCGAGAGGAATCTTTGCCATGGCTGACCTGCTTGCTTCCCCCCACCCACCCACCCCCAGGGAAGAGGAGGTAAGAACTTAAATGCCAAGGGAGGTTAAGATAGGAGAATCACAGGCCAAAACTCAACGAGGAACACGGCGTAAGGTCCCTGTCGTATTTTCCTTATATCCTCCAGGTTGTCCAAAAACATGTCCATCTTCCTTCCATCAAACCCAAATTTCCTTCTCACTCTTAAGGAATTAGAAATCTGAAGATCACGCCAAGAAAGGCTGTGTTACCGAAAGGAGGAACTCCGTAGCCCAGCCTTCCCAGCGCTGAGCTTCTTTTCAGGTGCACTGGGATTTCCAAACCCATCCTCCCCAGCCACTGAATCTCTCCCAGTCTTGTGCTGTCTCGGAGATGAAGGCATCTCGCCTTCAAAACCTCTTCCTTTTTATTCGTGGTGGCTGAGCAAAAAGAAACGAATATTTATCATAGGGCCACCCGCCTCGAACAGTCCTGCGTGTCTCACGAACCGGTTCTGGGTCAGGAGGTTCCAAACCAGCTTCATTAAGCCAGGATAGTCCAGCCGTCATCGCACGAATTATCTCCCTGAATTCCAGCAGCCACTCAACGCTCCCAAAAAAGGGGCCAAACTGGGTGAATGCCGAACGTCCAAGTGATCCCCACAGGAGGTCACTGGTTTTTAAGCGGCCCAAATTCCCTCTCTCTTCTCTCTCCCCCCCCCCCCTCCCCACAACCCAGTTCAGCCACCAGCTGCTCCATCTGGAAACAGTGATAAGAAAAGGACCTGGTTTGCTCTTCAGACGTTGTGACCCAAATACCCTCGCCTGCCTTTGGATTTGGCATCCCATCGCCCAGATGTGCAGATTAACAGAATTGGAAGGGGCTTTGTAGGTCATCTAGTCCAGCCCCCCCCCTCCTCCCCCCGCCGCCCAAGCAGGAGACCCTACACCAGGGGTCTCCAAACTTGGCAACTTTTAAGACTTGTCGGGCTTCAACGCCCAGAATTCTCCAGCTAGCTATGTTATACTGAGATTTGAAGCCCACAAGTCTTAAAAGTTGCCGAGTTTGGAAATCTCTGCCCCGCACCGTTTCTGACAGATGGCAATCCAGTGTTCTTGAAAACTTCCAGGGATGAAGCTCCCACCACTTCTGAAGGCGTCTTCTCTTCTTCCCTGGGTTGGTTGATGTCCCTGTCAAAAAATGTCTCCTTGTTTCCAGGTTGAATCTCTCCTTGGTCAATTTCCATCCATTAATCCTTGTTTGGCCTTCAGGTGCTTTGGAGGAATAGCCTGACCCTCCTCCTCCTCCTCCTCTCTGGGGCAGCCCCCCAAATATTGCAGCCTTTGCTCTCCTGTCTGCCCTGGTCCTTCTCTTCCCTGGACCAGCCAGGCCCAGTTTTAGCCTCCATTCACTCCCTCTTGCTCTCTCTCCCTCTCTTTCTCTCCCTCTTTCTTTCTCTCCTTCCTTCCTTTTTCTCTCTCTCCTCCCTCCCTCTTTCTCTCCCTTTTGGTTCCTTCCTTCCTTACTCTATCTCTTTCTCTTTTTCTTTCTCTCCCTCTCCCTTCATGGACTGGAGCCCTTGCTCTCCTGTCTCCCCTGGTCCTTCTCTTCCCTTAGACCAGCCAGGCCCGGTTCCTGCAACCGTCCATCCTGTGTTTTAGCCTCCAGTCCCCTCATCCTCCTGGTTGCCCTTCTCTGCCCTCTTCCCAGAGCCTCAGCCTCTTTTTTTCATAGTGTGGTGACGCAGAACGCTGGGTGTGGTCCTCGTAAGGCTTTACGGAGGGGTATTCGGGCCTCCCTCGATCCTGATTGTACCCCTCTTGAAAATGCAACCGCGGATGGCAGGGCCAGCAGCTTTCCACACGGGGACAGCGCAAGCTGCGGTTCCAGAGGTTGCCATCCAGAGGAAGGAACTGCCTTGCAGAAGGTTATTGAGTTGAAGAGCTGTCTCTTCAAGGGACGGGTGACGAAACAGGGGTGGATGTTTCCCAGCGCCAGAACAAGCCCAAAGGTGGTTCCTGTGTTTGGCCCAAAAACGATTTCCGGGTCCCTGGGTGCGCATCTGCCAAGCGCCAGCCCTGCCCTGCCCTCCCCTCCCTCCGACCTTTGGCTTTTTCTCCCTTTCTGACGCCCCGCCACCCCACCCCACCCCCCTTTCGCCATCCCAGATGTGTAGGATCACAACTCTCACCCCCGGGGCCCTTGCAATCCGACGCATCTGGAAGCAGCCAGTGAGAGCTGTGAAGCCTCCTAGTTTTGTTTCATCGCACTTTCAAAAGCGACGCCAAAGAAGCCGCCCGTGGCTCTCTTCGCACGTCAGCCCTCCCCTCCCGTCAGCTGGTATCCATTTGCGCTGCCCTGCTTGGTGCATGGGAAGCCACGGAGAGCCCCCTGAGCATGGGCAGAGAGAGCCGTGCTGCTCGCTCTCTGCAGCTTGGGGCTGGGTTTTCTCCTCCACCCCCTCCAAACCGACCTGCAGCTGTTTCTGCTAAATTCTGTAACAAGAAAAAACGGGGAAGGTCTCACTTGCCAGGAAAGTGGGGGGGTGGGGGTGAGTTTGCATCACCAGATTTTGGGAGAGGGGGTCTCTCTGCCTCCAGAAGGGGGAGAGCAGAACAGAGGGAAATGTTTTGCAGCTGCCTTGGCTGAAGGGAAGATGGGAGCCCTGGGGGAGGGGGGGGGGGGGTCGCAGGAGGGGGAAGGGGGGGGGGTGAAAAGGGAACCCCTTCCCCCCATGGGGCCTTGACACTTTCTGAGGCTTGCTGGCCTCCCTCCCCCTCCCCCCCCCCCCCATGACTGAGTCACCTTGTGTCCCTGTGCGGGCGAAGGCAGCTGGGGGTTGGGGCGGCAAAGGACCTTCCTTTGAAGTCTGACCCCCTCGATTAAGGCCGATGGATTGATCGAAATGGTACTGTGCTCAAGCAGAGGGGGCTGGACTAGAAGACCTCCAAGGCCCCTTCCGGCTCTTTTCTGATTGACTGACCGATTGAATGACCTGGTGGAGAGTCTCCTGCTGGAGCAGACCTGCCTTAACTCTCCCCTCTGCCTCCTTTCAGGTGCTGGATTCGGCCTAGGTGTGGTCTTCTCCGTCATCTTCTTCAAAAGTGAGTGAGGGTCGTATTCTCCGGCCTCTTCCGCATCTCATCGGCTTTTCTTTCCGGCCCTCGGACCAGCCCATAAGGCTGGGCAAGGGTCAGCACCCCACCCCCACCCCCACCCTTCTCTGCCCTCGGAGATACGGCCACCTCGGCGTCCTTTTTCAGGGACCCACCGAGAGATCCTCGCTGCCATTTCCAGACGACCAGCCGTGTTCAGGCGGGGCTTTGTTATCTCCCGGGCTTCACCTCCACCCTTTGTTTAGGCTTGCAAGAGTGGCGTCGCCTACGGTGAGGAGGGAATCTGGTGAGAAAGTACAGGCGGGTTTTCTGGGGAAGAGAAACTGGGCGCGTATCTCGCTCGGGGCGCTTGGTGTGCCTTGGGACGGTTTAATGGGAATGAAGCGCGAAGAAATGCTGCAACTTTGCTGGTTACGGGCACACGGCCTTGCCAAGCGGTTAGGAGACTGGCAAAGGCTTGGAGAAACACCTGGCCGCCAAACCTAGCATGTCCCCAGGGCAGCTAACCAACTTCGATGGGTGTTTTTTTAAAAAAAGACAAACCCTGAATCTGAAATTGGGGAAACGAGCAACATTCAAAAGGAGCAAAGCCTGGTGAAAGAGATGCCCTGCAGATTAACAGAACAACAGAATTGGAAGGGGCCTCGGAGGTCTTCTAGTCCAACCCCCTGCTCAAGCAGGAGACCTTACACCGTTTCTGACAAGTGGCTGCCCAGTCTCTTCTTAAAAAGAGAAGAGACAACTCCTGAAGGCAACTTCTGTTCCACGGGTTGATTGTCCTCCCTGTTAGGAAGTTTGACCAGGTTGCTTCTCTCCTTAGTTTCCATCTGTTTTCTCTAGTCCTGCCTTCAGGTGATTTGGAGAATAAATTGCTCCCCCCCCCCTCTTCTTTGTGGCAGCCCCTCAAATACTGGAGTAACATTCCCCTGGCCAAACCCAGTTCCCGCAACCGTTCTTCGTATGTTTTGTTCTCCAGGCCTTTTCTCTGCACTTTTTCCAAAGTAACAACATCTTGTTTGTAATGTGGTGAAATTGGCATGAACACTTCACACAGTGTGTCTCCAAAGGCCAAAGAGAGTGAGGCACCTCAAGGCAGCTCCAACAAAGACTTCCAGATTTTGCCTTGCTGGTCTCTCTCTCTCTGTCTCTCTCTCTCTGCCATCCCCTTTGCCCTTCCAGGACTTCTGGCTGCGGCAGGCAGGGCAAACAGCCCTTATATGAGGCCTTGTGTTCCTTCATGGCTTCCCTTTTCATTGCAGGAAAGACCTGGCCGCTCGCTTTCGGCTCGGGGATGGGCCTAGGAATGGCGTATTCAAACTGCCAACACGACTTCCAGGCTCCTTACCTTCTCCACGGGAAATTCATCAAGGTGAGTCAGAGAGGCTTCTTGGGGAACGCAAGGCCCGCCCGCCAGACCCTTTTCATTCGTCAGTCCTCCGGCGATGCCCACCTGGGGAATCCCTGCCTGTCCCAGGTGCCTTTCATCCACTCCGTCGCCCAGGTTTACCTGCAGTCGCAGACGGGAAAAGAAGGGTGGTAAGCCGAGGCCCAAATGAACCCCAACAAAGAGGCTCTCTTTCCCCCCCCCCCTGGGGGGGGATAATAGCACACCCACCCTGACCCATGTTTTGCTCTGGTTTGGCATCGCAAGAAAAGGCGTCTGGCTTCTATTGGATTTTGGAGATAAAAGAGACAAACTCCCAGAATGGAAGTGGGAGGTCTGGAAACTTAGAAACAGGCTTCGGGGGGCCTTCCCTTCTTCCTCTTAGCCTGGCATTCCTCTCTTATTGATCCAGTCCTTCCCCTCTCCTCTCTCTCTCTCTCTCTCTCTCTCCACCTTGGCTTCATTGTTCCTTGCCCATCTGCCCCGAATTAATTCTCCCTCACCCCCTCCTGCGCTGGAGGGACCCTTCCCTGCTCCGTGCTTTCCCTTCTGGCATCTTTAGACATCTGTAGGGCAGCTGAGTAGGGAAGATGGAGGGGGGGGGGGAGCGTTGGCCCCCTGCCAGGGATTTGGGGAGGGGGAGTGAGGCTTTGTAAACTGAGTGCTGGGCCCTCTCAGCTGGCCTGGCCCTGTTTTTTTTCCCCCAAGAGGCAGGAAAGGGTCTTGGCCAGAGGGAAACCGCATTTGAAGACCCTCTACCACATCATAAAGCAGAGGTCCCCAAACGTGGCCACTTTAAGACTTGTGGACTTCAGCTTCCAGAATTATCTCCTGCAAACACCCCTCCCCTTTCGCTCCTCTTTATTCCCTCTGGCAGGGGCCATTCACCGTCCACCTGTGCCTTTACTCCCAAGTTGACCTTTGTTCCTTAACTGTTCCCTTCTCCTGGCAGCTCTGCGCATGCATACATTGGGAACAGGCTCCAGCTGTTCTTCTGCCTCACTGATGTCCGACTCCAAAGGCAGCTGATAACTGTCGGGACGGCCCTGGCCCCATGTCTGCTTCCGACGCAGAGCCCCTCGTCAGAGCCTTCCCCAGACTCCGGGACTGGCTCATGCTCCTCCCCAACCTCCTCTGTCCGAAAGCTCTGCTGGCTGGAGAGTTCTGGGAGTTGAAGTCCACAAGTCTTAAAGTGGCCAAGTTTGGGGACCCAAAGCAACGCTGTTTTAAGGGGTCTTTGCAGGTGTGACGTGGGCTGCGTTTCCTCCACAGGAGCAGTGATGGGGTCCTGACCTTTCTATGGCAGAGCAGCGGAGACACCTCGGCCTCCTCCTCTCCGTGGGGAGACAGGCTCCTTTCGAGACCCGTGGACTTGCCGGCTGTCCCTCTGGGAAGGGGGCAGCTGCCACCCACCACCATGACGCCTCCAAGCAAATCTTGATTTTGTATCTTCTCCTTCAGGGGGAACAGCAGGGAAAGGTGCCGTTCTGGGAAAGGCAATAAAACTGACAAAGCGTTCATCCTCTGTGTGTGTGTGTGTGAGAGAGAGAGAGAGAGGGAGCGCCCCTTCGCCCACTCTCTTGCCTTCATGTGTCAAACAAAGTGTGTGGGAAGGCATTCCCGTTTGAACTCACAGCTGCAACCACCTGCTTGCCACCTCCTTCGAAAGCCTCCCCCTTAATCAGGCGGGACAGCTTTCCTCCTCCAAGTTTATAGAGTTTGGGTTTCTCTTGAAAAAGCATTCCTGCCCTAGAGAGATCTCCCTCCCTCCCTTCTTTCTCTCTCTCTCTCTCTCTCTCCAGCCGGAGCCTCCTGGGGTCAGGAACAGCCTCCCTTTCAAGGTTAAAATTCTCCCCAAGAGCTTTCCCACGGGCACGTGCTCCCTCTGGCCCTGGAACCCTCTCGCCAGGCGCCCCTCGAAGGCAGTGCCAAGCTGCTCTCGGAGTGTAAGAGAGACCCGGGATGGTTTTGCCCTCCAGGCCCGGTCCAGAAAAGGGAGGTTTTCCCAAGGGGGAAAGTGTTGAGGGGATCCTGGTTTAAATCTGCCTTGAGTTTAAAGCCAGGCTCTTCAAACTTGGCAAGTTTAAGACTTGTGGACTTCAATGGCCAGGATTCCCGAGCTACCATGACTGGAGGAGGAGGAGGAATTCTGGGAGCTGAAGTCCACCAGCTCCAGTCAAGTTTGAAGACCCCTGAGTTAAAGAGAGAATAATCACTGGTCAGTTGTAATCCAAAGTCGCCTCCGGCCAAGCATCCCTCCCTCCCGCAGGGGCCACGTTGCTCCCTCCAGGAAGGTTGACCACAAGAGCCCTGCTTTTTTAAGGTAAACTGCTCCCGTAGAGGACGCTCTGCAGAGGAAAAGAATCCCATTTCTGAGCTTTAGCTGCTGTCAGCAGTTTTATGCTGGGGTTGTTTTGTTTTGTTTTTAATAACGGCGTCGCAAAGGGAATGTATTCTGTTCCTCAGCATCTGGATGACTAGCTCAGCCACCCAGGGCAGCAGAGCTGTCAGCACAGCACCGCTTCGGGGATTGTCCGGGGGTGGCGTGTCTGAAGCATCCTTCGTTTGAACCCTGCCAGTCCTCGGAGCAGGCACCCTTCCAGGAAGAGCTGGTGAGGGCACGGATGCCTTCATCACCGGGCACCCATGGTGGAGACGCGATGTCCAAATAAAAGATGGGAACCTGAGCAGCCCTTTGTTTTCCTCTCGGCATGCATTCCGGACGGTCGAAAGAGTCGAAAGAGGAAGGGGAAAGGCGGGCAGTGGAGAGAAACCAGCCCCTCTCCTCTCGGCTCAAGTGCCCGAAGGAATGTTAAAAACCCGAGTCCCTGCTGCTCACCTGGAAATGATCACCAGTTTCTCTGTCTCTCTTTTCCCCCCTCGGCCCTTCCTTCTGCCTTCAAAGCAAGCTGCGATCTCTCCTTCCCCTTTTAAGATCGAAGCCCACCCACCCCCGAATGGGGTGCCGGATGCCCAGAGAGAAAACCAAGCCAGGGGCATGTTTGGCTTAACTTAACGGCAAAGAGGGGCCTGGTCAGCCCCAGGCTCGCGCAAGTTCAGTTCCTTTGCACCCTCTGCCAAACCACATTTTTCTCCCCTTCCTCTCCGGGACTCCGCAATCCGTTCCGGAGCGCCGTTCCGGAGTGCAGGTAAGGGGATTACTTGCGCATGGGGCATGGGAGGTGCGTGCATTGCCTTCTGGGACCTGGCGCACGAGCACAATTTTTGGCACAGGAAGGTTAGCCCAAAAAGGTTAGCCCACCACTGGTGTAGGGTCTCCTGCTTGGGCAGGTGGAGGGGTTGGACTAGATGACCTACAAGGTCCCTTCCAACTCCGTTAATCTGTTAAACCTGGGATAAAGCTTTTCAAGAAGAGACTGGACTTCCCTCTGTCAGAAATGGTGCAGGGTCTCCTGCTTGGGCAGGGGGGGAGGGGGGTTGAACTAGATGACCTACCAGGTCCCTTCCAACTCTGTTGACCTGTTAGGGACTAGCGCTGGTCATGTTCCCTCGTTGGGTCACGAAACGTCTGCAAGAAAACTTCAAGAGGTTTTCCCCCCCAAAAAGAGACCACCAAGTACCCCCCTCAGCATCAAACCCCAAACAAATATTCTCTCTTTCGGATCCTGCAGCTCCTAAAAGGAGAGTCCCGAAAAGCAAGCAGTTCCTCCTGGCTGTTTCCCAACCTCTAAAGCTGCCCCAGGACAGGGGAGTCCTTGGCTTACAACAGTAGTTAATTTAGCGACCAACGCGACAGGGCATTGAAAGAAGCGACTCAGGACCGCTTTTCACGCTTTTCCGACCGTTGCAGCCATCCCTGTTTGGTCACACGATTACCATTTAGATGCCTGGGCAGTCTTTTGCAGCCTTCCGGCAAGCAAAGCTGAGTTTCACTTAACAACCGAGTTAAGTGAACTTAACGGCAGAGGTTCGCTGAACAACGGTGGTTAGGAAAGGTCGTAAAAGAGGGAACGGAACTCACTCCTCGATGGCCTCCCTTAGCAAGAGAAGCTTTGGGCTTGATTCCGGTCGTAAGCCGAGGATGCTGTCATTGGTAGGGCATCTCCAGAGGGGTCCTAATTCGACCATGTACGACTTTCTCTGCCTGATCCCATCTCGGTTTTCTTGAAGCCGTGATCATAAGCGTACAATCGCGCCTGCCATCCCTGTCCTATTGTCCCCAATTACCGGTTCCTATTTCTTGCATTGAAACTTGTTTATTCTTGTTCCTGTTGTATTGTCGCTTTTTGATTTAAAAATAAAAATAAAAATTAAAATAATAAATAAAATCAAACCTTGTGGCAGGGAGTCCCTCTGGAGAAATGACCAATTGATAAATGATCGATTATTTTTGCCAGGAAGCAAAAATTCCCAAATGGGAACTCACGCCGGAAGCAGCTGCCCGGGAAAAGGAGAGGCACGGTTAGGATGTTGCAATGAAGGCTTCAAATCAATCAATCAATCAGAATGAGAGCTGGAAGGGAGCTTTGAGGTCTTCTAGCCCAGCCCCCAAGAGATCCTGTACCATTTCAATCAATCAGTGGCCGAGAGTGGGCAGCCGATGACAGGCAACGGGCTATGACCTGGTGGGCACTTCTTCTGCCCTCTGGGTACCCCCAGCATGCCTTTTAACCCTGTCCTGAAAGGCTCAAGGCCAGATACTTCCCCCCAGATCCAAGGTGGGGAAAAGAAAAGCCCTTTGTTGTGTGAAACAGGCGAGGACGGCTGCTCCTAGACGGGAGTCTGATCAAATCATCATTTATGGCGGTTCTGCTGTGGGTACCCGTGCTTTCCCGCTCTTGCTGCCAGTTTGTGGTTTGGCTCTCTTGCTTTGTTCTCGCTGGGGTGAGTGATAGTCTGCTTCCTGGCAGCGTATTTAAGAACTCTAGAAAACCAGCCCTGCAGGTGGTGCAGAAGGAAAGCCCCAACAGGTAGACTTATCAGTGCGAAATCTCTCTCTTGTTCCGTGACTCGGGTAGACTACTCCTGGATTTGCAGGCTCCATTCCCACTTGGGATTTATTTATTTCTCCTGGCCAAGCCCACAAGCAAGGGGCGTCCTTGTTGCCTTATTTGGGGGGCGGGGGAGGGAGGGAGGGAGGGAGGGGATGTTTAGCAGAGAGAGTTCCAGTGACATTTCCAGCCATTTATTATGGCCAAAAATAAATGAATGAATCCATATAAATTAGTTGCCTATTTAGCAACCTCGGGTGCAGAATTCCTGTCATTGTAAATTTAAAGATAGGTTGCCTCTAAACAGGAAGAGGAGCCATGAGGGCCTGAAGCTTGGTTGCTTGGGTCAAAATACTCCCAGCTACGCAGAGTCTCAATTTCTTTGCAGCTGCTTAACATGATTTAAAAGAAAAAAAAAGTTCAAAGGCAAAGGTTCCCCTTGTACATCCGTGCCAGTCGCTTCCGGCTCTAGTGGGTGCCGGTCATCTCCGTGACAAAGCCGAAGAAGAGCCAGCGCTGTCCGAAGGCGTCTCCGTGGTCCTGTGGCCGGCAGGGCGAAACGCCGAAGGCGCATGCAACGCCGTTCCCTTCCCACCCCCCCCCCCAAAAAAAACCCTTTATTTCCCTACTTGCATTTTTATTGTGTGCTTTTGAACTGCTAGGTTGGCAGAAGCTGGGAGAAGGAACGGGAGAGCCGCTGTTCGCCCGCTACCTTAGAAAGAAAAAAAGACTTTTTAAAAAAAAAAAAATACGTAGATCTCCCCATGGTCTCTTTTCCTCAACAGGCGTATCATGATGGGTGGCTTTTAAAAGTATCAGGTTCTCCTTTCTGAGCAGGGGGTTGGGCTAGAAGACCTCCAAAGGTCCCTTCTGACTCTGTCTGTTCTGGGCTCGTTCTTCCCTTCCCCCCCCCCCCCCCCCCCCCCCCCCCCGCTTGTGATGAGAACTTGTGTGCAAATCCTCCTCTTTTTTTTTTTTTTTGTTAAAGCCGCCTCCCTTTCGAAAGGGACGAAAGCTGATCTCCGAAGAAGAGGAAGCAGCTGAGGTTTTACATTTGGGGCCTCAGGAAGCCAGACCTGCCCCCTGCCGTCCAGCCCAGATGTTCCCCGCAGCCCCTGCCAGGGTTCACACATGCCACCTTTCTGCAATCCAGGCTTCATCGCGGGCACGGCTGCTTGCGGAAGCCTGTCCGAGGACGAGGACGACGCAGGGAGCAGGATGCGATCGGGGTGGGGTGGGGTGGGGTGGCGGGGAGAAGGCTGCTCACCCCTCTCCCGGGCGCCCAGGTGTGGGTTTGGAGCACAGGTGGATGCCCGAGACGTTTCCCTCCCCCACGGGACTCTCGCCCTGTCTCGACATGTTCCCCGGGCTCTGGCACTCAACCAGGAGCCGAGAAGCGAAGCTGCCAAGCCTGTGGCACCCCTGACTCCTGAGCTAGAACAGGCTTTCCCGCCTCCACGGCGCCCACCCCAAGGCCCAACCCCTCAGTTGGTTCCCCCCCCCCCCTGGCACCCCTGGGTGCCCCCTCCCAAGAGCAGGGCACGGGGCAAGGAGAAGCGAGCCGTCCCTTACCACGGGCGCAGCCTGATAGACTGCTTCGATGTTGGGAGGTTTCGCTCAACTCCAAGGAAGGAGAGCTTGGTTTCCTGGAAGGGGCAAACCACACCCACCCACCCTTGAAATGAGATTTCCACTGGGCTCCAGCAGATCCAGTTTAAACCTCTGGCGCTGTGGGCATCGCCGGCCTTTCCAGGTTTCCAGAACTGAATCTTCTAATCCAAGGGTAAGCACCAAGAGGACCAAAGGGAGAACTGCCCCTAAAACTGGAGGCCTCAATAAACCTGCCACCCCTCCCCTCTCCAGCCACAACTTGCAAAAGTATTTTGAGGGGTGCAAAATCCAGCAAAGGAGGCTTTTCATTATTATTTTTTTCCCCCTCCTCTCTTCTCCCAAACTCACTCATTCTTGCCTCTTGGAATATAGAATAGAATATGGAATAACAAGAGTTGGAAGGGACCTTGGAGGTCTTCTAGTCCAACCCCCTGCCTAGGCAGGAAACCCGACACCACTTCAGACAAAGGGTTACCCAACCTCTTTTTAAAAACTACCACTGTTGGAGCATTCACAGCTTCTAGATGCAAGTTGTTCCACTGGTTAATTGTTCTAACTATCAGGAAGTTCTAAGTTGCTTCTCTCCTTGATGAGTTTCCACCCATTTGTTGCTTCTTGTCTGGCCTTCAGTCGCGTTGGAGAATAGCTTGACTCCCTCTTCTTTGGGGCAGCCCCTGAGATATTGGAAGACTGCTGTCATGTCACCCTGATCATCAAACTAGACATCCCCAATTCCAGCATTCCAATCTGTTCTTTATATGTTCTTTATATGTTCTTGATATGTTTTAGTCCCCAGCCCCCTAATCATCTTTGTTGCCCTATTTGAGATGCTTTAAAAATATTCTCTTTTGCTTTCCTCCTCCTGAACTGACAGGAGCCAGAAGAGCTGAAAGACAGAGATTGAGGAGGAGGAGGAGGAGGAGGAGGAGGAGGAGGAGGAGGAGGAGGACGGACTAACAGATTTAAACTCTGCCTTAAGATGCGGTGGAAACTTTGGGGAAGTAGCAAATTCTGAACAGCTTCTCCCTGACTAGGAAGGAACATGCCTCTCTTTTGGTCTAAAAACCTAACTTTTTCCCTTCCACCTTCGCTGCTCCAGCCTGCAGGAACTTTGTGATTTTCGTGTCTGTTTCTGGACCTTTGAGACGATTTCAAGGTTTTTCCTCCTGCTGCTGCATTTTACACCGACCAGGTTGGTCCCAGAGAGATAAAAATTACTCACAACTGACTGAAAGTTTGGATCTCTCTGCAAATCGACACAGAAAGTAAGTTTGCTAATTGTGTCCCTCCTTCCTTTTTGGTTTTTCTTTTATAATCCTGGGATGCTCTGGCAAACATAACTTTTGGGAGATTTTATAAGACACGGATTTAAACCTGGATTTGAGCTGTCGCTCCTGCGGACTTGGTTGGATAACCCTGTTTTAATATTTGGCTGCTGCAAGAGATCTGGGTTTTTTTTTTTTTTCCCCCCCCACGGGATCAAACTCCTGTTCCAGAGGGTGAGTCGATTTTTAAAAAATCCTTTTCCAAATAATTCATCTGGCTTCAGGTTTACAAACTGTTCTGCGGGATTTCACTGCCTGGACTCTAACCTAGGACCACACTTTGTGCTAAATTCGACTTATAAAAGGGGGGGGGGGGGGAGAGAATGTCTGTTTTTTGTTTTTTTTCTTTGTTGATAAACTGAAACCGTGTTTCTTTTTTTCCTCTTCTGAACCTTTAAGTAGAAGATGTCCTTGATTTGACCACGGGCTTGTCTACAGTTTGGGGGCTGCAAGTAAATGCTTCAACCTGTTTTGTGGATTCAGCCTCCTGTTTCCTATCATGGCTTACAGGTCCATGAACCCAAGCTCAAATCACACACGAGCATTTAGCGGTTCTTACAACTCGCTTATGAGCTTCCAAACTTTAAAAGGAAACAAATGTGGAATTCCACATTGCATGCCCACAGGGAGATGCGGCCAGTCCCTCTTGCCTTTCAAAAAATTCATCACTTACAATTGATGTTTCGGAGGGATTTCTACACAATGGAGATCACTATCGCTGAAAAACGGGTTGGAAGTTTTTCTCCCGACTTTTTCACTTGTAAACATTTGCACACCTCGTTTTCCCCTGGAAGGTGGGTGTGTTTATTTGGGGTGTCAATCACGGGAACAAAGTCATCTTCGGAAAGTCACCTAGAAAGGCAGGTAAAGAGCAGTTGCAGATGGACGCACCTGGTTGGACCGAGAAGCATTCATTCCAAAGAAATCATGCACTTTTTTTCCCCTTTCTGCTATAAATGTACCAACCATTCCAAAAGATTGGTTTTTTGGAGGAGGGGGGGGCGGTCATCAGCAATTTGAAAATTATTTTCCCCTTGCCAGGCAGCCAAAGGTCAAAGATGCTAGTCTACAAGATAATAATAATTCTTCACCCCCCTTTTCCGAGGGGTGGTTGTGTGAAAGGAGGGCAAACCTGCCCCTTTTCACCACTCATCAAGACCAGATATTTTTTAAATGCTCCCCCACACACTCTCTTCCCTCTTATCCCCCCCTCTGATGGATGGTTTGAAAGAGGAGAAATCTTTGCCAATAAATTAGTTACAGATGAGAAACGTGCTGCTGGAGGGAACCAGTTTTTTTCAGCCATTAAAATATTTCCATCTGTCTTTCCACACGATCCTTTCTCGGCTCAATGACAAAAAAGGAAGGGAAAAAAAAAAAAAATCAGTGAAAAATCCCAGCCTGGAAATGTTTTCAGGAGCATCTTCTAATCTTTTCTCTCTCTCTCTCCCTTACCGCTGATTCAGAATGGAAAAGAGAGATCTGAAATGCATTAATTGGGGGCTAACTTTGAATACCAGAGGGAAAAACACTATCTTTGAACAAACTGTCTTCTTACTGTTTAAAAAAAATGAAGTTCAACCATTGTGTGTCTTTAAAGAAACAATTCCACGGTTACCCAAAGGGATTAAAAAACAACAACAACCTATTATTACCTCTGTTAAAAATGACATTTCCTTGGGCTCCCTTAGGGGTAAAAAAACTCTATTGTTTTAAGGTGATTCTAAATAGTTTGACTGCTAAATTTGCTTTAAGTAGATATTGACACCGTTAAATATGATCTCTCCCTGGAAATGCTGTGCAGCGGCTGTTATTAGCAAAAAACTTAGCAAAAATCAGATCAGATAATGCTCAGTCACAGGACAGCTTCAGTGAGGAGGGTTTTTTTCCCCTTAAATTTGAGAAAAACACAAGTTGGACCAACCAAGCGAAGGAAGCTACCCATGAAGTCGCTTAAAAAAACAACAGGACGGGAACCCCATTGAAAATCATTCCTTGGTTTGAAACCAACCCATCATTAGTGTCCCCTTTTATTTTGCAGCATTGCGTGGCGAATTGTTTACGGGAGGTAGACTGCCCTGATGGGAAGGTTCTACTTTGTTTTTTTGTCTTTCTGTATGTGGGCAATAAAACCCTTCAAATCAAGACGCTACTTGATTTAAAGTAGACACTCAGAAGGGAAAACAAAAACTCTTTAAAGGGACAACAGAAGCTTTTGAGCAGTGCTTTCAGGAAGGGGAAAGGGGCTTCCAAAAAGTATTTCCCCCCCCCCCCAGAAAAAACCTACGACATCCTCAGTTACAAGAAGCTCTTTCTCCTCCTCTCTGATTTCTTTCATCACCCCCATTTTTTTTCTGGGTGAAAACAAGCTCTGAGACCTTTTGCTTTTCCACTAAAGAGGAACTCTGGTTTCGCTCTTTATGATTTGGGCTTTTCAATCCGAAAACGTGCCCCGTCTTGCTTCCCTTTGAGAAGCCAAACCGGATCAGGCCAAGTTTGGATTTGGGAGAGGAAAGCTGGTGGGAATATTGGATGCTCCATGCTCCACTCCCAGGATCTGGGATAGGAAAATGGGAGGGTAAACCTGGTTAGCTTGGTTCCTTCCATGCCCCTGGGACTCTCTGAAGGCGACTTGTGGGGTTCATAGAATTCACAGAATAACAGAGTTGGAAAGGTTCTCTTTTGAAGCTAACCTTGATTGCTCCTCCCCTGTGATCCTGGTTTGGGAGAAAACCAGGATCACCACTTTCTCCAGAAGTAGCCATGATTGCAAGGGGGCCATCCTCGCACAATGGAGTTTTGTGAGGGTCTTAAGGTTTCCTGAATGTGCAAATCAAGTTAAAAGCAAGCCAAACACCCTTTTCTAAGCTTGCTGCCCAATCTCTCAGCATTGTTGGCCACAGACCAACAGACCTAACATCTAATGTCCCCTGCATGTCAGCCAGCTTATACATCCTTTCAGGCATGCTCTTGCAATAAAATCCTGGAATTCCGTGAACAGGTTAAAGCTGTTTTTATTCCCATGTGGTTTTGGATTCACCTGGCTAATAGTGGCTGCCCCTTTTAGGATGGAAGAAGGGTTTTCTTTGCTTTTTGGTGGCTTTTTTTAAATACAGTTAGGATTTAATTCTGATTAAATTTTTTTTAATCATGTAATTGTGCAATTGTTAAATTGGGTCCTGCAATATCTCTATTCCTGTGGAAAAACCACTCATTTGGGGATAAATGGAAATTATGTTTTTGCTGCAAAGACGGAAGATTTGTGTGGAGTTTTGTCAGTTAAGGAGAATTGACCTTGCTTTTAAATTCATAACTCTTTCCAGATCTTCTTTGAATGTGTCTTTAGCTTGGTTTTCTTGAAATAAAGGCTGCACCATTCCGTTTTCAACAGTTTAGCCGGATCCCACCTGCTTGCTGTCTTTGGTCTCCTTTTTCTAATAAAAGAGGAGAAAATTTCCTCCTGTTTGGAAACTAGAGTTTCCAACTTTTTTTCTCCACTGCGCTGTTCACTGTAATATTTTCTTCTGGGATCGGGAAAAAACAGGGATTGGGGAAGTGCAAAATATGAAGGTCTATTTTAAGAAAAAAGTCCTGCTTCTTTCTGATGGCATCCAAAACCATCATCCTCTGCCCACCGCCCAAGCGAGACAATTGCACCTTCAAATTGCCAGATGGAAAGCAATTTGAACTCCTGATGCTAACAGCATCTCTGCAAAGATGCGGCTATTTTCCTCAAGAAAGAAAGGAAGGAAGGAAGGAAGGAAGGAAGGAAGAAAGAAAGAAAGAAAGAAAGAAAGAAAGAAAGAAAGAAAGAAAG
>BLBF01000057.1:8543308-8554071 GCA_015471245.1 Laticauda colubrina
GAATAAGAATAAGAATAAGAATAAGAATAAGAATAAGAATAAGAATAGGAATAGGAATAGGAATAGGAATAGAACAGAACAGAAGCTGGAAGGAACCTTGGAGGTCTTCTAGTCCAGCCCCCTGCTGAAGCTGGAGACTACCATTTCGGACAAGTGACTGTCCAGTCTCTTCTTAAAGACCTCCAATGTCGAATTACCCACAACATCTAAAGGCAAAGCCGTTCCCCTGGTTAATTGTCCTCCCTGTTGGGAAGTTTCTCCGTAATTCCCGGTTGCTTCTCTCCTTGATTAGTTTCCATCCATTGTTTCTTTTCCTGCCCTTCTGGTGCTTAGGAAAATAAGTTGCCCCTGCCCCCCTCTCCTTTGGGGCAGCCCCCGAGATATTGGAAGACTGTAACCATGTCGCCCCCTTCGTCCTTCTATCCTTTAGAAAATGTACGACCATCCACTTGAGGTGGCCTAGGAGATGTTGGCACCCCAAGAATCCACCACGTGCGCAGATGCACAGCTGGCCGACAGCAAAAATAAAAGCCTGACCTAGCCACCCCTAGGTCTCACTTTTTAATTTTTGTTCCCGTTATTGGCCTGGCGCGCTCCCCGCTCTCCAGATTTCTTTGCCACCGCTCCCCCACTGGCATTCCTGAAGGACCCCAATTCGACTCCTCCAAAGCATTCCCACCCTCCACCCTCCCCAACTGTTCCCAAGAGAAAAGAGGGAGCGTCAGTCAGCGGAAAGGTCCAGATTGACTCTCCTTCCTTCTCCAGCACACCAGCTGCTTGGCTCTCCACCGCCAACCGAGGAAGATCCCTGCTCTGCGTCTCCAGGGAGCTCTCGGTGCTCCTCCAGAACGGAGGGAAGGGGAGAGGCACTGGCAACGCCAGCCAACCGTCGCCAGCCTGGCAAGGCAAGCAGGGCAGGCAGAGGAGGCTCGCAGCGGCTGCTTTGCTTTCTCCTCCTTTTTTAAACCCCCTTCAGGAGAACCTGACACTCTGCAGGTAGGGGATGGGGAAGGGCTGCCAGCCGGCCAGGAGGAGGGTCAGGGCAGCTGGCGGGGATACTCCCAGCGACTGAAGAGCGGAGCGGAGATCCCCAGAGAAGAGTGAGAGTGAGAGAAAGAGCGGGGGGGGGGGGAGAGAGAGAGAGAGACAAAAAAAAAAAGGGATCGAGAAAGAGAGAAAGAAAAAGAGCAAGGGAAAGAAAAAGCGAGAGAAAGAGAGTGAAAGAGAGTGTGTGAGAGAGAAAGAAAGAGAAAAAGACAAAGTAAGAGAAAAAGAGAAAGAGAATGAGAGAGAGAGAGTGAGAGGGGGGAGAGAAAGAAGGGGGAGAGAGAGAAAAAGAGGGGGAGAGAGAGAGAAAGAGTGAGAAAGAAAAAGAGTGAGAAAGAGCGAGAGAGAAAAAAAGAGAGTGCAAAAGAGAGAAAGAAAAAGAGAGAGAGAAGAGAGAAAAGGAGTAGGAGAAAAAAGAGAGAAAGAGAAAGAGAGAGTGTGAAAGAAAGAGAGAAAGAGAGAGAGCGCGACCACTTAGCCTGCCGTCCAGCGTGCCACTCCCTCCCATGGATGGTCAGCTGGGCAGCCTCAATGCCAGCCTGATCGGGCAGGAGCCCAGGCTGCGTGGCAGTGCCTGGACAGCCGCGTTCCTCTGCTTCGTCATCCTCCTGACCATGGTGGGCAACGTCACCCTCATCCTCCTCATCTTCAGCCAGCGCTTCCTGCGCAACACGTCCAACTTCTTCCTGGTCTCCCTCTTCCTCTCCGACCTGATGGTGGGCCTGGTGGTCATGCCCCCGGCCATGCTGAACCAGCTCTACGGGCGCTGGGTGCTGGACGGCGCCTTCTGCTCTGTCTGGTTCTCCTTCGACGTCATGTGCACCAGCGCCTCCATCCTCAACCTGTGCGTCATCAGCCTGGATCGC
Source organism: Laticauda colubrina (assembly GCA_015471245.1). Classification (NCBI taxonomy): domain Eukaryota; kingdom Metazoa; phylum Chordata; class Lepidosauria; order Squamata; family Elapidae; genus Laticauda; species Laticauda colubrina. Next base: position 8,545,222 of record BLBF01000057.1, read on the forward strand.
TACCTGCTCATCATCTCCCCACTCAAGTACAAGCTGAGGATGACCTCCGGCCGGGCCTTCTGGCTCATTCTGGCCACTTGGACACTGGCTGCCTTGGTGTCTTTCCTGCCCATCAAGATGGGCTGGCACAAGATGGAGTTCGACCGCCGTCCGCTCAACGCCACCCTGCAGCCAGAAGGGGAGCAGTGCCGCCTGCTGGTCAGCTTGCCTTACGCCCTCATTGCCTCCGGCCTGACCTTCTTCCTCCCCTCGGTGGCCATCTTGTTCACCTACTGCCGGATTCTGCTGGCTGCGCGGAAACAGGCCCTCCAGGTGGCGTCTCTCACCAACAACAAGCCCCTCAGCGAACAAACTCCGCAGGTAAACCCAACAGCGGTTCTAGAACGGTGTTGATTCCCGGGAGGGGAAATGCGATGCCGTCAGGATGACCATTGTCCTGGGGAATTAACACACCCTGTGATTGCTCCAGAGCAGGGGTCGCCAACCTTTTGGACCTCGGGGACCACCAAGCTCATCATTTTAAATCCCGCAGACCAGAGACCCTGGGAAAATCCCCCCAAAAGGTCTGCAGGAAAATTCCCCACCCCGTTTTCCTACTGATCGATTGTTCTTTATTTGGGATCGCAGCTCCGTTCTCGGGGGGTGAGAGAGAGAGAGAGAGAGAGAGAGAAAGAGAGAGAGAGACTTTGGCTTCATGCAAGGAAAGCAGCAGAAGCCGCAGAAGTCTTTCTTTCTCTCCCCCAAACTCCACCATAAATGAGTCTTTGCTGGCTCAGCCTCTTGGAGCAGGAGGCCTTGCAGGGTCCCAAAGACTCATTTCTGGCGGAGTTTGGGGGAGAGAAGGAAAGACTTCTGCTGCTTTCCTTGCGTGCAGCCAAAAGCAGAAGAAGAAAGAAGCAGAGAGAAGCAGCCCGGTGGCCAGGCCAGGCGCGAGGGGTGAGTGGGGCAAGTTCCCCCCTTAGCTCTTCCCCCCTCCCCTCACTACCTCCTGTTGTTCGCAATGTAAGTAGCGCAAACCTTGTGTTCCTGCGCAGCCTGGATTCATTGCTTGGGGGGGGGGGACGACATTTCTCTGCAGACCACCAACATTTTCTCACGGACCAGCAGTGGTCCCCGGCCCTCTGGTTGGCAACCACTGCTCCAGAGGGATGATTTAACTCTGCGCATGCTCAGAGAGTTAGCGATACGTCCCAAATCTTCCTTCACTTGCTGGTCATGGATACCGTTTAGCACTGCATCCACCTGAAAATTAGATGAACTCTGGGCCGGTGCCTGTCCCTCGTCCTCCAAAAAGGTTTTTCTCCCATCTACCCAAGAGGAGGGGTATGTTTCTCTGCCCTGTTTTCAGTGAGCTTTCAAATTTCTCTCATGGTGTATTTTGGATTTTTAGCAGAGCAGGGCTGCTCAAGGGGCACATTGTAACCAAGACACCCAAGTCTGACTAAATGAGCATTTAATCAAGGTTTTCTCCTCGTTTTAAGAAAAATAGACATCCAAAAGCAGTTTCTCATGCATTGGACAAAGGAGGAGAAATTAAAAATGAAATGTTCATGCAACTTTAACAAAGGTCGCAAATGAAAGCTTTTCTTAAGGGGTGGTGGTGGTTGTATGAATTTGGAAAACCGTTGTTTGGGCATCCACTTTCTACTGCATCCGTAGAAAGCTGCTGGATTCTGCGTGAGTCCATGTTCTGGGGATGACTTTCCCCTTCTATTAATGCAATGCATGAATGCATCAGAGAGTGGGAGACTCCCTGTACCAGTCTCTGCTTCGTGTCGAGACTCTGGAGCGAGTGCAGAGAAGAGCAACCAGGATGACTGGAGGCTAAAACGCACGAAGAACGGTTGCAGGAACTGGGCCTGGCTAGTCGAGGGAAGAGAAGGACCAGGGGAGCAATTATAGCAATAGTCCAATATTTGAGGGGCTGCCACAAAAAGGAACAAGCCAAGCTATTTTCCAAGGCACCTGAAGGCCAGACAAGGAATAATGGATGGAATCTGAACAACCTGGAAATAAGGAGAAATTTTCCGACAGTGAGAGCAACCAACCCATGGAACAGAAATTGCCTCTGGAAGCTGTGGGAGCTTCACCGCTGGAGGCTTTCAAGAAGAGATTGGATTGTTATCTGTCAGGAATGGTGTAGAGTTTCCTGCTTGAACAGTTTCGTGGGGTTTGGACTAGATAACCTCCAAGGTCCCTTCCAACTTAATATGATCTAGAAACCTCCATCTAAAGACAGGCCCAGCCCAACCTCTGATGGTAAAGACACAGAGCGATCAGCGTCTTCCCAAGTGAGAACCTGGGTGTGGAGGCTGCCAGCTGTGGCCCCCTCCCAAAATTAAGCATCTCAGGTGTGCGAAAGAAAGAGGTTTGCATCTGTTTTTGGAAGAAGCTGGCCAACAGCACCACCAAGTTTGATGGAAAAGATTAGGGAGAAGGCAAGCCATGGAGCCTAGTTTCTAAAAATCAGATGCTTCCTCTGGGAAAACAGCCAGCCTGCAGACAAGACTATATGCTATATAGCTTCACTGCATTCTCATTCTTGGAAATGCAAAAAGCAGTTTTATATATATCCTTTCTTTAAAATAGAAGTGCAAATGTCTGGGTGGCCACCAGAGGGCAGCACTGTGATGTGGGAAATTTGGCCTGGGACTCAGGAGATGGAGATTGAGTGACACTTGTCCATTGATATCCGGAATAAAATCCAGTTTCTAAACTTTCTGGACTGATATTTTTCTTATCTGAAGACGCCAAGACCACGCTATCAGGCTCACGCCTCCCAAAATGGAATTGAAATTTCCAAAATGCTGGCCTTGAAGGTAGCCTGCCCCTGTCCAGAGAAGTTCCATTTCACTGATAATTACAGAGCTGCTAAAAGCTTTGAGAAAAACAAAAAAAAAACACCTGCTTAGTTCCTGCATTATTATTATTATTATTTTTTTTCCCTCCTCGGCTATCAGAAGGGCTCAGACCTGGCCCCAGATCTTTGCAGGTGGAAATCCAGATTTAAAAGGCTTCTAATTCCAGAGTTTGGGGAAGGGGCTGACTTGAAAGACGACCTCTTAATCTGGCCCTCTTTCACTCTCTCGTCCTCTGCAAAATATCTGCAATTCTCAAAATAACAAGAGCAGAGGTCTGTTCCTCGGAAGAAAGGGGGGGGGGGCAAATATCAGTGCCAGCCCTGTTTTCTTCTACCCCCCTCCCCAGCAATCCACCCACCACCTTGTACCATGTGTGAGTAGGCAGGGAGCAACTGCTCAGCTCGGGTGGAAGCACAGAGTGACTCTTAATTGCTTTCCCCATGCAGCCAAGGAATTCAAGCTACACAAGAGCTGAATTTGGGTCCCAGTTGGGTGCAGAGCCTCTCCTTCAAGGCCAGTCTACCCGCCTATCACAGGGGGTGGGGAAAAGCATCTAGGATGGAAAACCCACCAAGGAAAAGTGTCCGTTGGTTGCCTGCAAAAAAAATCCCCCCCTTCCTCTGTAGTTAGTTTTATTTGCATGGGCAATGCAGCTACGATTAGAAATTTAACCCTTCTTATACTGTTTCTTTCTTTTTTTTTTTTTGTGTGTATATATATATATATATATATATATATATATTGTTTACAACTATAGATACAAAACAGCGCAGCCGTTTTGGCATTACTTTGCCATACATACCAAAGATGTGGTCAAACCCATTAACATTTCTATTACTGGTACAATATTTACATTTTTGCTTCCGATCCTTGTTCGGACCTGCCCTTCTTTTTTTGCAGCCACAGATAAAACTTGTTCCAGGTATCCTGAACATTCGGAATCCCCCTTCTTTTTCATTTCTAAAGTTAGCCTCTCAGATTCTCCACACACCATTATTTTCCCTCCCTTCCTCACTGGGTGAAATGGAGTTCCGCAGACAGTGGGGCTGGCCCAGTCCAGAAGGGGCAGATATTAGATTAGATTAACAGAGTTGGAAGGGACCTTGTAGGTTATCTAGTCCACCCCCCACCCATTCTCAAACTCATGTCCACACAGCTGCACCCAGCTGCAGAAGATACCAAAACCGAACTCAGGACGGGATTCTCATGTCTCAAGGATTCTGCCATTCCCAAGAATCCAACTTCCACGAAGGAAAGTTGAATTTTAGCCCCTTCTAGGCACTTTCCAAGCACGCCCTGCCAACCAGCACAGAGCCGGGCATCACCACAGACCTCCCTCGCACTGACCTCCCCAGGAAATGCCTGAGGGTTGGTGGTCCCAACCAGGTCCCAACCCTGGCAGAAGGGGAAAAAAACAACTCCAGAGACCACGCGAAGAAGGGTGCCAGGCCAGCGCTCTTTGACCTTTGGGCACCCTGTTGGGGAGGGCAACAGCTCAACAGAGTCTTTTGCAAGTTCACCTTCCCTCCCTCCGAGGAAAAAAAATAAAATCTAATTAAACCTCTTTTGCAGAGTTCAATAGGCACTTAAGCTGGTGGGAAATTAAAATGCGCCCGCAGGATTTTTGCCTTGGAAGGAGTGGGGCCACCCGAGCCGGCTTGGATGAATAACATCATCTTATTTTTTTCTCTTGGCATGGGAAGACTCTTGTTTGGGGGTGGGGGTGAGGGCAAGGGGAGAGAAAGACAAATGTTCCCAGCAAATGAAACTTAATTAGCTAATATCGTTTTAGTCCCCAAGCAGCTTGTTAGGAAGGAAAAGACACCAAGACTGCAGCAGCACAAATCCGGAAAAGGAATCCGACTCGCCAAAAATCTCCCTTATCAATTACTAGCTGGATATCCGTGCTTGGCTACGAAACTATGTGGTCGGGCTTAATTTTGGGGGAGGAAAATAAGCAGGAAAAAAATTCTGCCTCTGCCGACCAGCATCCATTGGTATTCATCTGGCTAGCATCCTGCCCGTGTGTGAGAGAGTTGAGGGCTGTTTGGAAACTGAAACAGTATTTGCTGAGTGAGCAAGGAGAGAGCAAGGAGCCTGGGCGTGGCTTAGCTCAACTGTTCTGTACTAAAGCTGCTTGGTGGTGTGAAACTGGAACTGAAACTCCCCTGTTTTTGTTTTTGCATTTGGAACAGATTTCTTTTCAGGCGGGGAGGAGGAATAAACATCCTTAGCATCAGAGCTTGTTAATAATAATAATAATAATATAGGAAATACTGTAAATGCTCTGATGGTCATTCCGAAAAATCCTTCCTTAGTGAGCACCTAGAGGCCAAGAGGAACATAGGTGCCAAATTTCAAGTTTGTAAGCTGTACGGTTCTGGAGATTTTGTGATGATGCATGAGTGGCATTTCACTTTTATATATATATATATGTATGTATGTATGTGTATCTATGTGTGTGTATATATACATACACACACACACACACATATAAATCGTGTAGTCTAACATATTGCTTTGAGAGCATCTTAAATAAAAAGGTATAAATACTTCCAAGGTAATAAATTATAACTTACCATTTCTCTGCAGTTTCTTTTGATGTTCTCTTCCAATGACAAATTTTCCAGCAGCTTCAAATGTTTTTCAATAGCTTTAAATTCTTTTTTTTCCACCAGGTTTCATGTCTGAATCTTTAGGCCACATAAACATGTTTTTTTCCCCCAAGATGTACATCATCTAAAAAATAAATAGGAACTTCTCAACCATTATCCAGTGCTTAAAGAAATAAATTAAAAATCTGCCTACTTAACTCAGAAGATTTGGACTATAATTCCTTCATTGTTTATACAAAAATAAGTTCTAATGAACCTAGATTTGACGGTTAAATTGTCTTACTCCATGAAACCTTAATGTCGTTGGTTTAGCATTTGGAATTCAACATGGTGGTTTATAAACCACAGTTTATAGCACATGTGGGTTTAGCTAACTAGGGCTTATTGAACTATGGTTCAGTGCCATTATATAAACCAGGATGTAGAGAGAGACAACTAGAAAATTACTGGAATTATTTTAGGTATATTTAACGGCAAACTCTTGTCAATTTGCAAATAATTATCACAAGATGACCATAGGGCGACATCTATTAGAAGAGCTGTTAAAAAAGGAATAGCACAACCATTAATATGGTAGCCTATTGCTCTTTAACTAATAATAAGTAAAGCAACAGTTTATGCAAATGGAACTTAAGGTGGAAATAGTTCAAATCCTCCAACATCTAAATTCAGTTCTTGCAATTCCTGATTCAAATGCATGTCAGGAGCAATGCCTCCCTTTCTTAGAATTTTAAAAATTATATATTTTTTTTTAGAATTAGACCCAGTTTCATCACTTCTAATTTGAGAAGGTAGTAAAGAATCATAAGCACCAAGCAATTAAACTTGGCAATAACTGTCTCTAATTGACTCCATAGCCCGCAGAAGGAGAAAAAGGGACATAACTGTAATTGCGTTTAAATGCTAAGACAGGGTTTTTAGAAAACTTACCTCCCTTATTTAGTTAAAGCAAATAACCAGTTGCTGGTTTTTGGCTTAGAATTCCCACCCCCCCCTTCTTTTTTGAGACAAGCAGAGAAACTGACCTCAATTTTCCAAGTTATCAGTAGGGTTAATGAGGCAATTGTCTTAAGTTATTTCTTTTTTGGAGGGCAATAAATAGAAGTCTGATAAATTACAAGCAAGCTGCTGCTTGTTTATTTTTAACACACGAACTTGGAAAAATCCTAGCAATCTCAGGATTTTATTTATCAGATATACATGCCTGCCTGTCTCACACAATGCGACTCCAGGCAGCATATAAAACCATAAAAAGAAAGTTAAATGCATGCAAATGTATGTATGTATGTATGTAGGTATGTATATATGTATATATGTGCTGTTCAGCTTCCTTTGGGTCTTATCCCACGTCATTGTAGTTGTGCTTTTAAAGTTGTAGCAACGTTTCAGCAGAATCTCATCTGCCATCATCAGGCTTCTGTACTGAGTTCGTATTTTAAAATTTTAAAACTTTAAAAGCATTACAATGACGTGGGATAATACCCGAAGGAAGCTGAACAGCACACATGTAAGTACCCGCGAAAATTAAAAAAAAACAAATATATATATATGTTTGTGTGTGTGTGTGTGTGTGTGTGTGTGTGTGCTGTTTAGCTTCCTTCGGGTATTATCCCACGTCATTGTAGTTCTGTTAAGGTTGTAGCAACGTTTCAGCAGAATCTCATCTGCCATCCTCAGGCTTCTGTATAGAGTTAGTTCCTGGTTTCAAATTTGAGGCTGGTCCATTCTGATTGGTTGGGAGCCTGGACCTGTGTTCATTGGACTTGGAGTTTGATTGATTGGTGTTTCTGGTTTCTTCTGTCTGTTTTGTGGCTTTGATTGGCTGGCAACACTCTGTTCTTGTGTTGGAGGCTTTTAGTGCAGCTTGGCTCCGTGTGAAGGGACGGCTGCTCTTCATTAGCAAGCTGGGTTTCACCTGGGTGCCTGGTGGGGGGGTTAGGTTGGAGCTATCAGAGGGAGTCTGTTTTTGCCCAGGTGTTTGCCTGGCTTGTGGCATGGAGATCTTTCTATTTGAGAGTGCAGGATTCCAGCACACATGTAAGTACCCGCGAAAGCCTAAGAAAACACATATATATATATATACACACATACATACACACACACAATTTTCTGAAGTTTTCGCGGGTATTTGTATGTGGATCTTTGGTTATTTGGGTTTTCTCCCGCGTAAAATTGGAAGTATTTTGGCGATGTTTTGACGAAACCTCATTCGTCATCTCCAGGCTTGTGTCTTCGGCTTTGTGCTTCTCAGAATAATGTGAGCTTGCAGCTGTTTTTTCCTTTTAACTGCTAGTGGGGGCGCAACTTGACTGGGTGGGGGCTTGGCTGTGGTGGTAGGTGTGGCCCTCGTAGGTGTGGGTCTGGTGTCATTCTTCATGTTAGGTATTCATTTGTTAATGAGGGCGGGTTTCCAAATGGCTGGTAGGCGGGAGGCATCATCTCTTTTATTCATGCTGTGTGGGCGTTTTTCTCTCTCGATGGCTTCTCTGATTATTCTGTTGTTGAAGTGTCCGATTTTGGCGATAGTTCTGGTATTTTTAAAGTCAATCTCATGTCCTGTGGCTTTGAGGTGTTGGACCAGGGAAGAAGTCGGTTCTTCTTTTTTGATTGAGTTCTTGTGTTCTTCAATGCGTGCACTAATTCTTCTGTTAGTTTGTCCTATGTATGTGGTGGGGCAGGCAGTGCAAGGGATTTCGTATACTCCTTGGTTTTCTTACTGGATTCTGTCTTTAGGGTTTCTTAGGATGGTGGATATTTTTCTGTTTGTGCAGAATGCTGTCTTAATGTTGTGTTTTTGGAGGATCTTGCTGATTTTGTCTGTAGTGCCTTTTATATATGGGAGGAGGGCTTTGCCGTTCTCTTGTTCTCTATCTTGGATTTTGGTTAGGGTTTGTTTTTGGATTAGGTGGGTAATTTTCTTTCTTTGGAATCCATTGGCTGTTAGTACATTCGTGAGAGTATGCAGTTCGGTTTTTAGGTGTTGTTCGTCAGCTAAGCATTTTGTTCTGGAGATGAGTGTCTCGGCTACGGAATTGATCTGTGCTGGGTGGTGGTGTGAGAGTGCGTGTAGATAGCGGTTTGTATGTGTTTTCTTCTGGTAGATGGTGTGTCCTAGGGAGCCATTGGATTTTTTTGTATATTAAGACATCTAGGAAGGTAAGTTGATTGTTAGCTTCTGTTTCCATGGTGAATTGTATTTTGGGGTATTTTAAAAGGAAAAAACAGCTGCAATCTCACATTACTCTGAGAAGATGATGGGTGGATGGATGGATGGATGAGATGGATGGGTAGGTAGGTAGGTAGGTAGGTGGCCATAGACACAAAGATGATGGATGGATGAGATGGGTAGGTAGGTAGGTGGCCATAGACACACA
>BLBF01000057.1:8554081-8566455 GCA_015471245.1 Laticauda colubrina
TAGGTAGGTAGGTGGCCATAGACAGATGATGGATGGATGGATGGATGAGATGGGTAGGTAGGTAGATAGGTGGCCATAGACACACAGATGATGGGTGGATGGATGGATGAGATGGGTAGGTAGGTAGGTGGCCATAGATACACAGATGATGGATGGGTGAATGGATGGATGGACAGATCAGGTAGGTAGGTACCTATAGATGCACAGATGATGGATGGATATCATCGATCTACTCTCATGTCTTATCTACTGTATTTCTCTCTCTCTCTCTCTCTCTCATGTCTATCTAAACGAGGGTCTTTGCAAGGAATCCCCTGCCCCACAAAATCCTGGCTGTCCCTGTGCTAAGCTCCGAAGCCAGGCTGGTCAGTGTCCCCTGGAGCCAAAACCCACCACCCGAGTTTGCAAGGAAAGCCCGCAGCCCAAAGCCGAGTAGCCCAAATGACTCCCCCAGGACTGAGCCTTTTCTACTGGGGGGGGGGGAAGACTCCCTTTCTAGCTGCTTTAAAAGGGTTGCATCCTTGCTTCCCACCTTCCCCCTTGCCCCCCTCCCAGGTTCCAGTCGCTGGGCATCTCCCTGGTGTTGCCAGCCCCCTCGCAGAATCACACCCCTTTTCCAAACATGTCTTGACTTCTTTCCGCTTTTGGGGCTCTTCACAGGTTTCCCGAGATCAGGGCCAAGGAAGCGGGGCAAGTAACCACCGGAAGTTTGCCAACAAGCACAGCCGACGGGCGCTCAAGGCCAGCCTGACTCTTGGCATCCTTCTGGGCATGTTCTTTGTGGCTTGGCTGCCTTTCTTTGTCTGCAACATGGCCCAGGTAAGCACTCTTGGAGGCAAATTCTACCCCAGGGAAGGTTGCAAGGGGGCAGAGAGAGGATAGGGAACAGACAAGAAGTGGTATATAAGTCTTTATATACCGCTTTATACATACTTTATGTGTTTTCCCCCAAAATAAGGCCTAACCGGAAAATAAGCCCTAGCATGATTTTTCTGGATGCTCATAATATAAGCCCCAGTTAAGATCGTCAGCCAGACAGATACATTTTAGTACAGTATTTCCACCCATGTACGACTGGAAAATAAGCCCTAAGGCATCTTCTGCAGCAAAAATTAATATAAGACCTGGTCTTATTTCTGGGGAAACACGGTAAGTGCTATTGCTATTGCTAACAACTGAGGCAAGGAAAGTCCTAAAACGGAGCAAAGCTCACTTAATAACTGTCTCGCTGAGCAGCATAGATTTTGGTCTCAGCTGAAGTCATAAACCGAGGACAATCTGTATTTGCAACAAGCCAGCTTCGGCAGCCCCTCTTGTTCTGTCTTTCTCCTCTTTTGCTTCTCCTCAAGTGTCCATCTCCTCCTTGCTTTCTCCAGGCGGTCTGCAACTGCATTTCGGCCGATTTTTTCGACCTCCTGACCTGGCTGGGCTACTGCAACAGCACCATGAACCCCATCATCTACCCGCTCTTCATGCGGGACTTCAAGAGAGCCATGGCCAAGTACTTGCCTTGCTGCCCCCGTGCGTGGGAACGCAGGCCCAGCCGCGTCTCGCTCTCTCTCAGGAATTCCAATAGCGTCCCTCGGCCGGGGGTCTCCCTCAGGAACACCCTGACTCTGCCAGGGGAAACGGACTCAGCCGATTCCATCGTCAACGACCACAGTGGCCAGACACTCGGCTTCCTCCCACCCACGCGGGCCAACTCCCTTCACCTTTCTGATGCCGAGCAGACAGAGCCGAAGTTGAACCTCATCTATCTGAACACGCCCTCGGACTGACCGCTTGGCCCACTTGGCTCCAGGTTGAGCGGTTGTTTCTGACCTGCAGTGGGGTGGTGGTGGTGAAAGACAATTCCATTGGTCAAGTGTCCACCTCCAGACCCACAAATGTGTCATGCCCGTCAGAATCTGATTCCGAGGAGGAAGACGAACAGCTGACAGGGAGTGGGAGTGTGGCTCCATTGGTTGTGGAAGAAACTGGGGAAGGGCAAAGTCCAGCTGGGCAGAGCAGGGGAGGGGAGGAACAAGGGAGATGGAGCTCAGAGGAAGACCCAGGCCCACCCCGTCTTCATCTTAGGGAAGGAGGAACAGAGAAGAGAGCAACATGGGTTGCATGGCTTACAGGGGACGAAGGGGCCCTGACTCCCTTCATTCGCTGCAGCTGGGAACAGTGTGTAAAAAAGGCAAGCTGCTTGCAGCAGGCTGTTGGGTGCAAACGTGACTTTATCTTGTATTGTCGTGGCTTATCTGTGTGAGTTTTGCCGTGCTTTCAAGTTTGAAATTCCTGCTCCTGCCCTGCTAAACTAATTGCTTCAGTTTGGTTTGTTTGGATTTTAAATTAGTTTGTGTGTACCTTGTTTTGGACTGAATTTCCTACAGTCAAAGACTGGGAGAGTTTTTCTCCAGCCAAGGATAACTTGGACATTGGGGGCAAAGTTGGAGATAATAAAGGGACTCCTAGTGATTATCTGACCGTGTTGCCTTTGTGCCACCCCACTTTGGGTCACTACAAATGTCCTTCCTTTCACCCGGATACATCTTCTCCTCAGATCTTCGAAGATTTTGTTTTCCTCAGCTCAGCAACTTGGATGGCTTCTCGCGTGATCCACCCCCCCCCCGTCCGTTTGTACATGCAGAACACAGCCAAATAAACATATGTGTGTACAAAATAAGCACAACGGAGGCCTGCCCTGGCCATATTTTTACCTCCTGGAGTTGCACCCATCCCCTCTCTTGACCTACAGATCGGACACTCGCTGCCCCAGCTTTCCCCTCTGCCGTTTCCCCAAAACCAGAGCCCCATTTTCCACCTTGCACGCAGCACCAAACAGAAAGGTTTTCACTAGTTTTTTCCTGAACCGGGATTAGCGACCAAGCAAGCTAGGATAATCTGCGATCGCTTCACCTGTGCGCCGTTTAATCCCAGTCTCCATTTCTTTAAAATACAGCTGAAATCCCAACAATATTTTCCCCTCGCCAGTCTTGATTTTATTACATCCCTTTTTGGCTGGGGGAAACCCGCTGTTTCCAACATGAAAGGAGCCAGCTTTCTGCATCTAACACAAGCCACGACAAGCCTATTATCCCCAGCCTGCCTGGCTCTCTGAGGTACATCTGACTGCAGGATGGAAGGAATTGGGGTCCAATTGCTTGGTCACACTGTTCTGGTCCTTGTTGTTACGGGGCAGCTAAGGACTTGCTAAGCCCGGTGGGTGGAAATTTAACACCTGCCCACTACTGAACCCCAAGTATGGTGGAGTCCAGCTGGTGACCTTAATGGTCCCCTGCAACTTAACTCAGGGGTGGTCTTCAGCTGGTTCTGACCAGTTCTGTTGGTTAGCGGAAATTTTGAGTAGTTCCAAGAACTGGTAAGTACCCTTCTGATTGGCCCCACCCTCATCTATTCTCTGCCTTTCATTGAGTCCCAGCTTATTGGCTGGGTCTTTGGTTGCCCTGCACAGGAGAACGGAGCTGGAAAGCAGGTTAATGGGGTGGGGAGGGGAAGGGGGATTTTGGAGTATCCTTCCCCTGCCACGCCCACCACGCCACACCCAACAGAACCGCTAGTAAAATGTTTGAATCCCACCACTGACTTACCTGGATTTAAATATGGGCAAAGCAGGGCCTCCCTCAAGGGTCTCCCCTTTTACCTGGTTGCCTTTCGACAAGTCTTCCGTACTAATTGAACATTTCAGAGCCAAGAGATTTGTCTCGCTTTATGCCCACCTGCTGTCCTCTCTCGTGCTCCCTCGTGCACAGGGCACTGAATTGCAAGAAAAATGTCCACTTTGCATTGTGATTATTACTCCTGCTCCCGTCAGTAGGTCCCTCTCTACTCTGAGCAGCACCCAAGGGACCTAATAAAATGTAAAAAAGAAGGGGAAGAGGAGATGGAAAGTACAAATTAAACTTAAACCTGACAGCAAAGGCCAGCTGAGCCTGCCCTCCTGTGGACATATTTTAGCTCGTGGGCTGAGACGCTGAGCTCATTGATCAGAAAGGTTCGGCAGTTCGAATCCCTAGCGCCGCGTCATGGAGTGAGCTCCCGTTACTGGTCCCAGCTTCTGCCAACTGAATTCAAAAGCACATCCCCCCCCCCCCAAAAAAAAATGCAAGTAGAAAAACAGGGACCACCTTTGGTGGGGAGGGAACGGCGCTCCGTGCACCTTCAAAGGTGTTTAGTCCTGCCGGCCGCATGACCACGGAGACGTCTTTGGGCAGCGCTGGCTCTTCCGCTTTGTGACGGAGATGCGCACGGCCCCCCCCCCCCCCCCCGAATCGGAAACAACTCGCACGTAGATGCGAGGGGAACCTTTACTTTACTTTGGCAAAGGCAGCCTTTCATGGGTGGCTTATTCTTAATTTTACCGCTCTGCTTGGATGAAGACTCAGAACATCTCGGGACTTTGAGAAATGCAATACTAGGAGGGATAAAAATTAGACATTAATATCTCCAAAAGAGCAGGGTGGCTGGTGAAGGCCAGGGCGTCGTCTGCTTTCTTGTGGTCACTAACAGCAACTGGCGAAGAGATCCAAGGTGAGTCAGGACAGATAATCAGAGTTGGAAGGGACCTCGTAGTCCATCTAGTCCAACCCCCCTAAGCAGGAGACCCTACACCATTCCTGACAAATGGCAGTCCAGTCTCTTCTTGAAAGTCTCAGTATTGTTATTACTCTCGCATGTAGTCGTCTTACAACAGCTTGTTTACTGACCAAGGTTAACAACAGCAAGGAAAATGGAAAGTTATGACCATTTTTTTTCACACTTACACCGTTGCGGCATTCATCCATGGCAACAACATGGATCAAAATTCACACCCTTTGGCAATTGATTCGCAATTATGACTGTCGCATTGTCCCTGAGATCAGTGTTGTGTCCCTTTTTGCAATCTCCTGACAAGGGCCAAGTCCATGGAGAAGCCCGATTCACTTAGCAACCATGTGACCAACTTAAGAACTACGGTGAGTCGCTGTGATGGCCGTGGCAAAGAAGGTTCAAGGGAGGAAGGCAAGGAAGTGGCATGCAGAGCTATTTCTGCTGGCACGTAAGCCGCAGGCAAACTTACTTCACTGTGCATGCAAGCCAACCCTCACAGCTGATTTTTTTTTTTTTTTTGGCTGGTTTGAGGCCTTTTTCGGCCTCCCAGAGGCTTGGAAAAAGCCTCTGCAAGGCTTCTCAGGCTGAATTACAGGCCCATTTTGTCACTTCCGGTATTACAGGAAACAGGCCTATAATTCAGCCTGAGAAGCCTTGCACAAGCTTTTTCCAAACCTCTGGGAGGCCAAAAAAAGGCCTCAAACCAGCCAAAAAATCAGCTGTGAGGCGCACTGCAGGTAAGGGGATGGCGGGGGGGGGGGGTGGCCGGGCAGGCGGGGGGGGCGGGGGGGGGGGGGCAGGCATTGATTTCTGGGTGCTGGTGCATGCACAATTTTTGGCACAGGAGCCCAAAAACGTTAAGACACCACTGGGCGAACACAATTCAAACACACACACACAAAAAGACAGAAATGGAAACAAACAGCTGGGGAACCGCTGGATTAGGGCACCCCGAATTAGCAGAAAAAAGCCCAGCCGGACATTCCTTCCAGGGGGCAATTTTTTAAAATTATTTATTGTGCCTGAGCGTCTTTCCTTCCCACGGACAGCCGAAGACCCCTTTCCCAGGGGGACTATTGGTGTATGGAGATTGGGGTTGCTCTGAATTTCTATCTGTGCCCTCCTTTCAGTCAAGGGGGCACAAGAGGGCTAGAAAAAAAACAAGGAAAGCAATTTAATTGCTCAATTAAAACGGCCCATGTTTAACAGCTGACGAGCGAAGGGTGGGAGGGCATCTAAATTCTTCAGGGGTGCAATCCAAAAGAGACCCTTCCCTGCCTTATGTGTGTTGTGTGCATGCAACAGAGCAGGGAATCCCCAAACGGGGCCACTTTTAAGACCACTTTTAATTCTCCAACCAGCTATAGCAGCATGATATATAGCTAGAGTTGGCTGGAGAATTCTGGGAGTGGAAGTCCACAGGTCTTAAAAGGGGCCACATTTGCAAACTTCTGCAATAGAGCCTCCCCCTTCAGAAGCAGGCTACCTTTCCTTGGCTCGGCTCGGCTCCCCAGGCCTTGGGAAAGGGGGCTGGTGCAGGGATCCAAGGACTCCTAAATCCAGAGATGCTCCTTCCTCGCTGCCTGGCTCAGGGGGACCTGACCGAAACAGCTCTCCGTAACCTGATCTTGCTCACCTTTTTTTTTTTTTTCCAAGGGAAGAAAACAGCACCACGCTCTGTGCTCTGTGTGTGTGTGTGTGTGTGTGTGTGTGTAGGGGAGGGGAGCAGGAACGGTGGTATTCTACCGGTTTGGCCCGGTTCAGCAGAACTGGTCATAAAAAAAAAAAAAAAAAAACAACGCGACCGGTTCCGCCCAACCAGTTTTTTCCGACGATCAGCTGTGCTCGTGCGATTGAAATGAGCTAGAAAACAGGAAATCATCGGATTTCTTGCTTTCTAGCTGATCTAAATCGTGCAGCCCAGCTGATTCCCCCCACCTTGCTGCTGTACTTACCTCGCCAGGAGGCATCTCTGAGGTGCAATAGGCAAAACAGCAGGGCATGGTGTGTGTGTGTGTGCGTGTGTGTGTGCTGCGCAGCCACCCTGCACCCCATTTTTGCTCCATGAAACCCAGTAGGCAAAAAAACGGGGTGCCGGGGGGGAGGGGCAAGCGCTGCGATAGAAAGAGGAAAAAAACCACCACAGCCACGCCCACCCAGTCACATGACCTGGCCACGCCCACGGAACCAGTAGCAAAAAAAAAATTTGAATCCCACCCACTGGGGAGGAGGGCATCCCTCCTGAGATTCACTTCCCCTCCCTCCCGGGACACGATTGGACTACAAAGCCACCACTGCCAGCGGAGAATGGGCGCTGTAGTCGGGGACCCGCAGACCAGAGGTTTCCGGAGCGCCTGCATCTGACGCAGCCAGAGACGGGGTTGCCAAGGCGGGCGTTTGAGGTTCCCAGGGGCCCCTCCACCTGCCTTGAGACCAAGGGCAAAAAGACAACCGTTTTTCCTGAGCGCCCCTGTGCAAAATAGGTCTCCCCACATGCCTGGGCACCCCAAGGTCTGCAAGGAAGACTTGGGGGAATATCAAGAGGGAGAGAAGGAGGAGGAGGAGGAGTGAATTTCAGGAGTCTCTTCCTTTTCAGATGCCCTTGCTGGAGAAACTTCGCATTCCTCTCCGGGAGTGGAGACCGGCTCCCAGCGCCAAGAGTCTTCATCACCGTTGAGGCCTTCCCCCTCCTTGGGTCCACCCGCTTCAGGCCTGCCCAGCCCACTGGGCCCCTCAGAGGCTATGCTGTCTGGAGTCATCCCCTGCTTCTCCTCCTCGCTGGGGGGAGGAGGCCCGGCCAGGAGGCCCCCTTCTTCTTGCAGGCCCGGCCTCGTTTTGAGCCCCACGGCCTTCAGGATGGTGTCCATCTGCTTCATGTAGTCCAGGTGGCCGTTCACCTGCGAGGGAAACCAAAGCCAAGGGTTAGACTCTCCCTCTATGCAGAAGCAGCTGAACCGGCTCCCCAAATCCTCTGGAATTAACTCAGATTCTTTTATTAGGAATGCTAAAAGCTAGGGTGGGGCTTCCCTAGCAGAGGTGGCTCTTCCGTCCCAAGGACCGTCCCATAGATTTCCAGTGCCCTCCTCTCCTCTGCCTTCTGAGCATCCGCATGTCAGGCATTGGTCCCAGCTGTTCCTCCTCTTCCTCATCAGCCACCTCGGGACCTGGGAGCTATTGACTCTCCATCTGAGGGCTGATGGATGGCCCAGGTTCTGCCTCTCTCTCTCTCTCTCTACCAGCTGCATTCTCTCTTCCCCCTCGGGGCTCCCAGTTTGCCCTAATGCTGGCCCTGACTCCCATGCCTCCTCCTCCTCCTCTGATTTGGCTGCTGGAGGGGCCAGCACAGGCATTCCTGCCCCTCAAAGGGACCCCCGGCCCAGCCACACACCCGGTGACCTCTTACTTGAGGGGGAGCAGTGGCTCCCCAAAAGCTCAACTCGCAAAGTTAATGATCTCTGCCGCCAGACCTGATGGAAAAGATCAGGTAGGGCAACCTAAATCTGTTCTGTTTACTCAATCCTTTGATACCGATTGATCAAATTAAGTTAAGGCCCTGTCACACTGCCCAACGGATGCAAAAAGGACACAACGGACGAGCAAAATGTTCCATCCGTTGTTATCCGCTCTCAAAAGGGGCAAAAATTTGCATAAGCAGAGCGGATAACACAGAAAGGAACGGACGGGGGGAGGACGCAGAGCGTATAGAGGATGCAGAGCGGATGTATAGAGGATGCGTAGAGGATGCAGAGAGGATGCAGAGCGGATGAGCTGCATCCGCTTTCATCCTTTCTCCATCCGTGCTACTAACGCTGCGCGTCCGTTCTGCTTCCTCCCTGCGTCCGTTTACCGCTGGAACGGATTTTAGTTGTGCGGATGCACAGCGGATGCCTAGCGGATATAGCAGATGAGTAATGGATGCAGAACGGATGTCCCCCGTATGCCTGGAGGATGCAGAACGGATGCATTGGATACATTTTCCGCTCAAAAGTTTTGGGCAGCTCAAAACCTTCTGAGCGGATGAAACGTCAATAAACGGATGCTGGACGGATAGAGAGGAAGCAAAACGGAGGCAGTGAGTACATCGCGTTAACCAACGGATGGCAAGCTTTTTTGTCCATTTTACATCCTCTTTGCATCCGTTGGTGCAGTGTGACAGGGGCTTTAAACTTCATCCACAACATTTCAGGCTACATTGGATCCAAATGGGTTGATTCATTCATTTTTTTTCTTTCACAACTGCAATTAAAATTAACTGAACCCCTCACCCACAACGCTGCCGAAAGACATTTTGTCATGCATCCTGGTGGGACAGTTCTGAATGTGGACGATGGGCAATTTGTCTCTCTCTCTCTCCAGAATACAGGGATATGCTACCCCTATTCATGGAGGGTCCACTTAGGTCCCGTATTTAACACGCCTTGGCTGAACCCTCTCGGCCATATGCAAAAGGAGGGACTGGAAGCTCCTTGGCACCTGGAGATGCCCATAATTGTCCTGAAATGTCAAAAGGGTTTGGGCTTCCCAGTTTCCTGATCCTTGGCTTTACCAGGCAATCTGCCGCTACAGACAGTTCTCTTGCCTTCCACTGTTTTCTTTTAATTTTGAGCAAGACTGGAGTGTTAATTAAAAAACCTGTCAAAACCCCACCAATGCTGCTCTGATCTTCCGATGCCAGCCGGGAGCTCCAAGGGTGGCAAAGAAAGCAGGTGGCCTTGAAATCAATCAGGGCTTAGCAGCACAATCCTCAGAAATAATGGGGAAGGGGAGAGAGGATAAAGGCACCATTTGGTCCAGGGCTCTGATTGGGGAACAAGAGGCATCCCTAGAGGCCAAAAACTCACAAAATGTGCAATGCAAGACACACACACCCGTCGCTTCCGCTGCAAAACCCCCTTTCTGTTTTTTTCTTTGAAGATGTTTTGCTCCTCATCCCAGAAGCTTCTTCAGCTCTGACTGGATGATGGTGGGGAAGGGAAGGATTTGTACTCTTTGCAGACAGCTGGTCATTTGCATCCTTTTTAGAGGGTTGTTGAGGCCACTGTGTGTCCTCAGAATCAGCTGAGTGGTGCAAATGGATGTGGAGCCTTCTACAATGCAGTCCTTTCAACAGTTCCAAGGCGGCTCCACATCCATTTGCACCACTCAGGTGACCCTGAAGACACAGATAAACCTCCAAGTGGCCTCAACAACCCTCTAAAAAGGATGCAAATGACCAGCTGTCTGCAAGGAATATAAATCCATTCCTCACCATCCAAGTCAGAGCTTCTTGGGTGAAAAGTGAAACGTCTTCAAAGAAAAACCAAGAAAGTCCAGTTGCCTCTTGGGGGAAAAAAACTCCTTTGGGACAGCCATGACCTGATTGAGACTCTCCATAAACATTTAGCTTCTGGGAATCACATTCTGGAAGAACCAACACAGGGGAAAATAAATGTTACTCTGCCGTGAGAAATGTTTTCTCACTGCTGTAAGATGTGCGGACTTCAACTCCCAGAATTCAGGAATTCTGGGAGTTGAAATCCACACATCTTAAAAGCCGCTAAGGCTGAGAAACACGGGTTCATGGTTGTATTCAGACCACCTAAAAAAAAATCCTTGCATCTCTTCAAAACCATGAATTGCCCCTTTGCCGACCTCTGAACCTTGCCAGATCTCGACAGTTTGCTTCCCAATGACTTACAACGGAGGACAGATCCACATTCACCATCCGGCGGTCATCCAGGCAGATGGGCTGAAGCCCTGCGACGTCCAGCTGAATGGACGCGGTGCGGTAGACGAATCTCAACAGCCAGTCTCCCCTGGTGGAGGAAGAACGAGACAGGGAGGTTCTTGTGCTTCTCCGGCAGCCTGTGCCGACGGCAGCGGAATCGGAGAGTGGGGACGAGGGTCCTGCATCCGATGGAGAGATGGGCCCAGGACCATCTGGGAGTGGGGTGCTGCCTCCCAGCCTTCAGAGTGTGGCAGCAGTGAGGGAGAAGAGCAAGGGGAGCCTGTTCCCAGAGTGTGTGTGCACAGAGCTGCTAGAAGGCGAGAGCAGCCGAGACAAAAGGGATGACTCGGGAGTAAGGCTAGGAGATGATTGCCCCTCCCGTAAGGTATAAAGGACAGGCCAGGGTGAAGAAACCTTTGCAGGAAGCAAAGTCGTTTATTCTGTTCACATTAATCCTTGAAGTTCGATATGGACTTTGTACTTCGGTTGGTTTTTTTATAGTTCATTTGGCACTTTAGTTGTTGGCAGCAATTCAAAGGAGAGAAAGGTGGGTGCTTATCTCAAGAGACTGTTTGGGACTCATTACAGGCTAGGAATGCACATAATTCCCAGCATTGAAATAAGAGTTGTTGGATTAAGTGTGTGGATTAAGCCTTGGTCAGAACAGTGGAATGGGGCTGGATTCATGTGTTAGCAGGAGTCTGGAGAACACCTGTGGGACATGGGGCTGACATCTTTAACAATGGAAAAGCTACCAGTCAGAGCCCAGGATGGGCTGAAGATGCAATCTGCCGAAATGGCAATAGGCCATAGTTCTCTCTCCATTCACCCAAGACTGGCCACAAAGGAGATTTTAAATCCCAGAACATTCCTGATTCTATCTCGCCAGTCATGTGCAAACAGGTTTACTGTCATTGTGCATGCAGTTCCTATATTTTAGGACAGGGTCCCCAGTCTGTGGGCTGCGGCCCATGACCAGGATGTGGCCCCTTTCAGAACTGGGTCACGCAAGTGGCTGGCCAGTGCACACACGCATACAGCTCAACTTGTGTGAGCAGTGGGCAGACTTCCATGTATGCACACACAGCTCAACATGCGCGGGCGGCATTGCCCAGTTCCCCTCCCCAGGCCACCAAGCTGATTAACAGATTAGCAGAGTTTGAAGAGACCTTGTAGGTCATTTAGTCTAACCCCCCACCCAAGCAGGAGACCCTACACTATTTCTGATAGAGGGCAGTCCAGTCTCTTCTTGAAAGCTCCAGTGATGAGGCTCCCACAACTTCTGAAGGCAACTTTTGTTCCATGGATGGACTGTTCTCACTGTCAGAAAATGTCTCCTTATTTCCAGGTTGAATTTCTCCCTGATCAGTTTCCATCCATTGTTCCTTATCTGGCCTTCAGGTGGCTTGGAAAACAGCTTGACCCCCTTCCTCCTCCCTGTGGCAGCCCCTCAAATATTGGAAGACTGCTATCCTGTTTCCCCTGGTCCTTCTCTTCCCTAGACTAGCCAGGCCCAGCTGTAAAGGTTATGGATCACAGCTTTGGGATACAGATTAACTGGGGGGGGGGGAGGGGGAAGACGACGACAAAATTTAATCTTCCCAATTTTAAATCCAACCAAAGATATCTCTTTTCGGAACATGGGTGGAAACTAATCAAGGAGAGAAGCAACCTAGAACTAAGGAGAAATGTCCTGATAGTAAGAACAATTAATCAGTGGAACAACTTTCCATCAGAAGTTGTAAATGCTCCAACACTAGAAGGTTTTAAAAAGATGTTGGATGACAGTTTGTCTGAAATGGTATACAGGGTTTCCTGCCTGAGCAGGGGTTGGATTGGAAGACTTCTAAGGTCCCTTCCAACTATTCTATTCTATTCTTATTCTATTCTCCTTCCTTCTTTCCTCCTTCTATTCCATTCTATACTGTATTCTATTCTATTTTCTATTTGTTATTCCATTCCATTCCTATACTATTCCTACTCTCTATTCTATTCTATTCTATTCTATTCTATTCTATTCTATTCTATTCTATTCTATTCTATTCTATTCTATTCTATTCTATTCTATTCT
>BLBF01000057.1:8569934-8581859 GCA_015471245.1 Laticauda colubrina
AGGAAGGAAGGAAGGAAGGAAGGAAGGAAGGAAGGAAGGAAGGAAGGGATATTATCATGAGAGGAGGGAGGGTCTGAGGGAAGTCCTGCCTCAGTCCTTGGCAGGTGCCTCCCTGACATGAGTGACACTGAGCTGGCCATACCCCCCCCCCCCTCCCCGAGATAAAACACAACTCTGAAATCAAGTTTGACAACCCCTGAGCTATCATGTTTCTAGTCCTCATTTTGGGAGATGCAAGTCGACGTTCCCCAGGATGTGGGTGGTGAGAACAGGAGATGGCCTCCAGGAAATACCCTGTGGCAAGATGGCTGCCAGATAAAAGCAAGGGCTAGAGGCCGAGAAGAGGCTTATTTGCTTTCAGGCTATCTGAAACGAGGCAGTCCTTTTCCTAATCGAGTTTTGTATTTTTCCACTCATGGTAGCAGAGGGAGGGGGGGGGGGGAAATAATAGGGCAGATGGGGGAGCTGCGTCTTAAAACACCCTCCTTACTGGGAATCCTCTGGCTTTGGAAACTCTTTTGCCACAAGGAAGGAGAATGTGCTGCCAAGCCTGGATTTGGTGAGCTGGTGGATTGGTTTACACCTGGGTTATTCACATGAATTCAGTTCCCCCCCTTTCAGCTCCTAAGTGTGTCAAACAAGAGGTGGTTAAATTGGTTGCTTGCTGATGAAATTAACCCCGTGATTATTTCTTGTTCCAGAACGTGATTTTCTCCTGGGGGGAGGCAAGTGTGTGTGTGTGTGGGGGGGGGAAGCCTGCCGGCCTTGGAAGCCATTTTTTACTTGGAAGCTGCCGCATTAAGTGCCTGGGAGTTTCATATGGATTCATACCAGTGGTGGGATTCTACCAGTTTCCCTACCGGTTTGGTCACCGCGCACTTTGCGTGTGCGTGCAGCTTTCCAAGCACCAGCTGAGGCTCTGCCATGCCAATCAACTGAGAGGATCACGAAGAGAAAAGCGCAGGGGCGGATGAGCTTTTCATCCTGCGCTTTCCTCTTCTTTTGCCTGGGAGCTTTTGGGCCGAACTGGTAGCATTTCACCACGGATTTATGCCCGGGTATAAACCAATCCACCATCTAGCCAAATTCAGGCTTGACATGTGCATTTCTACCAACAGGAAGGCGGGCTCTGTGTTATGGCCACCTTTCCTGAAATAACAATAAAGGAGATTAACGTGGATGATATATGTGCCTTGAAAGAAACCCTGTCAAGCAAGAGTGTTTCTCAACCTCAGCTGCTTTAAGATGGGTAGACTTCAACTCCCAGAATTCCCCAGCATGTAAGGTTTAAACCAGGGTTGTGTTGTGGTTTGCCGGCAGCCTGTGCAGATGGCAGCAGAGTCGGACAGTGGGGAAGAACAGGGAACCTGTCCAGGAATCCGGGGACAACTCGGACGAGGGTCCTGCATCCGATACAGAGATGGGGCCAGATCCATCTGGGAGTGGGGTGCTGACTCTGGAGCCTGGCAACAGCAAGGCCGAGGAACAAGGGGAGCTTCTTCCCAATGTGCGTGTGCGCAGAGCTGCTAGAAGGCGACAGCAGCTCAGACAAAAGGGGCAACTCGGGAGTAAGGCTTGGAGGTGATTGGCCTTCCCATAAGACATAAAGGAGGAGCAAAGGGACAGGAGCCTTTGCAGGAAGCAACTTTGTTCATACTGGTTAGTTTGAAACCTGAAGCTCTGTGTGGACTTTGTACTTCGGTTGGCTTTTTACAGTTGATTTGGCACTTTAGTTGTTGGCAACAATTCAAAGGAGAGAAGGTGGGTGCTTATCTCGAGGGACTGTTGGGACTCATTATGGGCTGGGAATGAACATAATTCCCAGTGTTGAAATAAGAATTGTTTTAAGTAAACGTGTGCTTAATTAGAGTCTCAGGAAGGCTTGGTCAGAACAGGTTGGAGGGGGGGGGCAGATTTTCTTCAGCTTACCTGCCGCCGGCTGAGAAGTATCTGTGCCAAGTGTTTTCCCACCTCAGTGGAGCGATGGAGACACACACCCCAGGGGTTGTCAATCACACCAGCCACTGCCAGCAATGAAGCAGGCCAGGTGAGGGCTGTCACAATCCCTGGGAGGAGACAGAGCCAATGGGATGGGTGAAAAAAAATTCAGAAAAACGCCTGGGGGAGCCCGACGTAGCCTTGTGAAGCTGTGTGATTTCAGCTGCCATCATCTCCAGGGGACTAAGCCCACTTGGGGATGAGAATGGGGGGGCAAAGAGCCACTTAGCAACGGAGATGTAAAGGTAGAACCAGGCTCATCCTTGAACAGGAGAAGAAAGAGTCCCTCTAAGTCTGGTTTAATAAAAAGAAGCCATATGTGATGACCCAAAGGGGTGTGGCACAAAAGCACAAAAGTAGGTAAAGTCCCTTTAACGCCTCCAACTTGGGCCCCAATGTCAGTTATCATCGGCTGGAGAAAAAACTCTCCCAAGAACAGTTTTTAAAGGGAAGAAATTCAGTCTGAACCAAAGAACATATAAATTATAAATAAAAACCAACATAAACCACACTGCAGCAATTAATGAGACAGGGCAGGATAAGGAATTTCAGAATTCAGAAGATAATGAAACACATACAGTTGGGAGGGCGCCATAACCCATATAAGACATGACAAAGATAATTCATGCTTTGCTTCCAGCAAGGGGCTGTGCGCAAACACCCTCTTTATCCTGTTTTCCCAGCTGCAGTTAATGAAGGGAATCAGGGCCTTTTTCTCCCCTGGAATCCATGTTGCTCCCTTATCCATTCCTCCCTGTGTGCTCTAGGATGAAAACGGAATGGGCCTGGGAATGGGCCTGAATCCCAGCCGGACTATGCCCCTCCCCAGTTTCCTCCACAGCCACCAGAGCCACACTCCCACTCCCTGTTCACTGTTTGACCTCTCCCTCGGAATCAGATTCCAACAGGGGCATGATACCAGACATGATTTGAGGGGCTGCCCCAAAGAAGAGGGAGTCAAGCTATTCTCCAAAGCACCTGAGGACAGGACAAGAAGCAATGGATGGAAACTAATCAAGGAGAGAAGCAACTTAGAACTAAAGAGAAATTTCCAGACAGAACAATTAATCGATGGAATAACTTTCCTCCAGAAGTTGTGAATATTCCAACATTTTTAGGAAGAGATTGGACAACCATTTGTCTGATGTGCTGTAGCCTAAGCAGGGGGTTGAACTAGAAGACCTCCAAGGTCCCATCCAACTGTGTTATTCTATTCTGTTTTTTGGAGATGTCACAAAAACTATCTGGGCAGGCTGATGAAGTCATAGAACATAGGACAGAGTCGGAAGGGACTTTGGAGGTTTTCTAGTCCAACCCCCTGCTTGGGCCAGAGACCCTAATTTACCATTTCAGCAGGTGTGGGCTTCAATATTTTTACCAAGGGGTTCTCTGCCTGGTTGCTGGGTGGGTGTGGCCATGGTGGGCGTGGCCTAGTAAGCTGCCTGCACCATGACATGGGGGGGCATTTTTCCTTTCCCCAGACTCCTGAGGCTTTCCTCGAGACTCCGGGAGGGCGAAAACAGCCTCACTGGACTCCGGAGGCTCTCTGGAAGCTGGAAACGGGCCCATTTCCGGCCTTCCCAAACTTCCAGGAGGCCTGTTTTTCACCCTCCCTGAGCCTCTGCACACACCCTGTGCTTACCTGCATCCAAAATGGGCCACGTAGGGACTCCTGGGAGGGGAGGGATGGGTGGGAGTGGGATTTGGGGGTTGTCTGAACTGCACAGAATCTTAGCTAGGGGATCTCCTGAACTCCTGCGAACCCCAGGAGCCCACCCCTGCATTTCAGCTAAGACCCCCAAGCGGAGCTCAGCTTAAAAAGAGCCAGGCTGGTTTTCCACCCCAAAACAAGGCCTTCCTTAGCCCCTCACTCACTCACCTGCCAAGATGGTGTACTTCAGGGCCTCCTGAGCGACCATGTTGACCAGCCCATTCCACAAGGTGTCCAGGGCGCTGCCCAGCTCCAGCAGGTATTTGGATTCCCAGGCTAAGCAGTATTGCTCCTTGGACTGTAAGAGGCTTCTCCAGGGAGCCGTAAAACTGCCTGCCGAGGGACAAAGGAGGGAGACAAAGGTGTGAGGACAGGGTGCGAGGAGGGCCTCTCACCACCGAGCCTCAGGTGTGGCTCCTGGTCCTCTGAAGGGCAGTGCGGTGCTTTCAATGGGCCATCCTGAGCCCTCAAAATGCTGCAGTGAGAAGGAGCATTCTTAACATAAGCAGAAAGACATGTGTATGTGAGAAAGACACACACAGAGAGAGAGAGAGACAAACAGACAGACAGTAGAGAGAGGGAGGGAGAATCTGTGAGGGAATCAATTCTTGCCACAGGGTGTCAGCTGTCCTGTTATACTTCACCCATTTTCCTCCCGAAAAGTATAAATACCAAAAATACGCTAACTTGGCACAGCTCTGGAGTTTCCTGCGCCAAGCTCCACCTAGTTAAACTTGATTTCCCCCTTTGGCCATTCCCCTGAGTTCATTGTGTCGTTGAATTAAATACACTCCCTTTGTTATGGGAACAAATATTTTTTTACATATTTTTTATATATTTTTAAAATATTTGTTATGCGTGGCTTTGGAAGGTTGACAGCAGGGTCTCACCATCCGCAGACAGGGTCTTGGCAGTCCATTCCTCCCCCCCATAACATTCCCTCCCACCCCCCCCCCCCCCCAATTGTTGTCAAGCTGAGAGGGAAGAAGCAACTATGTGAACGATACAGGAGTTATAATCCAGGAGCCCAGTCCTCGATTTACGACCAGAACCGAGGCCAAAATTTCTGTGGCTAAGCAACAGATTTGTTTGGTGAGTCTTACTCCCTTTTACTACTTTTTATTGCTTCTGTTAAATGAATTTCTGCAGTTGTTAAATTGGTTGTTCAGGGAATCTTAACAACAGGCTTCCCCGTTGACTTTGCTCATCAGACGGTCGCAAAAGGGGATCACCCTGCAACCGTCATAAATATGAACCGTTTGCCGAGTGTCTGAACTTTGATCACGTGACCACGGGGGATGCTGCAATGGTCCTAAGTGTGAAAAATGATCCCAAGTCACTCTTTTAGCACTGTTAATGGTCACTAAATGAACTGTTGTAAGTTGTGGACTACGCATATCTCTGGAGCAGCCAGATGTTCACTGAAGGGTTTAAATCTCTCCATTGGGAGAAGGACTATTTTTCAGGAGGAGCTGCTGTTGACCCTGGGGCCGAGGGAACAACAACTATCCTTCTCTGTCTTGTTCTGACCCAGCTCCCCAAACACAACAAACCCTCTGACGTGAAGGCAAAAAAGTCTTTTATTAGCCCTGGCAAAAAGTTTCTCTCCCAGGCGAACAAGTTGTGATGACCCAGAGTGTAACACCAACGTAACAAAATCCAAAACATAACTTGGCCCCACTGTTCAATAATTCTCAGTTGGAGATGAAACTTATTCAAAAATAGTCTTCAAAAGAAAGTAATACAGTCCAAACTTAATGAGCAGATAGAAGTGAAATAAAAAACCAAAACAAACTACAATAAACGAATTTCCACAACAGACCAGGATAAGTAATTACCAACTTCAAGGAGATAACAAGGCACAGTCTGTTGGAAGGACGCCAACCAAGATAACTTCAACCCAAAATAAAACATGCTTTGCTTCTAGCAATGCTGTATTTTAACTGTCTCTCTTATATACTATTCTCCCCAGCTGCAACCAATGAGGGGGATCATGGCCGCTTCCTCTCTCGTAAGCCAAGTTGTTTCCTTCTCCGTTCCTCCCTGCGTGTCCTAGGTTGAAGAGGGGATGGGCCTGATTCTTCCTCTGACTGCCCAGCCAGCCTCTGCCCTTTCCCAGCCTCCTCCACAACCTCTGGGGCCACACCTCCACTCCGTTGGCTGTTCCTCCTCTCCCTCAGAGTCCGATTCTACCAACGGCATGACACAAGTCCGGCTGGAAGATGAATAGTTGTCTGCCAATTCTATTCATCTCTGCCCCCTGCCTTTTATCCCCAGAGTGAGGATGAGGCTTCGCTAGCAGTGGTGGCTCTTCCGGCCCAAAGATTTCCACTGCTCTCCTCTCCTCTGTCTTCTGCGCATCTGCAGTCAGGCACTGGACTCAACTGTTCCTCCTCTTCCTCATCAGCCACCTCCAGACCTGGGAGCTTTGGACTGTCCATTCAGATGGATGGCCCAGGATCCACCTCTGTCTCTCTCTGTCTCTCTGCCAGATCCGCTCCCTCTTCCCCGTCCTAGTTTCCCCTGATGCGGTGAGGTGAGGCCTCCTCCTTCTCACAACGTCTTTAAAATAATTCTCTCCCCTGCCAAACACCGAGGGCATTCACATCTGTGGTGTCTCACCCAAGAGAGAATTTCCTCCACCTCGGGAGGCATTGACCTCAGATCAGGAAAACAAAACTGGTGCAAAAGTGAAAGAGGAATGCTTGTCAAACAAAAGAAAGGCAAATTGTTTTATAGCCAAGTGTGTTATAGAGCAAGGACTGAGGTCAAGCAAGGAAAATGGATCCGCAGTAAAAGAAGGGAAAAAATTAAATTTGCTACGAGCAAGGAGCTCAGAATATTTAGAAATATTTAGAAAGGGGAAACTGTACTGAACATAAAACTGCCCCATATTCCTTTATGGCAATAAAGGATAAAGATAATTTAAAAATAATAAGTGGCCATCTTTTTATACCCATCATATTTTGGATTGCAGATGGGAGCCCTTACCGTATTTCCCCGGAGAAAGCCAGCCAGTGATGGCAATGGTGATATGGAGCTGCTTCTCTTCGGTTAAGGGAAGGAATTCGAATTCTTCGATGGCTCCCACACGCTTTTTCATCTTGTACCCTAACAGAGCACACAAATATACAGTTAATATGGTACATTTTTGGACTCTTCAAAACACAGGCCGTGGTTCGCCACAGCCTTTCTCCAAACCAGCTTGACAACCTTGGATCACACCACGCCTGTAGTGATGTTAATAACCAAACAAAACAAAACCTTACGGCAGAGCAGAAGCCTTTGTGGACTCCGTGTGAAATAACAGAACAAAGTGGAAAGAGACCTTGGAGGTCATCTAGTCCAACCCCCTGCTCAATCAGGAGACCCTACACCATTTCTGATAGTAGGCTGTCCAGTCTCAAACTCCAATGTTGAAGCACTCACAACTTCTGGTGGCAAGCTGTTCCACTGGTTAACTGTCCTCACTGTTAGAAAGTTTCTGCTCAATTCCAGGTTGCTTCTCTCCTGGATTAGTTTCCATCCATTGTTTCTTGTCCTGCCTTCTGCTGCTTTGGAGAATAATTTGACCCCCACTCTTCTTTAAGGCAGCCCCCCCAGAGTTAGCTCACAATACTGCATTCTAACCAGAAGGAAGGCAGGGAGGGAGGAAGATAGCAAAAGCATTTAGACTTATATACTGCTTCACAGTTGCTTTACAGCCCCTCTCTTAAGTGGTTCACAGAGTCAATCTATTGCCCCAACAATTTGGGGTCCTCATTTTACCCACCTCTGAAGGATGGAAGGTTGAGTCAACATTGAACTGGTCAGGATCGAACTGCTGGCAGTGGGCAGAATTAGCCTGCAATACTGCATTTTAACTAGTAGGAGGGAGGGAAGGAAGGAAGGCAGGAAGGAAGGAAGATAGCAATAGCACTTAGACTTATACACCGCGTCACAGTTGCTTTTGCAGCCCTTTCTAAGCTGTTTAGAATCAGCCTCTTGACCCAAACAATCTGGGTCCTCATTTTACCCATCTCAGAAGGACGGGAGGCTGAGTCAACCTCGAGCCTGTTGAGACTCGAACTGCCAAATTGCATGGAGCCGGAAGTCAGCAGAAGTAGCCCTGCGGTGCCACACTCTCACCACTGCGCCACCACGGCTCTTGTGCCGAAAATCAAAGGGACCAGAGAGACTCCTGCACCGTTTTCCTCCTCCTCCCGAGAGCCTTACCCACAAGTCCTGCTCCAGCGGCTCCAAAGAGCGAACCGATAATGGCCGCCCCAGCTGCTGACCCCAAGGCCGTGGCCCCAGCGGTCCCGATGATGGCCGCTGCTCCGGTAGCCACCAGAGGCGCTGCAAGCCCTCCGGTCAGGCCTGAACAGAAAAACAGGTGGATTTTCAGTTCCCAGAAGAGGCAAAACAAACCAGGTTGGGGTGAAGCAGCCCAGAGACGGCCTTCCCTTTGAAGAGGGCCCAGAGTCTGTTGCTCCCTATTACAGGTGGCCCTCGACTTAACAACAGTTTGTTTACTGACTGTTCAAAATTACAATGGCACCGAAAAAAAGGGACTTAGGACGCGTTCCTCACACTGAGGAACTGAGATTTTGGGCTCAGTTGTGGTTGTAACTCGAGGACTACCTGTCCCAAGACTCGTCACCGGATTGCTGGGGAACTATGTAGCCAGACTCTGCCGTTCGGGAAAGGAGAGTCCAAAGGTCTCACTTACCGATGACCGTCCCTCCGCCCACGGTCGCCAAGCCAATCAGCAGGTAACGCTTCAGCCTCTTTCTTCTCTCCTTCTTCTTCCGCTTGTCTTCATCCATTCTGGGGGTGAGAAGAAGAAGAAAGCAAAACAACTTTCTTCCCTATCAGCAAATGGACCATAATTAACAGCACTGAGGTTGTTACCTAGCATGGTCATGAAACGTCTGCAAGAAATCAAGCATGTTCAGAGAGCCCCAAGGACCCCACAGTTCGTTCCTTCCTTCCTTCCTTCCTTCCTTCCTTCCTTCCTTCCTTCCTTCCTTCCTTCCTTTCCTTCCTTTCTTTCCTTCCTTCCTTCCTTCCTCCCTCCCTCCCTCCCAAACCCCAATCCCTACCAGCACTAATAACGTTACCTAATTTGGGAAATGAAAAGTCTGCAAGAAAACAAGTTCAGAGAGCACCAAGGACCCCTCAGTCCCTCTTTCTCTCTGTCTCCCTCCCACCCTCCTTCTTTTTCTACTTTTTCTTGCTCCCTCCCTGTTCCTTCCTTCCTTCTTGTATCTCCTTCCCTCTTTCTCTCTTCCTCCCTCCTTCCTTTTCTTCTTTCTCCCTCCCTTCCTATTCCTTCCTTCCTGTCTCTCCTTCCCTCTTTCTCTATCTCCCTCCCTCCCTCCCTTCTCCTTCCTCCAAACCCCACCCCTCACCAGCACTGATGATGTTACTAGTTTGGGTTGTGTCTGTAAGAAAAAATACAAACTCAGAGAGCACCAAGGATCCCACAATCCTCCTCCTCCTTCCTGCATACTCCACTCCCTTCTCCCTATTGATGAAGTTACCTAGTTTGGTAATGAAACGTTTACAAGAAATCAAGCAAGCTCATCGACCACCGAGGACCTCACAAAATTAACTTCCTCCCTCTACCTCACATGGCACCAAAGAGGTTTCACTTTTGTTCTCAAGAGTGTAAATGGACACAACAGAAATGAAATCCGATGCACAAAGCAAAACTTACCTGTCAGGTAGCTCCTATTTCCCAAGCAGCTCATAGGACAAAAAAACAGCAAATATGAAAATACAGAAGGGCTGTAGGAAGTTCAGGAGGGCTGTACTTCATAACAGTGTGTTAAAAGCAGATTGTTTTCATTCATACCCAGCATTATTTTTTTTAAAGCAAGACCCACAATAAGAGAAAAGCTAGATGGCTCAAATGTCTACAAAAGCCAGAGAAATTTCCCACTTTTTGGGAGGAAAAATCCTACCAGCAAAATTAGTCTCCCCTCCCACCTTCTTTGGCTGCAGACAGTTTTTTGAATAAAACAGACAAGGTAGGGATTAAAACATGGAGCTGTTTTAATCATCTTCTTGTAAATGCATGGCCTGGTTGAGGTCTTTGACAGCCCTTGATTATTTAACCTCAGCTCTTGGCTGGGAAAAAATAGTTTCAACTGAAAACAGCTATGTTTCTTTTCAGTTTTCTTGGGGAAAAGAAGCTTCTGAAACCTGGGAGAAAGGAGAGAAAAGGGATACAGAGGAGAATGCCACTTTTTGCCCTTGAGATCTGAGTTTTGAAAAGCAGCAGCTCTTTTAACGGCTCTGATTAAAATACAGCCCTATCTGCAGGAACCAAATATTTAAAACACACGTATGTTTCCCCTCCCCACACCCCTAGCTGGGCAGTATAGATCATTTCGTAGCTGGCCCAAAGGCCTGCGAGAAACATACTCCGATTCGGCCTCTTTTTTGTCCTTCAGACATTCAAGGAGATAGTCCTCAGCGTCTTCCAGTTCCGCCAATGGGATCGTCAGCAACCCGGCCATGTGGGACACGAGCACCCGCATGCGAGCATCGTAGGAGCCTAGACAAACAAGGCAGGAAGAGGGAGCATCTGAGAAGCTAGTTCTAAGCAAAAATAAAATAAAATAAAATTTGGGCAAAAATACATAAGTGGAATGGAAAATTTTTAAACCCGAACCTTTATCTATCAGGTATAGCCCCAGAAAAAAAATCGATAAACAAAATATATATTTAATATTGTATGTGTTAACAACAGGGAGGATTATATTTGTGCAATACTGGAAAAATGAGGAAATACAGGAGACGAAGAGATAAATAGGAGCTGTGGTGGCGCAGTGGTTGGAGTGCAGTACTGCAGGGCTACTTCTGCTGCCTGCTGGCTGCCTGCAATTTGGCGGAGCAAATCTCACCAGGCTCAAGGTTGACTCAGCCTTCCGTCCTTCTAAGGTCAGTAAAATGAGGACCCAGAGGGTTGGGGGGTAAGAGGCTGACTCTGTAAACTGCTTAGAGGGGGCTGTAAAAGCAACTGTGAAGCGGTATATATGTCTAAGTGCTATTGCTAATTAGGAAGACACTGGGTTGTGCAGAAATGGGCAAGACTTACACTGAAGATTAAACAGAAAGAAGATAAAGAATATTATCAAACATGGAACGTATTCTACCAGTGGTTGGAAAAAAGGGATGGAGAATAAGAACGGCATATGTACTGCTAAGCAAATTATATAACCCAGACAACATGAAGTTTATTAAGCACTAACAAAATATAAAGACTAGACAATCCATAAAACTTTTTTTTAAAGAAGCTAGTCCTCACCGACTTGTGACAGAGGAAGGAGAAAATTTCCTAAAATCTCTCGTCAATTGTCTGGTTTTCCCCCAAATTTATCCTACATGAGCTCTTTTTGTTTTGTCTCCCTGGTTAAATGCTCAGAAAAACAACTGAAGAAAAGACAAAACGGACCCTCAACATCACTTACCATCCTTGAGAGAAAAGGAGACCAGGTCCTAGAACAGGAAGACACGGGAGAAGTGGTGAGGATTTTTTGTTTTTTGTTTTAAAGGAAACAAGGGCATTCCCCAGAAAGTCTGAATTTGGGTCGGTTGGCGTGAAGGCAGCCTCTTCCCCTCATGAAAAAGAGAAGGGAAGCAAGGAGGCTTGTGCGTGGCACCTCCATTCCCAGAGGGACTGCATTTCTGGGGGGCAAAATGAAGAAAAGGGTACTGCCTCCTGCAGTGTCTTTCAAAGATGTCCTTAATTCGGAAAGGATCAACCACACCCACCGGGAAGCTTCGGACGGGGTCGAACTCAAGATCCAGCCCTTGCGGTGCTTAGATCCGGCCCACGCGAGTGGGGCTGGAAACAGCAAAGGACTGGCCTGCCAGCAAAAATGGAGCATGGGGGGGGGGGGGTGTCTTGCACAGCCCCCCCCTCTCCTGGTGCCCCGCTTTTGACTGCAATGGCTCCTGCGGCCCTCTGACAAGAGAAAATGGAGCTGGGGGAGAAGGGCTGCAAGGAAGCCGCTGTGGCTAAAAATGGGGCACTCTGTTTTCGCTGGCAGGTGGCTATCAAAACAAAACAAAAAGGAGAAATGTTTCCCCTTTTGCATCTGAGCGTGCAAGAAGGGGCAGGAAAGAAAGGGAAAGAGGAAAGACGAAGAAAAAAGAGGGAAGATGGGAGGGAAGAAGGAAGGAGAAGGAAGAGGGAAGGAAAAAGAAGGAAAGAGGGGAAGGAA
>BLBF01000057.1:8581869-8599644 GCA_015471245.1 Laticauda colubrina
GAAGAGGGAAGGAAAAAGAAGGAAAGAGGGGAAGGAAGAAGGAGAAGAGGGAAGGAAAAAGAAGGAAAGAGGGGAAGGAAGAAAGAAAGAAGAAGGAAGAGGGAAGGAAAAAGAAGGGGAAGAAAGAAGGAGAAGGAAGAGGGAAGGAAGAAGAAAAAAAGGAAGGAAAGAAAGAAGAAAGGGAATGGAAAGACGAAGAAAAAGAAGGGAAGATGGGAAGAGAGCAAGGATGGCAAAAGAAGGAAAGGAGAAGGAAGAGGGAAGGAAAAAGAAGGAAAGAGGGGAAGGAAGGAGAAGGGAGAGGGAAGGAAAAAGAAGAAAAGGTAGGTCGGTAGGTAAGAAGAAAGGGAGGGAGGGAGATAGATTATAATGAGAGGGAGGGAGGGAGGTCTCAGGGAAATCCTGCCTTCGGACCTGTGGTGCCCCCAACAGGTGTCCCCGACATAAGCCCCATGCCACGCCCACCATGGCCACGCCCCCGGCCCTCCGAGGTCACACACAACCCTGATGTGGCCCTCAATGAAATCGAGTTTGACACACCCCTGGCTCAGGACAAACAGCAAAAGACTTTCGACTCACCAGCATAATGGAGCCGGGCTGATCCGTCAGGAGCGGCTCGCTCAGAAGAATCCGAGCGAAGGTCTCTGTCCCTTCAGCCCCCAGACCTCCAGCAAAGGCCAGCATGGATGGCATCACGGTGTCCGACAGCTCCAGCCACCTGACCAGGTTCTCCACCACTCCCGTCCTGTAGGCGCTGTGGAGCGAAGGCCAAGAGAAACGGGTTCACCGCGTGGCATTGGCAATCCACGGCCAACGCTCATCAATATGCTCATCAGTCCGGGAGGGGTAGCGTCGCTTTGGGGAACAAAAACGCTACACAGGTACGCCTTCACTTATAACAGTTCATTTAGAAGTGGCCATGTTGGGGTTAGCTGGATGCAGCCGACACTAAATACATCATTCATTGCCCCCTTGACCCTGGTCTTCCCCCAAACCCCTGGACGTATATTCTCCAATGGGACACATCCATAGCCAAGAGTCATCAATCATACTCGCTAGTAATATTCCGGTGCTCCGACAACTTTGGGCTGCCAAGGCGGTCATCTAGGCACTTGAGGAATGCACTGTTTCCCCCTACTCCCTTTCTGCTGACCAAAGACCAAAGGAGTATCTTTTTAGTTGACATAGTGACTGTTCAAAATTACGACGGCACTGAAAAAAAAGTGATTTATGGCCTTTTTTTTTTTTAACACTTACGACCACTGCAGCATTCCCTGTGGTCCCGCGATTAAAATTTGGACCCTTGACAACTGGCTCACATTTATGACCGTTGCTGTGTCCCAAGATCATGTGTGATCTCCTTTCACGACCATCCGACAGGCAAAATCAGAGCCAGAGTGACTTAAACAACTGTGTTACTTATTTAAGAACTGCAGAGATTCACTTAATCACAGTGGCAAGGAAAGTCATAAAATGGGGCAAAACATACCATGTTTTCCTACCAAATAAGACCCTGTCTTATATTTTTTTTGCCACCAAAAAAGGCACCAGGTCTTATTTTCGGGGCATGTCATCTACTGACGAACCTCACTTGTGCACGTCATTTCTGGCCTCCTTTTCACTGTCAGAAGCCTTCAGGAACTTCTTCTGTGGCCAGCAAGGCTCCCCTGAAGGCCTCTGCAGCCAATAAGAGAGCTCTGGATCGATCCTGAGCTTTGTTACCAGGTACAGAGGCCTTCAGGAAAGCCTTGCCGGCTGCAGAAGAAATGGGCCAGCAAGGCAGGTGTCAGGATGTGCGAGGCCTGGATACAATTGTCTAAAGATAAGTAGTAGGGTGGCTCCACACACCCCCATCCCCACCCTAGAGTAATTTTTACCAGTGCACTCTGGAGTGGGAGGCATCTTAATTAGGGCTTATATTGGGTGCACATGTAAAAATCAAGCTAGGACTTACTTTCAGGGTAGGTTATATTTTCGGGGAAACGGGGGACTTAACTGTTTAGCCTAGCAACAGAAATGTTGGGTTCAACTGTGGTTGTAAATTGAGGATTACCCATAGAGGTGTATAAATGATGAGTCAGCCAATCCAACCTCTCCTTATCCTGCTTTAATGCACATATAAAATCTTCCTCGCATGCATAAAGGGAGCGTGGTCTCATAAACAATGGCATGCTAACGTTGTTTAGCCTTAACCGTCTGTCAATTGCCTTCTTCTGCAAAATGCTAAGCCAGGTCTGGCCTTTCCCACTTTTGTAGAGGCCAACCTGGCCTAGGCATAAATCTCTCTTTTCTCTGTACAAAACCAGGCTCTTTCCTTTTACCACCGACAAAGAAAAAAAAAAATCAATAATCCCAAACTGAGGCCAAACAAAACCTCCCTTGAATTTTTTTTTGCTGTGATGATTTCCTCAAGAGCTGGGAGGAAAACCAGCAAGGAGACGCTCAGGAGTAGGCTTCTACTGGTTTGGGCAAACCCTTAGCAAACCAATAGCTAATTTTATGGGCAGTTTCGGTGAACTGGCAAATCCCACCCCTGGCTGGCCCAACCAACCCTCCCCTCCCAGGAGTCTCCACGCAGCCCATTTCGGATCCCAGGTAAGTGCAGGACCTGGGAGCTCAGGGTGAGAGAAAAATGGGCTTCCTGCAGGAATGCTGGAAATAGGCCCATTTCTGGACTCCAGAGGGCCTCCCCAGGCTCTGGATTCCTTCCCGGGCTCTGGAGGCCTCCAGAGCTTGGGGAGGGTGAACAATAGGCCACCCCGAGGCTCTGGAGGCTGGAAACGGGCCCATTTCTGGACTCCAGAGTGCCTCTGGAGCCTGCGGAGGCTGTTTTCGCCCTCCCGGAAGCTCGAGAAAAGCCTCCGGAGCCCGGCGAGGGCAAAAACACCCGCCTGCCATTGTGCAGGAGGCCGACTAGGCCACACCCACCATGGCCACGCCCACCCAGCAACCAGGCAGAGAACCGGTTGCTAACATTTTTGAAGCCCACTGTTAGGAATGTAAGAACAGTTGGGTTGGAAAATATATAAACCAGGATATACATTTTCATGTTGTTTCTTTCAGGGAATGCTAAAATTGTAATTGGGTTCCTCAAACGGCCATAAGATGGAGCCAGAAACCTGGATTGTTCTGTTCTGTTGTTGGTAGTTGCTAGTTACTAGCTGTCCTGTTGCTGAGAGTATGTACCTGCATTTCTCTATTGACTGTTGCTGATCATTGTTAGTCTTGGGTTTGATGTAAGTCTGTTACTGAACTGTTTATGATACTGGACTTTGTTATTGGATTATCCCTGGACTGAAAACTGACTTGCCATAACCGTGAATGACTTGGACTGTGTTTGGACTTTGCTTAACCGTTTTACGATACAGTGTATCTGTGTGCTGGTTGTGTGATATTCTTCATCACTCTCACTATGTCTGCCTGTGTGCGCTCATTCTCCTAACGGGGAATTATCTCAACACCCATCCCTGAGGCTGCTCACCTTTCCTCCTGGTCTGGAAACAACGAGGCCAAGGAAACTGCACATAGAGCTGCGTAAGCATATTTTCCTGGCTCTCCCAAATGCGTGCCTGGACCTGTCCTTGGCCCTGTGTCTTCTTCTTCCTCCTTCAGCCGGCTTCTCCAGGACCTCCAGCCTGGCCCAGGATCAGCAGACATGTCCGTCTGTTCCTGCCAAGGGACACAAAAACACCAAAATAAGAATGCAAGAAGAATCCATCAGCATCCTTTATTCAAAATAGGTGGGTCAGCAAGTGGGCCACGAATGCATCCCTCTTTCCTAGAGATAAGACTGCTTTTTCCTAGGAAGCTCCCAAGCTTTTCTGCAGCGATTTGGGCTCCAACTTTCTAGGACAGGTCAAGGGACTTCTGGAAAAACTGCACTGAAGAAGCAACACAAGAAACACTGCCCTCCTCGCAGCTGCAGAAACCCCAGGAATAGACTGCTTCTGCACCTGAAGGCTCCATTGCCTTCCCATGGCAGTCCCATGGCAGTCCCTTGACATCATTTGATTTTGTTTCTGTTTGCTGAACAAATTAACTTGCTTTCCTCAGAGAATGGAGGAAACAGATTATTAAAAGCAAACAAGGACCATTAAAGTGAACCTAATGAGTTTCATTGAGCCGGTGAAACCTTTGGGGTGAATGCAGCCAACATCACAGCCAGCTTGGTCCAAATCCAGGTAAGCAACAGGAGGTCCTCACCAAAGTCTTCCAGGCATAGCTATCCACAAAAGAGCACATCCAGCCCAGCCTGCTCTATCTCCCCCTCTTAGCAAGGAGAAAGGCGATAAGGAAATTCCTTCCTTTTGCACACTGCCAATTCATCACAAGATGGAAACTTTTGTCCTCTGTGTTGAAATTACTACAGGTCATAATACAGGTTTACGGGGAAAGGTGCTTTCCAGATCAGAGGTGGTGGGAACCAGCCGGTCTAGATAATAACCCTCGAAGCAGCTATCAATAGACATAATAATAAAACGGTAAAATCTCAATTACTTGAGGAGAGAATGAACTTTGTGTCACCAATTCTTCTACCTGGACTTTCAGGACCACGATCTGCTCCACTTCGCTTCACTCCACCTTCAGTCCGCCGTCTCTTTCTTCTCAATCCAAGAAGCCCGAAATGTTTCCGATAGTGTTTGGCATCCTCACAAAGGGATCAGGAACATAAAAATCTGCTTTTAATAGATCCAGTAGGATCCCAGGTGAAAAACCTGGTCATGAGAAAGCAGTTCCTCCTTATCATCAGCAGTTTGATTTGTTTTGAAAACAACTTTCCACACGCGGGAAGCCGTATCCTCAAAGCAAGCAGTTGTTCCTTTCTTGCAAGCATGAAAATTCAAATCAACTCGTGACAAGCTCACAGCTGACTTTTCCAACTTGCTTCTGCTTTTAGACTAGGTCGCCTGGAGGTTAATTTTTTTTGTGCATTTTGTCCAATGCAAGACAGGTAAAAAACTGATAACATCCACCTGGCTATTTTCTCACTTCCTCCTGGCTTTGCAGGACCGCACCTTTCTGTGGATGGGAATGGTTTGAGTTCCCAGCAAGGTGTGCTAGCTTTAGATGATATTCAGATTGTGTTTCTGTAAAAGCCTCTTGTATTATCCACTCCCTGGTTCTGGACATAGACTAATGACCTTACCTAACTCACAAAAATCCCTTTTCCCCTCTCTCCATTTCAGTCTTGGAAGTCTTCTACAACCTTGGGACCAGAAATGATTTCTGACGATCATGTTTCTGAACTTGATTGATCTTGAGGACTAGTAACTTGACCTGGCTAGGTCCTGATCTAGGGCAAGGACTGGATCGTTACTTACCAGCACTCTTTGCAAATCAGGGTATCATAGCTCAACATTAATATTTGCACTGGATTGTGCCAAAAACCCGTTCGCCATCAAGATCTTTCTGATTTGGGATTTTAAACCTTGCTCTGAATAGCCAGGCGATAAAAATTTCCAGATGTCAGTAAATCCACCACCACCACCACCCTTTTTGGGGGGACATTTGTGATCATTGTTCATTCGGGTCTGGGTGATTTTAATTCCTCAGTATTTATTATTCTAAGCAATTTATTGGGGGAGCGGGGTCCCAGGATTTTCTGCAGAGATAATCACTGCCTGGGGTGCGGGTGGTGCTTCCCCCCAATATCTGGGGCTTGAGAGGGTGCCCTTTACTGGGGCAATCTCTGGGAAGCCCCCACCCCAAGTCAGGGGAGACCCCCCAATGGCTTACCCTAGAATGAAAGAGTTTCTGCTCCCCAAGGGATGGAGGGCTTATCAGGGGCTCCTTGAGCAGCTTCAAGGGGTGGGGATGGGTGGAAGACTGTCTCCTCCAGGATAGAGACCCCTTTGGGACCCCAAAGTGGGGAGGGTGGTTGAAGCTCCCCTTTTAAAACGGGGTGAGAGCTTCCCCTGCTCCCCTGTAATGTATTGGTTTCACTCCTAGGCTATTTCTACCCTTCGGAGCTATCCCCCCACCCGGGCCCCAAAGCCCCCTCCCCTTATCTTCCATTTATCAATAAATCCACGCCCCTCGTCCCCAAGACCCACCTAGCCCGTCCTGGAGCCGGAGAAAGGCCGCGTCGGAGCCTCCCCAGATTCCCCGCCGCCTCAAACGGACTGGCCTCTCACTCCAGCCCGAGGCTCCGAAAGGCCGCCTAGGCCCACCCTACGCCGCCGCCGCCGCCGCCGCGGCGAAAGAGCGATTCCCGGAATGGGTTACGCACAGGTGAGCCGTAAGGCACGCCCGAAAGGGGGAGGGCCACGCAACTTTCGCAGCGACTTAAACAGGAAGCGGGAAGTGGCGTTGGAAAAAAACAAAACAAAAAAACAAAAACAAATAAAGTGCAATTTAATCAGCGGAGGGAAGCAAAAGGAGAGTTTAAAATTCAAGGACTTTAAATCCGAATTGCAATAAAAGTCGTCGATCGAGGGCTCCTTCTGAGGCTTTTGGATGCTCTCCTTTGCAAGCAAACCTCTGCAGATTTTAAGTTTTTGGCAAAGCAGCAGACCAGAAGAGTTAAAAAAAAACAAAAAACCGGGATTTGCGGTTTTGGCAACTGAAATTGTTCATGTTAGGGAAATTAATAGCTGACTAGCAATCAGGCTGCGATTAAAAAACCCAAGTTGTCGATCTTTTGCAGACTTGCATCTCTCTTTAAAAAAAATAATTGCAATTCGTTGCAAGTGTAAGTTTTTCTATCACAAAGCGGAGAAAACTTTCAACTGAACTGTGCTTAAACTGCAAATGCAATTTAATACAACGTAAAATGCAATTAATACAACGTGAATGCAAATTTTCTGGATGCGCAGGTGGAATAAAGTGAAAAGCCAACAAGGCAAAATTATCTTGATATCACAGCATAGACATAAAACATTTCAACAATACCGAATGTCCCGACAGCCTCACATTTCAGGGCTGCTTCACTGTGCTTCTTCCCACTTACTGAAGTGAATTTTGGCTTCTCAAAACAATTGTAACCTCCTCCCCACAAAGTATATATAAGAAGGAATCCATCTGTATCCCCCATCAAATGTTCCCAGAAGAAATTTAAGTCAACTGGTGTGGAAGCCACCTTGACCTAAATAGATTTTAACTCCCTGTTTTCCAACAATGTGTGCACTGATTTTTAAAAAAACCTTTGTAATCAACATAATTATGTGTTTAACAATGGAATTAAAGGGAAAGCTTTCTGCTTGAAATGTTTTATGATTGTGCAGCCTTTGAAGGAAACCTCAAAAATGAAAACCAAGATTACTATTAAACCCCCAATAAACTGACATTTTTATCTCCTTAAAGGACCACTTTTAAGCACAGGGACTACAATTGTTAGTTGTTAGCCAGCTCTTGGGAGGTACTGCATCTCACAGTGGAATTTCCATCTACGTGTTATTCATTCATCTTGGACTTTTTCTTTTTTAAAAAAAGGCAGAAGCCACCATTGGTTTATTATGGTGGAATAAAATCGAATGAAAATGTATTCAGGCCCCCTCCAAAATAAAACCCTATTATTCACGGAAGCATCAGGATTGTGTTTGCAATTTTCGAACCAACGTGATGTGAAGTCAGATGCTACCACCAGCTATGGATTCTCTGTCAAGATTTCCCGGTTCGTATGCCACATCTGAACCCACCCAGGTCCGATGCCACCCCCTTTGGTCTTGTGTGTGCTCAAACACCAAAGTCTCCCAAGAGGCTCGTGAACCCTTCCTAG
This sequence comes from Laticauda colubrina, assembly GCA_015471245.1. Taxonomy (NCBI): domain Eukaryota; kingdom Metazoa; phylum Chordata; class Lepidosauria; order Squamata; family Elapidae; genus Laticauda; species Laticauda colubrina. Next base: position 8,589,587 of record BLBF01000057.1, read on the forward strand.
AAGAAGCCAAAGAAGGCCATTCTCAGACCACTTGATTGACCTTCTTTGTCCAGGGGGGCAACGGAAAACTTGGGCAGCTCCAACTGGAGTCCCAGCAAAGCACAGCGCAGATTATGCCGCCCAAAACCACCACGAAGCTGAGAAACCATGTCAGCAATCCCACATTGGTGAACGGGAGGATGAAGACAATCAGCATAGAAACCAGCAGAAGCAGTACGAAGAGTCTCTTGAGAGCAGCCTGGTTGATCTCGCCCGAGTCCCTAGATTGCATTTCAGGGGAAGGATGCTGCAGGCTGTACCACACCCCGGCAGTGCCCGGAGTGCCAGCGATCACTGCATCTGGATCCGGGGACCACAACTGCTCCACGACCTGCTGTAGGTTCGGGAGGCTACAGATGAGACCCCCGAATACCACCGTGGATTTTCGGCATAAGGGACAGTTGATGATCCAGGTGCGATCATCTTGCTGCAAGATCATCTTTAGGCACGCTGTGCAGAAGGCATGCTGGCAAGCCAGGAGTTTGGGCAGCCGGGCGAGGCTGAATTGGTGGAAACAGATGAGGCAGGTCATGTCACTGACGGAGAGTGGGAACTGGAGAGGCGCTGGGGGCAACATTGTCATAGCCACAGGATGCAAAGATGCTGAAGTCTCCTTTTCTGGATTTCCGAGTTCAAGATCCCCCGTTTTATCGCAGGGCCTTCCCTCTTGAATGGAGCAGCCCTCAGTTCTTGGACCATCCTCTGTTCCGGATGTCTCTCCAGAAATTTCAGATCGATCCATCGCTTTACCAGCTTCATTCACAAGTTGCAAATCGTCCATGGGAAAATTTTTGCAGAAAATGGCAGAGGGAGAAATGCAACGCTCTCTCGGCAGTACAGAGGAGCTGCCTTGCCTTTAACTGCACATCTGTGGATTTGACAGCTCCTTTTATAAAAGTGCTTTGTCCTAGCAACAGAGTAATTGCTTTGATTTAAACTCTCCCAGCAAGTCCCACCCCTAGCTCACGTGGGTTGAGTGGATGTGTTTGTTTTCCTTAAAACCAAATAGAGATTAAATTTAATCAGTCACTCCGATATTTTTTTTTTAACCGTGCCCGATAACGAAACATCGTTAGGCAATTCCGAAGGAAAAAGCAAACATTTCTTTACAGTTGGCAAACAAACTCTCAAATGGCTGCTTCAGATCTGAGCCAAGGAGATGGAGGTTAAATGCTGCAGTTTGCTCAAAACAACTCATCTTTTTAGGAGCAGCTGTGGTGTTCCAAAGTTTATTCACTGGAGGATGTATCTTGAGTAAAGCCAAACGTAGAAACAGCCTAGTTTTTTCCTGGATTTTTAGGGCTGACCTAGAAGCCGAAGATAAAAGCCAAGGAAAGTTAAGAATTAATCGTAAGCAGGAGTGTTTCAAACTTTATTGCTGCCCAGCTCTCTTGCCTTATAGAATAAACACAACTCATTTCTCATTTGGGGGAGGGGCTGTGTCCATCAGGGCCTTGCCTGCCCTGCAGCAGATGGCAAAGGATCATAGGTGTTGGAGTCCAGGCCTCCTTGGAGGAAGGCAAGCAAGCGGGAAATGGATGCTGTGGTGTGATTGTCAAAGTCTGCTTGGCGGTCTCCGAAGTCATCCTACTCCCCATCTTTGTCGTCCATGACGGGGAGGCTGTCGTAGGATGGGAAATCCAGGTGGGGCGGAAGAGGAATCCTGACTTCGTGGGGTCTGGGGGAAGAGAGGCTCTGAAACCAAGAAAGGAAGCCAGATCGAGCCAGGCTACCCGGACAATCTTCCGACCCGCAACCGCGGCAGTCCTCCAAGGAGCAGGGCTTCTCTTGCCAAAACTCCGAGGTCTTCAGGTCAAGCGAGACGTTGGCATCCCAGACTACGAAGTGCCGTATGCGGGCTTGCTTGTGAAGCTCACACATACACACCCAGGGCTGCCAGTTGTTCCAGTGGATGTTGGGGTCCCCTGCAAGCAGTGAGAGAAAATATTGCGGACTCTAGCAACTGGTCAGTGAGAAATGGGGGGAACTTTTCTCCAAAAACAAGATGGCAGACCCAGGGCCATCTTGTTTTGAGGAGCCAGCAAGATTTACCTCGGGAGTCGCTAACCTTTTGGACCTCAGGGACCACCAAACTCATCATTCTCAATCCTGCGGCCCAGAGACCCTGGGACAATTTCTAAAAAACTCTGCAGGAAAATTCCCCACCCCGCTTTCCTGCCGATCTATTGTTCTTTATTTGAGATTGCAGGATACCGTCTCCAACTCCTTTCTGAGAGAGAGAGAGGGAGGGGGCATGCTTTTGGCTTCATGCAAGGAAAGCAGCAGAAGTCTTTCTTTTTCTCCCCCAAACTCCACCAGAAATGAGTCTTTGCAAGTGCAGCCTCTTGAAACAGGATGCCTTGCAGGGTCCATAGATTCATTTCTGGCGGAGTTTGGGGGGAGAGAAAGACTTTTGCTGATTTCCTTGCATGCAGCCAAAAGCAGAAGAAAGAAGCAGCCCGGTGGCCATGCGAGGCACATGGGCCCTGTGGGGCAAGTTTCCCCTCCTCCGCCCTTCCCCTCACTACCTCATGTTGTTTGCAATGCAAGCAATGCAAGCCTTGTGTTCCCACACAGCCTGGATTAATTGCTTTGGGGGCTGCCTTGGGGGTGCCATTTCTCTGCGGACCGCCCAACATTTTCTCACGGAAACCACTGATCTACTTTAAAGGGCAGTTGTGAGAATAAAAATGGGTGTAGCTTATACTGTACATGAAAAAGGGATGGGAAGGGCTGCCTGAAGCAGCATTAGCGATAAACAGGATGTGCCTTTAAAGCAAAATGCAATTATTTATTTAAAGTAAAGGCATTTAGAACATCAGGCATCCATGGAATGAGCCTTGAGCACATCAAGCAGAGGTTAAATATAATTTTCTATCTCGATGAGCACAGTGTTTGTTTTCATTACAAGCTGTTTAAAGATGTATGCATCTTGACCAACCATCAAACGTGGATTAATTCAAGGAGAATTAATGAAGTACTTGCAAATGTAGCTTATCCAAGGAAATGAGCGGTCCACTGAATGTTGCTTTGAGAAGGTGGAGCTCTGTTGTTCTTTCATTTAATTGAATTCTTGAATTCTTTATTGTCATTGTATACAGTATGTATTTACTTGCAGCCCATACGTTTTCCCCTCTTTTATTTTATTTTTTCCATATCAAGAACGGTTGTAGGAATTGGCTAGGTCTAGTTTAATGGAGGGGGAAAGGACTAGGGGTGACGTTATAATATAGTCCAACATTTGAGGGGCTGCCACAAAGAAGTTGGGGGGGGGGGGGTCAACAAGAAGCAATGGATGGAAACCAAACAGCTTCGAACTAAGGAGAAAGTCTTGCCTTCAAAATTTGTGGGTGCTCCACCATTCTTTTAAGAAGAGACTGGGCAGTCATTTGTCTGAAATGGATTTAGGGTCTCCTGCTTGAGCAGGGGGTTGGACTAGAAGACCTTCAAGGTCCCTCCCAACTCTGTTATTCATGGGAAATCAGCCTTATAGTGTTCTAGCAGGCACTGAGACCTAGCAGAAGTAAAAGCTCGCCTACACAAGGGTTGCCAATGGCCAAAAGCACCACAACGTTCTCTCTCTTCTGGCAAATGAGTTGCAAAACTTCCAAAAGGCAGAAATAATAATTAGAAGCCATAAACACTTTGATCCTTTACCAACAGCCAGTGGGAGGCTGGCAGCGCTGACGTATCGGAGACACCATAACAATGAAGTGAACAAAATCAGCATCTTCATTTCATCTCAGCCAAAGACGTCTGATTCTGGACCACAGAGGAAAGGATGCTGCATACGCATCACCGTGGCAACAAGGAAGGAGCCAATCCACAACTGCAAACAGTCAGAGCATCTTTTGGAACACTCTGTCCTGGCTGGATGTCAAAACCTGTTTTTCTGGGTTTCAGACGTGGGCGCGGAGTCCACAAATCAGTGCCCCCCCCCCCCAAAAAAAGGTTAAATATATGTCCCAGTTTTCTCCCTGATTTTTTAAAATACACTTTATGATCCAGTTGTCTGCACTGGAAGATGCTTGCCGCTTCCCAGCTTTCAAAATAATATGTATTCTTTGTTTAAAAGAGGTCTTTAAAAAATATAATAATTTTCTAAAAACGGCATACAACACGTCAACCTTCCCCTCCATTGAACAGGTGTATGGGTTTTTAAATTGTTAAGTGTTCCTCCACCCCCACCACCCCCACACACACAAAGGTGTTTGTGGGTGTTTTCATAAGCCATATGGACTAAAAGACAAAAAAAATAAAAAGCAGTGGCAAAATGCTACCGGTTCAGCCTGATTCAACCGAACTGCGAACAAAAATTGCTACCTGTTTGGCCGAACCGGTCGTGAAAAAGAGCTTTGATGATCAGCTGAGGAGAAAGAAGATAGAAGCTCAGGATCAACCCTCTCATATGCCCCTGTGCTTTTCTCTTCTTTACTCTCTCAGCTGATCATCGGAGCTTTTTTTACTACTGGTTCAGCCAAGCAGGTAGGAGAGCCTCAGCTGGTGCTTGGAGCGCTGCACACACACGCACAACCAGTAGGGAAACTGGTAGAATCCCACTGCTGAATAAAAGGTAGATTAAAAAAAATAAAAGAATAAACGAATCGCCCTGCTCTTCTTGAACTAAACAATTTACAAAACCCATCGGTGACCTGATCACACAAAATGTCCTATGGCTCTGCTGTTCCCCCCCCCCCCCCCCCCCCCCCCCCCCCCCCGTTCCCGGCAAACAGTCGGGCACCGTCAGTACAAACTGGATGGGGTTTTAATGGAAAATGGCTTTGTGGCGTGGCGGCTTTTGGTGAGTCTGCTTCCAAGGGGCGCTGCCGAGTTCGAATTCCACCGCCCGAGATCGAGCAAGCAGTTTGTCCGTCCTCGTCCCTCCTGCCACCCTAGAGCCGGAATTCTGAAAAGCAGATTTAAAGATCCCAAGTTTTAAAAGGAGAAATAGTATTCAGCTGGTTCTGACCGGTTCTGGAGAACCGGCAGCAGAAGTCTTGAATCATTCGGAGAAGCGGCCAATACCGCCTCTGACTGGCCCCGCCCCCATCTATTCTCCGCCTCCCGAGTCCCAGCTGATTGGCTGGGTCTCCTTTGGTTGCCCTGCACAGGAGAACGGAGCTGCAAAGCAGGTTAGTGAGGTGGGGAGGGGAGGGGGATTTTGCAGCATCCTTTCCCCTGCCACATGCACCAAGCAACACCACACCCACCAAGCTATGCCACAGAACCAGTGATAATTTTTTTTGAATCCCACCACTGTATTTGGTTTGAAACCAGTTGTAGTTCTAGGTGGTTGTGAAATTAATTAAAAATGAGTTCATTTCGCAGGCCACAAAACAGGCCCAGACAAGGGCTGGATTTAAGCTCTGTTTTAATGCCATAACCCCCAATTTGTCTGCCACAAAGGGATCATCAAAACCAGCACAATAGCCATTTGGCTGATATAGCTTATGAACTGTTCACTTAGTGGCTGCCTGAAATTATGACAGCACTGAAAAAAGTGACTTATGACCATGTCCCACACTTATGACTGTTGCAGCCTCCCCGTGGTCACATGATTAAAATTCAGGCGTTTGGCAACTGGCTCATATTTATAACTGTTGTAGCATCCTGGGATCCTATCAGGTCCCCTTTTACGACCTCCTGGCCAACAAAATCAATGGGGAAGCCAGATTCCCTTAACTACCGCGTTACTACCTTAACAACTGCAGCGATCCACTTAACAACTGTGGCAAGAAAGGCCGTAAAATGGGGCAAACAGTCTCGCTTAGCCACAGAACATTTTGGGCTCAGCTTGCAGTTGCAAGTCGAGGATTACATAGTGTTTGAAAACGGGTGGGATTCAAATTTTTTAACAACCGATTCTGCGGACGTGGCTAGGTGGGTGGGGCCATGTGACTGGGTGGGCATGGCGGTTGCTTCTTTTTCTCCTCCTCCTCCCTTCTTCCTTCTCCTCCTCCTCCTCCTCCTTACAGTACACCCCCCATCATGTTTTTTGCTCCCAGGCGGCTTCCCTGGGGCCCAGGAAGGCAAAAAATGAAGCACAGTCGGGGCGTGCAAACCCCTCCCACGTGCCCCCTTTTGCTTCCTGGGGTTGGTATTTCTGGGTGGGGGAGAACGCAGCCAGCAATGTCAGGCATGCGCCCGATGTCGCACATGTGCGATAATGACTGACTGGGAGGGGAGGGCAGGCAGAGATGGGCAGGGCCAGGATTTGCCAGTTCTCTGCAGAATCATAACAACCGGTTCCACAGAACCGGTCCGAACCGCTAGAATCCCACCCCGGTTTGAGAACCAAAGTGTGTATGTTCCCAACAGTCGGTTCCGCTTCATTACCTGATGTTTAAACTGAGAATCCAGGGAGGAATGTAGATCCAGGCTGCTGATGACAGGGGTGGAAACCTGGACAGGGTTCTCCCAACCAGCAAGGCAGTGCTGTAGGAACAGGGACAGAAAGGCTCAGAGATTTTTTAGCGCCCGTTTCGATACTCAGGCCCCCAGAGACCAGCAGCCACTGGTAGTTTCCTCCCTCTTATATATCCCCCCCCCCCACACTTTTTAAAAGCCGACAAACCTGATGTCCCTCGCTATTAACTTACGGCAGAATTCCCCGGGGTTTTTTTTAAGCCACGTACTTAGGCAGGCTGTATTTACAAGCCCTGTAAATTTACAAGCCTTCGAATTCCCACTGAAGGGAGGAAAAATAGTGCTTTGAAACTTCCAAAGTTACTGTGTCCTTTTCCAGGATGGCATGGCAATCTTCAGCTTTTACAACCAAATCCAAAGTACAAAGCAGACCTAGTATCTACTCAAAGTCAAAGATATTTTCCCCCATTAATTCACTTTTGAAACGGAAGCAGCATCTTATACACACCGAGAATTTAGATACTGTTTTTGTTTTTTGTCTCATCTTTTCTTTAGGAAATGTAAAACCATCTGCCTTCCAGGTAAACACTGTTTTTATATCTGTGTCTTTATCCATCTATCCATCCATATCTATCCATCTTTCTCTCTCTCAATAATCAATCAATGCATCTCTCATCTCTTACACATTTGTCTATCTATCTATTCCTATCCTACATTTACCTGTCATTTGTCATGCCTTTCTCTATTATTGATCATCTAAATCATGTATGTATGTATGCATGCATCTGTCTATCTGTCTATTTTTATCCTGTCTGTCTGTCTGCCTATCATCTATCTATCTAAATCCAACATCTACATCTATCATTTATCTATAATTTCTTTCTCTTTCTCTCTCTCTCTCCTTTCCTCTCCCTCCCTCCCTCCCTCTCCCCGTTTACCCGAAAAAAAGACCCAGCCAGAAAATAAGGCTTAGCGTGATTTTTCAGGATGTTCGTAATGTAAGCACTACCCCCAAAATAAGCCCTGGTTAAGATTGTCAGCCAGATGGACACTTTTACCACTGCATTTCTCTGAAAATAAGACCTAACTGGAAAATAAGCCCGAATGCATCTTTTGGAGCAAAAAATAATATAAGACCCAGTCTTATTTTGGGGGAAACACAGTATCTATCTATGTACCTACCTATCATCCATCCATCCATCAGTATTTAATGCCATCTTGAATTCTAGCATTCCAAGAGATGCTGAAATGTGTCAATTTTCTCCCTCCCCAAGCAGAGTTTTGTCTTTCCCTTTCTGTTCCATCTCACATATCCTCGAAACCCAGACACTCACCGAGGGCAGGGACAAATTGTCCTCCATTTCGTAACTTTTCCGCCGATGGATTTTGTGCTTATATGTGGGGAGGAAGGTATCTCTTGGGAAGCTGACTCTGGAAAATAAGACCCCTACGACATCAGAACATCGAAAAGGAGCAGGTAAGGCATTCCCCCCCCCCACACACACACAAACCCTGTTTATAAAGGGAACTGGGTAAAACCACCCATTTCTAAATGAAAGCAAAATAAAATGGAGCAAGAATATGTCACCGTAAGGAATTGTTAAGAAGAAAGCCAAAATCAACCAATTGCAGAAGCTTACTACATTGGTTTGTGTCATGCCCCTATTGGAGACTGGGTCCGAGGGAGAGGAGGAAGAGCCGACAGGGAGTGGAAATGTGGCTCCGGAGGTTTGTGGAGGAGGCTGGGGAAGGGCAGAGGCCGGCTGGGCAGTCAGAGGAAGACCCAGGCCCACCCCCTCTTCATCCTAGGACACGCAGGGAGGAGAGGATAAGGGAGAGTGGTCTATGGGGGAGGAAAGGGCCTTGATCTTCTTCATGGGCTGCAGCTGTGAGAACTGGTGAAAAGGACCGACATATGCATGGACCAGTGCTGGAAACAAAGTGTGAAAATATTTCTTGTCTGTCCATTCTTACTGAGTTTGGTGTCCTTCCCAGTGTGTGTTCCCATATTTGTGGACGTCTTCAAGCCCTTATCTTGCCTGGTTCCCTTAATTGCTTCAGTGTGGTTTGTGTTGTTTTTGCTATTTATAATTTATAGGCATTTTAGTTTAAATGGCATTTCCTCCTTCTTGTAACTGCTTGTGGGGGAGTTTTTTGTCTCTAGTCAAGGACATTTGGAGCTTTGAAGCAAAGCGAAGGAATAAAAAGGGGCTTCACCTGTTTTTGTGACTGCGTTTATTTCGTATCCCACCCTGGGTCATCACAGTTTGTTTCTTTAAAAAAATCATTTTGGGATAATCCCCAAGAAAAAATTCTCTGGAATCAAGGAAGGGGCAGAACTGGGAGCTATCCACCTCTGTCAGTAAAATATTTTGCTGTCTTCAATGGATGACAAAAAAACCAAACAAACAGGATTTCTGTTCCTTCAAGGTCTGGAGAACTTTGGCCATCAAAGGGATTTCCCCTTTCTTGGCAGTAAGAAAAGAGGGAATGACGGAGAAAGAGCAGGATTGCAGGCAGTCCTCCACTTACAACAGTTTGTTTGGTGACCGTTCAAAGTTACAACGGCACTGAGAAAAATGACTTACAACCGTTTCTCAGAGTTATGACCTTTGCAGCCTCCCTGTGATCAGGTAAAATCCAGACACTTGGCAACTGTTTCATACTTATGACCATGGCTGAATCCCAACCGAATCAGATGTAGCAGATAATCAGAGTTGGAAGGGACCTTGTAGGTCATCTAGTCCAACCCCTGCCCAAGAAGGAGACCCTATACCATTTCTGACAAATGGCAGTCCAGTCTCTTCTTGAAAGTCTCAGCTGATGGCGCTTCCACAACTTCTGAGGGCAATTTCTGTTCCATTGGTTGATTGTTCTCCCTGTCAGAAAATTCCTCCCTATTTCCAGGTTGAACCTCTCCTCGGTCAGTTTCCATCCATTATTATTCCTTGTCTGGCCTTCAGGTGATTTAGAAAATTGACCCCCCTCCTCCTCTCTGGGGCAGCCCCTCAATATTGGAAGATGCTCTCCTGTCTCCCCTGGTCCTTCTCTTCCCGAGACCAGCCAGGCCCAGTTCCTGCAACTGTTCATCGTATGTTTTAGGCTCCAGTCACTCTCTCTTCCTCTCTCCCCCTCTCTTTCTCTCCCTCTTTCTTTCTCTCCTTTCTTCCTTCCTTTTTCTTTCTCTCCTCTCACTTTCTCTCCCTTTTTGATCTCTTTCTTTTTCTCTTTCTCTCACTCTCTCACTCTTTTTTCTTTCTCTCCTTCCTTCCTTCCTTTCCTTTCTCTCCCTCTCTCCCTTCAAATATTGGAACACTTGCTCTCTTGTCTCCCCTGGTCCTTTTCTTCCCAGACCAGTCAGGCCCAGTTCCTGCAACCGTCCATCGTATGTTTTTGCCTCCAGTCCCCTCATCCTCCTGGTTGCTCTTCTCTGTACTTTTTATGGAGTCTCAACCTCTTTTTCATCTCTTCTTTGTGGTAAGTCCTGAGATATTGGAAAACTGCTATCATGTCCTCCCCTCCTTCTTTTCCTTAAACTGGACATGTCTTCTGTTCATCCATGGTTTGTCAAATGTTTCTTTCTTTCTTTCTTTCTTTCTTTCTTTCTTTCTTTCTTTCTTTCTTTCTTTCTTTCTTTCTTTCTTTCTTTCTTT
>BLBF01000057.1:8623120-8637206 GCA_015471245.1 Laticauda colubrina
ACTTCCACACAGAAAAAAGACTCACACCCACACAGAAGAGGAGACACGACCACGAACCAGAAACCATACTGCAGCTGCACCACTACCCGCTTCAAACCCCTCTGACCCATACAAGAAGCAAACTGACACCCACCATAAAGATGTGGCACGACCACGACCACGAAGCCAAACAAGATCACAGCTCACCAGCTCAAATCCCCCAGTAACTAAGACTAACCTGAGCACAACCAAGCCCCCACCTAAGCAGAACACACCCCCAGCCAATCAGAACACAGCCAATCCCCCTACCAATCAGAACACAGCCAAACCCCCACCCAATCAAGTCACACCCCCACTAGCAGTTAAAAGGAAGAAGCAGCTGCAAGCTCACATTACTCTGAGAAGCACAGAGCTGAAGAAACAAGCCTGAAGATGATGAATGAGACTTCATCGAAACGTTGCCTAGATACTTCCAATTCTACGCGGGAGAAAACCCAAATAACCAAAGATCCGTATGTATGTATGTATGTATGTATGTATGTATGTATGTATGTATGTACTGTTTAGCTTCCTTCGGGTATTATCCCACGTCATTGTAGTTCTGCTAAAGTTGTAGCAACGTTTCAGCATATATATATTTATATATATATAAAAGTTTTTGCGGGTATTTACATGTATGCTGTTCAGCTTTGTTCGGGTACTTTCCTACATCATTGTAATTGTGCTTTTAAAGTTGTAGCAATGTTTCAGCAGAATCTCATTTGCCATCATCAGGCTTCTGTATTGAGTTCGTATGTTCGTATATATATATATGTATGTTATGTCTCATCGGTACCAACAAAGTAAAAAGTCCAAATTTCAAACTGAAAACACAAATAAGCAAGCAAGTCCAGGAATTACCGGGTTAATTTACTTGAGCTGATAATGTTCTTGGCAGTCTCACAGCAAGCTGTCTGCCAAGTTAGATAAGTAAGCAGCAACATAAATCAAAAGCTGTCGACACACACAGAATCCAGCAAAGCCTCTCTCACTAGTTAACATGTTGTCCCAAACAAGAACCCAGAGCTAACACACCCACTTTTATTCCCTGTGGGGCGTGTCAGTCTCTCATCTCAGTCTCTGGTTTGTCCTTTCTTTTTGCGTTGCATCTCATGCTTTTGCCTGTGTCTTTGCCTCGCATCAAACCAACATTCCTCAGCTTTATCCTCAGTTAGAGGCTCTGATACGCTCTCCTGATTATCTGCCGACACCTGAGGTACAATCAGGGAGGAAGATCCTGCCGAGGAGGAGAGTCCTGGGGAGGAAGGTAATTCTAAGTCCTCTAACAAAGCAGGCTCAAACCTCAGAGCCAAATTCTCTCCTTCCTCATTGTCCAAGTCCTCGACTTCTGACAAAGCAGGCTCAAACCTCTGAGTCACTATATATATACATACATATATACATACATACACACACACACACATGTGTGTGTGTGTGTGTGTGTGTGTGTTTGGATATTCGGGTTTTCTCCCGCGTAAAATTGGAAGTATTTTGGCGACGTTCCGACGAAATCTCATTCATCATCTCCAGGCTTGTGTCTTCGGCTTTGTGCTTCTCAGAATAATGTGAGCTTGCAGCTGTTTTTTCTTTTTAACTGCTAGTGGGGGCGCAACTTGAATGGGTGGGGGCTTGGCTGTGGTGGTAGGTGTGGCCCTCGTAGGTGTGGGTCTGGTGTCATTCTTCATGTTAGGTATTCATTTGTTAATGAGGGCGGGTTTCCAAATGGCTGGTAGGCGGGAGGCATCATCTCTTTTATTCATGCTGTGTGGGCGTTTTTCTCTCTCGATGGCTTCTCTGATTATTCTGTTGTTGAAGTGTCCGATTTTGGCGATAGTTCTGGTATTTTTAAAGTCAATCTCATGTCCTGTGGCTTTGAGGTGTTGGACCAGGGAAGAGGTTGGTTCTTCTTTTTTGATTGAGTTCTTGTGTTCTTCAATGCGTGCACTAATTCTTCTGTGGGTTTGCCCGATGTATGTGGCGCTGCAGGCGTTGCAAGGGATTTTGTATACTCCTTGGTTTTCTAACTGGATTCTGTCTTTAGGGTTTCTTAGGATGGTGGATATTTTTTTGTTTGTGCAGAATGCTGTCTTAATGTTGTGTTTTTGGAGGATCTTGCTGATTTTGTCTGTAGTGCCTTTTATATATGGGAGGAGGGCTTTGCCGTTCTCTTGTTCTCTATCTTGGATTTTGGTTAGGGTTTGTTTTTGGATTAGGTGGGTAATTTTCTTTCTTTGGAATCCATTGGCTGTTAGTACATTCGTGAGAGTATGCAGTTCGGTTTTTAGGTGTTGTTCGTCAGCTAAGCATTTTGTTCTGGAGATGAGTGTCTCGGCTACGGAATTGATCTGTGCTGGGTGGTGGTGTGAGAGTGCGTGTAGATAGCGGTTTGTATGTGTTTTCTTCTGGTAGATGGTGTGTCCTAGGGAGCCTTTGGATTTTTTGTATACTAAGATTTATATGTATAAAATCCAGAAAAAGACATGCAAATAAAAGATTGGATGCTCTGAAATATTAACCACCCTCTGTACATGCCTGGAGGCACTATGCCATGCCTTGCAAGCTCACTGGAGAGCAGAATGAAAGGCAGAAAGTGTCTTTCCCTTCCCATCCCCAGCTGTGATCAGGCAACATACTATGATCCAGATAAAAATTCAGACCCCCAAAAAAACCTTAGCAGAGCTGAAAGGAAACACTTTGTACAACAGATTTGCCAAAGGAAAATATTTTTTTTATCCAAGAAAACAAAAGATAGAAGAAAGTTTCCGTCCATTTGTTCCTTTTTAATTCTGCTTTGTGGTTATCAACAACACTTGATGCAGCTAGAAACAATTATCAGATCAACATAGTTAATAGCATCATTATTCTCAAATCCTACAGTTCCCCCCCCCCAAAAAAAAAAAAAAAAACAGAGAAAACACCATCAGGAGGATTTTGAAGGCCTTGATAGAAATCAAAATGAACACCAAACTTAGCAGCGTTAAAAATAAAAGGTAAAGTGCATTTTGGGGGGAAACTCTTGTTAACCCTCAGCATTTTTAGGGGTCCACGCTTACAACCGATCGTTGGCCAAACCCCAAATTGTTGGATTCCCAAACATTTGGCTGAGTCGGCTGGAAAGAGGATTAAATGCCCCCAACTGAGAATGGTGAGGAAAGGAGAAATAGACCCCAAACAAACCCCAATGGGAAGACACTTCAAAATCACATGGAGGAGGAGGCATGAAGTTTGAAGATGTGTGGACTTCACCAGAATTCTCTAGCCAGCTGACTGAGGAATTCTGGGAGTTGAAGTCCACTCATCATCAAAGTGCCAAGGTTGAAAACCATGGTAACTGGAGGATCTTTCGGCCCAAAGAAACTTCAGAATAATCCCAATTGTGACCTCTGCACAGATTAGACTGGCACAAGCTACCCTCAGTGCATGCTCCCTCCCCAAACCAATGCCTCCTGGAGTGGGCCTCCCTTGGACCCAGGAGGAAATAATATACCTGCCAACTTAGGGGTATTTTGGAAACTGTAATTTTGAAAGGGAGGAGGCCAGATTGAAATGGGAGCAACGTTGTTAATTTCTGCCCCTACAAAAAAAATAAAATTAATCAAAAGGTAGAAGAGACAATTGCAGAAGTCGTGAAAAGGTTCATAAACAAAGGAAGAGCAAGAAAAATAAAAGAGAGAAACAATCAAGACATCAAAATTCATTACAGCTGATTAATTCTATCTACTCTCGCTTGAAGGAGACACAAAATGCAACTGTCTGAATTTCCCCTCTGAATCTTTTTCTTACATTTCATCCATCTTAACTTCGTGCATCGCTCTCATCCCACCTGCACACACCCTCAAATAAATTCATCAGTGCTTGAAATTAACTTGGTTAACTTCATAAGGACTGGCCCCTCTAGGAGGGCTGTTTTAGCGCAAAAGCTGCAGGGAAAAAGACACGGTGATCATAATAAGACCATAAAAACCTGAGGATCAGGATAGAAAGGCATTTAGCCCTCTCGCTGTGTTACAAGCACATAAAGGAGAGGAGGGGATTACAAGGTTGAAGAAACCCAAAGATTGCTTTCCAAAATTCAGAAGCCAAGCTCAGCCAAGCTCTGAATTGGTCTGGGATGCACCCAATGTTATCCTATAAATTACAATAAAGGTTCCCTTTGGGGGAGACAGAGTCGTTCATTTGTGGCAAGCAGGCATTGGGGTTAATTTCATTCCATACCCACAAAAAAAAAAAAAAAAAGCAAATTAAGTTGCTATTTCATGGATGGGCTAAAATAAAACGAGTCAGGGGATTAGATCCAGGGCTTGGGATATCCCAGCCTGCCGTCGGGATTGTCAACTTTCTTCCTACTAAGCCCAAAATGGCTAAGATTGCAAGGGCTGGCTACGAGAATGGAAGCGCCCACGGCAGGAGAAAACGGGTTTCAAAATAACTATGTGCATGGAAGGGATGGGCGCCAAGAGGAACGAGACTTTCCACTTCTCCCCCTCAAAAGTTCCCATCATCTGGTATTATTTTCCCAGTAGTGTAACTGGGAAGGAGTGGGAGGGAACAGGCAGCCTTCCCGTGGACTCCCATTTCGGTGGCTTATCTGCTCTGTTGCAAATACTGATGTGTGAACATGTTCAGCTCGCTGTCCAGCCATCCAGCTTTATTCCTGTAGAGGCAGAGAACCGAAGAGAGACTCATATTAAGAAAAAAGAAAGAAAGAAATATAGCCTTTTACCTGCTAGGTTAAATCCATTAAAGCCAGTTTTACTTAAGGTAAAGGTTCCCCTCGCACATCCGTGCTAGTCGTTTCCGGCTCTAGGGGGTGATACTCATCTCCGTTACAAAGCCGAAGAGCCAGCGCTGTCCATGGTCTCCGTGGTCATGTGGCCAGCAGGACTAAATGCCGAAGGTGCACGGAACATCGCTGTTCCCTTCCCACCAAAGGTGATCCCTATTTTTCTACTTGCATTTTTAAACATGTTTTCAAACTGCTAGGTTTGCAGAAGCTGGGACAAGGAACAGGAGCTCCCTCTGTTATGTGGCACTAGGGATTCAAACCGCCCAACTGCCCACCTTTCTGATCGGCAAGCTCAGCATTTTAGCCCCTGAGCCACCGCGTCCCTACCGTTTTGCTCAAACTGAGCCTCAAAACCTGAGCATACCAAATCGAGTCATTAATACTAAAAACACCAAGGACCTTTTTCAAATATAGAATACTGCAGAATAGAGTAGACCTGGAAGGGAAGGGACCTTGAAAGTCTTCTAGTCCAGCTCCCTGGTCAAGCAGGAGACCTATATAAAGCTTTTGTATTTTGATCACTGCAGGAAAGAGTTTTTTTTTTAAAAAGCTTTCCAAATCAGGCACATTCATAACTGAACATAATTATCTGTCCATTTGATTAAGGCTTGAAAATACATTGTCAAGGGATGGCTTGTTTTATGAGCACTGTCCTCCTTGAGTTACTAGTGTTTTTAAATGGGACTCCAGATTTAAATAATCTCAAACTAGTTTGAAAAAGGAAGTGGCTGAAAGAGGATGTTCCCTCACAAAGAATGTCTGCAATGCCTTAATACAGATGTAACAACATGTTAATTACAAGAATAAGAATGAATTCGGAATGCCCTAATGTAACAATGACAACAAAAAAGATGAATACATTTTCTGTTCTTGCCTAGATCATCCAAAATGTGTTGGAAGTAGTGGATATTATTTAATGGCAGAATTTAAAAATCTAAAATCCAGCAAGTGCAAAACAAGGCATCGATTTTATGTAAAATTAACACCCACCACCCCATCCACCAGTGACAAACATAGAAACGGCAGCGCCATACCTGAGTAACTTGGCTCTGCTCTGTAAAGTATCCAAAATCTCAATCTTTTGATTCAGGCCTGCAAGTTCTTTCTCCAGATCTTCTCTCGTCACATCCACCTGCTGGCAAAGCTGAGCAAAGGTTCCCGCCAGTTCCCTTTGACGAGGTGTTTTTAAAGTGGAAAAGGAAAAGAAAAAAAAAAAGAATATTCAAGAAAAAGGGGGGAAAGCTCAATGAGAGAAAAGCCTTCCCCCCCATATATCTAACACAGGTAGTCCTCGAGTTACGACCACAATTGAGCCCAAATTACTAAGTGAAACATTTGTGTGCTCCATTTTACGACTTTTCTTGCCACAGTTGTTAAGTGAATCACAACATTTGTTAAGTTAGTAGCCTGATGGTTAAGTGAATCTGAAATTCCCTTTTTTTTGCTTGGCAGGTGGTCGCAAAAGCAGATCACCTGACCCCAGGACACTGCTGTTGTGGTTCGCCGGCAGCGGAATAGGACAGTGGGGAAGAATGGGGACCAGTCCAGGAGTCTAGGGTGGACTCAGACGAGAGTCCTGTTTCCAATACAGAAATGGGGCCAGGATCATCCGGGAGTTATGTGCTGACTGGAGCCTCCAGAGTCTAGCAGCAGCGAGGCAGAGGAACAAGGGGAACCTGTTCCCAGTGCATGTGTGTGCAGAGCTGCCAGAAGGCAAGAACAGCTAAGACAAAAGGGGCCACTCAGGAGTAAGGCTGGGAGGTGATTGTCCCTCCCATAAGGTATAAAGGACAGACAAAGGGAGAGAAATTTTTGCAGGAAGCAAAGTCTTTCACTCTGTTCGGATTAAACCTTGAAGCTCTGTGTGGACTTTGTACTTCATTTGGCTTTTTACAGTTAATTTGGCACTCTAGTTGTTGGCAGCAATTCAAAGGAGAGAAAGGTGGGTGCTTATCTCAGGGGACTGTTTGGGACTCATTACGGGCTGGGAATGCACATAATTCCCAGCACTGAAATAAAACAAGAGTTGCTTGGATGAAGTATGTGCTTAATTATGGTCCTCAGGAAGCCTCAGTCAGAACACTTTTTTCACTGCTGTTGTTAACCTCAAACAGTCACTAAACGAATGGTCATAAATCGAGGAACTGCCTGCATTTTGCAAAACACCAGCCTGGAACTCAGGCTGCATGGGCAGGAGCTGGACACAGTGGGAGGAAGGGCTTAACTCACTGTTGCACTTGGTGGCTGCAGTTGGAGCCGGTGTAGCTGACGATGAGCTGAAGCTTCTCCCCGGCGTAGTCCACAAACTGGCGCTTAAAGGCTCTCTCTTTCGCCTTCGTGGTCCAGGTGAGGCGCTCGTAGACGTAGAGGAGTCCATAGAGGCCCAGGGAAAGGGCGATCAGCCTCCAGCCCACCGCCTTCCAGACCTGGGAGGTTAGGAAGCAGACAGACAGAAAACGAGCTTGAATTCTGGAATGCGCAGAGATGGATAGGTTAACCCTAAAAATTAAAGGAAAAGAATTGTCAGCCTTCAAGATTCCTTCTTCTGCTTGACTCTTTCCGGCTGCCATAGAAACGGGAAGGAGGAATAATTGCGCCTAGTGGAGGGAAGGTTGCTGGAGGTTGAAGCTGTGTGAATTGTAAAAGTTGGGGTGCTATCTTGCTTCCTATGCAAATGCAGCCCCTTATCTTTTCTAGGCCAAGGTCAACCATCTTGGCATTCCAGATGTCTGAGACACCACCTGAAGATGTAACCCACATGACATTATGCACACCTCAGATTGGATGCCCAGTTTGAATTGTTGGTGGTGGGGATATAGGGTAACTTTCTATATGTGATTTTCGTGCCTATTGCCTCAGATCGCCTGTTGCTACCACTTCATATTCACTAAAAGTCCTTTTCTCTATAAAACGGAGTCTAAGGTTTTCTTTCTTGGATTTTGAATGGAGCCATACCTGACAAGAAGACTCAGACTACTTCATAATATGGGAACTATTTGATAAATGGTTAAATGACAGATACTGAGGTAAGAGGAGTGGAATTAGGTGAAATATGGTTTATAGGAGAAAGAAAAACAGATGAGTAAATATTTCTGATAGTTATGTAATCGATACTATAATGGAAGATAATGTTATAATATGATTGATGTTATATTTGTTTATATATTACTGCATATTTGTTTATGTGTGTGTGTGTGTGTATACATACATATACATATACACATATACATAAAGACTGAACTATGCACCCTGACAAAAATACTGACAGAAAATGGCTTCCACAAAAGCAAAATCACTGGCTTGATCCACAAAAACAGCTTTCCTGTGGGCACCAAGGTCATTCCAACAGGTGGTTTATGAGAGGAGGAGCAAAGTAACCAAGCAACTGTCCGGCACCTCGATTGGACCGTGTGGCTGATGACTTGGGGAAAGGGAGGAAATTATTCTCTTTTAATCTGATGAAAACTGCGGGAACTTTCAGAGTCGGTTTTCACCAATCTGTGCCAATAGGATGTGTCCATTAAAATTGTTCTTTGAGGATCTACCTGCCTTGGAGTTCTGCTTTCTATGGGCATATTCTATGGGAATGCCAGGGGTGAGCTGCCACCAGTTCACACCAGTTCAGGCGAACCAGATGCTACCGTGTTTCTCACAAAATAAGGCTGGACCCCTGAAAAAATGACTAGGCCGTCTTTTCGGGGGTGACTTAATTTCCTCCCCCACCTAGAGCGGCCCATATGCATGTACCTCGCCGCGAGGCCGCTTGTATCAGCTGACAAAAGCTCCCCGAAGGCAGAGTCCCCAGCTGCTTCAGGGCAAGGCGTGGCTGCCTATGTCCCCTCGCCTTTAGGTAGTCTCTTTCGGGCGATGGAAGCTCCCAAGTGCAGTCACCAGCCACTTCGATCGGCCGGTAGAAGCGTCCTTGCAGCAAGGGAAGTGTGTGTGTGTGCGCTCGCCCTGAGGCTGCTTCTACCGGCTGATGGAAGTGGCTGGTGAGCTTCCATCTCCTGCCCTAAAGGCGAGGGGACACGGGTAGCCACACCACGTCCTGAAGCGCCTGGGGACTCTGCCTTCAGGGAGCTTCTATTGGCTATCGGGGTATTCTAGCCTAGGCTCCCTGCAGGGCCCTCCTCAAGGCAAGTTTTCTCCCCCCCATTTCTCTTCACCTCATGTAGCTCTAACGAACGATGTGAGAAATGGCAGGGAAACGCATGATTTAAATAGGCCTAAATTTTGCGGGTGGGGCTTAATTTCACCTCATGCCTAGAAATCATGCTGGGCCTTCCTGTTGGTGGAGGCCGTATCGTTGGAGAAACATGGTAGTTTTACATCTGGTTCGCCGAACCTGTAGTTGCAATAACTGGCAAGCTCATTTCCGGCCTCCAGAGCCAGGGAAAACTCAATTTTTCCCTTCTGGAGACTCAAGGAAAGCCTCCAGAGCCCAGGGAGGGCAAAAAGCCCCCTCCCCCCGGTGGTGCACGAGGTCGACTAGGCCACTCCCACCATGGTCACGCCCAGCCAGCCACCGGGCAGACAACTGGTTGCTAAATTTTTTGAAGCCCACCCCTATGGAATGCTGGCATGGGCAAGAAACAATGGGAGGGAGGGAATGGATTGGAATGCAAGGGAGGTATTTGTGTGTGTGTGTGTCAAAAGAACATGAGAGCTAGCGTCTAAACGTCGACTGCTGGGGACATCTACTGGACGAAGAGACTGTTACTGTTGTGGTTAGCCGGCAGCAGGTGCAGGCAGCTGAGGAGAGTGAGGACTCAGAGGGGCCAGGACCATTGGGCAGTGGACTGCTGCCTTCAGAGGTTGTGGGGGCTGGCAGTAGCGATGAGGAGGTTCCCGAGGAGCCTGTGCCAAGTGTGCGTGCGCGCAGGGCTGCTTGTAGGAAAGAGCAGCTGCATCAGTACAAGCGACTCGAGAATAAGGCTGCAAGGTAATGGCCCCTCCTTCAAGAAGATAAAAGCCAGCTGTGAAACAAATCTTCTTTGCAGGAAGCAAAGACGTTTTGAAACTCAGCCTCATGGATGTTACAGTATCTTAAGTTGGTATTTGAAGACTCTTCTGTTGTGAAATATTTCTTATCTGTTATTCTTGGCAGGCAAGCACAGTTTTGGCGAAGCTCATGCTTATCAAAGTTCATTAGTTTGCAGTAGCCTTTTAACCGGCGATTCGCAAGAATCATTAAAAGGTTTCTGTTCCCTTTGGTTCATGTTTGTTTTGTTGGAAAAAGGTTTGGGTCAGAACAGCTATCCAAATAAAAATGAATGTGATGGATTGGAGGAAATAAAATGACTACGGAAGGGCCAGGAGGAAAGAGGGACGTTTAATTATGCTATTGGCACACAAACCCGTTGAGAATTGGCTTGGCTACTTCCGTATCCATGCCAGCTCAGTACACTGTACTCTTAGAAAGTGAAAATGCCCCAGGAGTCTTTCATTTGCTGAATGAACTACGAGGGACGGTTGACAGAATAGAACAGAGTAACAGGGTTGGGATAAGGGACCTTAGAGGTCTTCTAGGATTGGCTGTCCAGTCTCTTCTTAGAAACTTCCAGTGTTGGAGCATTCACAACTTTTGGTGGCAAGCAGTTCCACTGGTTAATTGTTCTCACTGTCAGGAAGTTTCTCCTTAGTTCTAGGTTGCTTCTCTCCTTGATTTTTTTTAAACAAACCGGATTTGCAGCATCCAACGAGCTAAGGTATGTCCCCAATATCTCAAAGCTGTTGGAAAACGGGGTCCCAAATATACATCCTAACATTACGCTGACTGATCTGCCCAGCGTTACCCTGTGGTAAGATGGGTGGCCAATAAATTTGATAAATGAAAATAAAATAGAGCAAAGGAGAACATCTCAGAGAAAGCAGGAAAGAAAAACATTGAATTAGAGGGAGATTCCAGATAGGGACTACAGCACCCATCGCCCTTAGCTAGCGGGGTCCACTAACTTTGGAATGGCTGAATTGTGTTTTCACGTCTGCCTGGAAGGGCTGGAGAGAAATCGGGAAGTTGACCTGCATCACCCCATTTCTTTAATGCGAACGCTCCCCAAAAACCTACCACTCCACCAATCACCAGGATGCCCATGGAAGTCCTGGACGTGAGGGAGGCCAGGCCAGTCACCATGGAGACCATCAGTTCCTCCTGAGTCAAGGATCCCTGTGGCATGGGGGGCAGGCTTGGGTTCACCGGGGTCAGGGGCAATGGACGTTGAACCTGGTGGGCAAAAATTGGATATTTATGTTGTGGTCCGACAGTGGCTAGCAAATCTGGTGGCAGGCTTGGACAGTGAGGAGGTTGGGGAGGAGCATGGGCCAGTCCTGGATTCTGCGGAAGGCTCTGACGAGGGCTCTGCAGCGGAGGCAAAGATGGGGCCAGGGCTGTCCGACAGTTATCACCTGCCTTCGGAGTTGGAGATCAGTGAGGCAGAAGAACAGCTGGAGCCTGTTCCAAGTTTGCGCATGCAAAGAGTTGCCAGATGAAGGGAGAAGCCGAGGAACAAGGGCCGACTTGTCAGTAAAGCCACACGTGGACGGTGAGTGGCCCCTCCCCTAGAGTATAAAAGGGGAGAGGGACTTTGCAGGAAACTATTAGTTCACTTCGGCATGCTTGCCAAGTATTGCTGTGCCTGAAAGATATCGGCCTGGCCCCTCTCCAAGCCTGATAAAGGTCTGTAATTGGGAACTATCTTGAAAGACTGTTGGCCAGGACTTTGTTGGAGAGGAAATTCATTGTAAATCAAATGAAAGGGGTTTATTAGGACGAGGACTCAGTTTCATGATGTTGGGGGAAGCCTAGGTCAGAACAAGTTATGGACAGGAAAGGCAAGAGAGGGGGTGGGATTTCAGCCTCTGGCATCCATTCTGCAGATGAAGCAACCGAGGCCAGAGGAAAAGACACAGGGGAGTAAAACTCCATGCCAGCAAAGGTCGGTTTGGAAGAATAACGAAGATGACACATCTTAGCCTCCCTCGGTGGATTTTGACAGGATGCATTGAAGGCCTTGGGCGAAGCCAAGCCTCCATGTGCAGGGGGAATCTACCTTGTACTATCAAATCTCCATCTCACCTGGTCGCTGTAGCCCATCAAGGCCCGGCGTGTATTTTTGGGCCCCAGAAACCGGTTCACCAACATGGTCCAGCCGAGTGAGAAATGGAACTGGATGTCTTCCTGGAAATCGGCACAGAGCTTGTCGCAGTTCAGGTCGTAGCTGAGGGTGAAGCACTGTCTGGGGACCAGCAGCTCGATCTGCCCCCTCAGGGAAACGGGGAGGAGCGGCTTCAGCCCATCTGCAAGGCAGGGAGGGAGAAGACGTGTGTGTGTGTGTGTGTGTGTGTGTGTTAGGACGCCCCACATCTCAGCAAAACTCAGGGAGGAAACAGAGTTACCGCCTGGGAGTGGGACTAGAGGACCTCCTGAGTCTCCTTCCCATACTCTCAAGGGATGCTCACCAATCATTTCTTGCTGCATGATCTGCAAAGAGGCGGAAATGGAACCAGAGCAACGATCTGACATGTTTCGGCCCAGGCCTTCCTCGATATGCCGATGCAACTCCTAGGAAAGGGGGGAAAAAATGAGGGAATTCTGGGAGGTGAAGTCCACTTCTCTTAAAGTCCTTGGTGCTCTCTGAGTGTCAAGACTCAGGGTGCGGGGAGCTGGGGAAGGAGACTCAAAACTACTCATAGTGCCATCTGGTAAGAGCTGTTGGTTCCTTCAAGGGCAAGGCCTGGAGCACAACATCATTCAATACACCGAGACAGGGACTGTTGGCAAAACAATTTATTTTAAAATAATTGGACAGGGGGAGGTAACTAGGGGGAAACAGGAGAAAGGGAAAGGAACTTTAATGGGCGAAAACTTCGGTTCCAGCTTTGCCTTCCTGCAACCACTTGTCTTTTAGTAAAAGAATTCAAATGGAGTTGGGAATCTTTCTTTCCTAGAATACCAGGCCTGGGCAGGGCTGAAACTGAACTTGGTTGCTTTCTTGCAGATGTTTCATTACCCAAACTGGGTAACATCAACAGTGCTAGAAGGGAGTACCAGAAGGAAATCCCTTCTCCTTTCTAGCACTAAGGATATTACCTAACTTGGTAATGAAACGTCTGCAAGAAAACCACCCAGCTCAGGCAGCACCAAGGACCCTTTCATGGCAACCCTGAGCTACAAATATGCATTCCCTTTTATTGATGCCTCTTAAAGTCATTGAGGTTACTGTGTTACTAAGCTTGATAGGTTTGGGATTAAGAGAGGGACACGGTGAAATATTTCCTTATAGGCCTTTGTCTGCAAAGGATTAAACTTCTGAATGTGGGTTTTCCATCGAGGGGAACAAAATCACAGCGGGGCATCAGGCACGCAATACCTCCCAGGGAACGATCCAGTCTGCATTAAGTGGCTTACATTCTTATAAACCTTCAGGACCACGGGGGAAGGATGGAAATCCAGCTGAAACTCATCCACTAACACCGAGAGCTTCCTGATCTCTTCTGCCATCGCGTTGGAGACCTGGGAAAGAAAATGACAACCAGGCTGCATTGCCTTTTCTTTACAAGAAAGCAAACCCCCACTGCAAAATGCAAAATGGAGGAAAACCAAATCTGCAAATGTTTGCCTTTTGAAGCCCAAATCAGGGTGCGGAGGGCAGCAGAGACTAGCCCTGATGAAGATGCTCTTGAATCCAGCTTTTCAGTTTCTTTGTTGCCAGAAAGGCACGCTCGGGTGTTTCCTGCTGGGATGATTTCCTGCGAGGAATCGGCAGCATAAGCCAGGCTTTGAGTTCGGGGCAAGGGCCTCACCTGGCGCTCCACCTCTTCCGTGATCTCCTTGATTTTCAACTTGTAGCTCTGAGTGAGCAGGTCCAGCTGTTTCTCTATGAATCCCAGGCGCTCCTGGCGGTCATCCCACTTCTCCAGGCAGTAAACCCTGCAAGACAGAAGGAAGGAAGAAAGGGAGGGAGGGACGGAATAAGCAAGGAGGGACAGAAGGAAGGGGGAGAATGGGAAGGTGGGGGAAAGGTAGGAATAGGCAGGGAGGAAGAGAAGGAAGGAGGGGAATGGGAGGGAGGAATAGGGAGCGTGGGAGGGAAGGGAGAGAAGAATGGAATAGGAAGGGAGGGAGGGAAGGAAGGAATAATGAGGGTGGGAGGAAAAGAATAGGGAGGGAAAGAATAGGGAAGGAGGAGGGAGGGAGGAAGGGAAGGAACAGGGAGGGAGGGTGGGAGAAAGAAAGAAGGAAAGGAAAGGAAAGGAAAGGAAAGGAAAGGAAAGGAAAGGAAA
>BLBF01000057.1:8640103-8658080 GCA_015471245.1 Laticauda colubrina
GATCTTCTAGGTCTCTGTTATGTCTTGGTGTGTTTTTGTGGATCAAGCTGGTGATTTTGTTTTTGTGGAAGCCGTTGGCTGTCAATACTTCAGTCAGGGTGCATAGTTCAGTCTTTATATGTGTCTTGTCTGCCAGGCGTTTGGTTCTGGCAATTAGTGTTTTGGCCACGGAATTTATCTGTGCTGGGTGGTGATGGGATTGGGCGTT
This sequence comes from Laticauda colubrina, assembly GCA_015471245.1. NCBI lineage: Eukaryota > Metazoa > Chordata > Lepidosauria > Squamata > Elapidae > Laticauda > Laticauda colubrina. Next base: position 8,640,312 of record BLBF01000057.1, read on the forward strand.
GAGGTAGCGGTTGGTGTGTGTTTTCTTCTGGTATACGGTGTGTCCTAGTGTGCCATCTGTTCTTTTGTATATTAGTACATCTAGGAATGGTAGTTGTTTATTTCTGTTTCCATGGTGAACTTGATTTTGGGGTGTGTGCACACCAACCGTTACCTCAACGTCCAGAAATGGTACATTGCTCAAGATAATATTGCTCACACGGCCTGCTATTTGATTCTTCAAGATGGCTTCAAGGTATTTTTTTTATTACAAAGAAAATCCTTTGCTTGCTAAAATATACAGCTGTTGTATGTTAAACAATTAGATTTATAGGGATATCTAGCCATGTAATGTAAATTTAACATCACAATTGTTAAATTTAATGGGTAAATTAAGGAAATGTATTAGAATTATACCACCCAAAATATCCAAGCTGCTCTTTCAAAACTGTGCTGCGAAGAGCAGTGAAACTCTCCTATAAATATCAACATCTAACGATGTACTTGCCTCAAACCTTCGCTCGAAATTCTGGAATTCGAACATCCTCACTTGGAAACCCTCGGCCAGTGCCCCGCCTACAGAGGAAAAAAAACAAAAACAAACCAAGCACCATCAGATTTGAACAGCAAAATAGGCCCATGCTTTCCCCCCCACCCCCAAATTTCTAATCCTCATCAGCCCCCAGGCAAACTTGAACAGGCAGGAGCGACGCCAAGCGTAATTTTTTTGTGGAAGGAGGTTGCGGATTTAGAAATAGGGAGAGCTTAAGAGCAGTGTTTTTCAACCATGGCAACTTTTGAGACTTGTGGACTTCAATTCCCAGGATTCCCCAGCCACATATGGCTGGGGAATCCTGGGACTTGCAGTCCACAAGTCTTAAAAGTTGCCACAGTTGAGAAACACTGGTTTAAGAGGGTCTCTCACCTCCTTCGGGCATACCCTGAGCCTTCTGGATGCGGGCGTTCAGAACCTCCTTCGCAGAGACAAAAAAGATGCGATCGCCAGCCTGGCCACGATCCACCACACCCAGCTCATCCACCAGAAAGCTGGTGCAACGTTCCATGTGCTGCCGACGAACCTGGAAGAAGATAGAAAAAAAAGAGGATAAGTTAGATAAGGAAGACCAATCTCCTTTCCGGGCTGCTCTCCCTTTCCCAGCCACACCACAGGAAGCCTCACCTCCTCCATGTATTCAGGTTCAGATGCTGAAGCGTCCCAGCGGTTATTTAAAATGAAAATGTTCGGCCGAGACAGGCGAGCATTGACTTTGTGGAAGAACTGCTTCTCCTGGATTGGCAGAAAAGAAACAATAACAGCAACAACAACAAAAGCGTTCCATGAACACGAGGTTCATAAAATTAGCCTTTAAAAAAATTAGAATCGGAATAGAGATGGAAGGGACCTTGGAGGTCTTTTAATCCAACCCCTTGCTTGGGCAGGAGACCCTATACCATATCAGACCAGTCTCTTCTTCAAAAAACTCTAGTAATGGAGCACCCATAATTTCTGATGGCAAGCTGTTCCACTGGTTAATTGTTCTCACTGTTAGGAAGTTTCTCCTGAATTCTAGGCTGCTTCTCTCCTTAGTTCAAATCCATTGCTTTTTTTGTCTTGCCTGCTTTGGAGAAAAAGTTGACCCCCCTCTTCTTTGTGGCAGGAGTACAGGAATCAAATATAGGAATCCTGCTATCATGTTTCCCCTAGTCCTTCTTTTCTCTAGACTGGCCATACTCAAATCCTGCAAATTGTTCTTCCTATCTTTTAGTCCCCAGCAGGGGTGGGATTCAAAATTTTTAACAACAGGTTCTGCGGGCGTAGCTTAGGTGGTCATGTGACTGGGTGGCCATGGCTTGGTGGTAATGTGACTGGCTGGGCGTGGCCAACTCAACATCATATCGAGGCATGCATTTCCTTGCCTGGCCTCTCATGACTGTGGGGATATTGCAACAGTTGTAAGTGTGAAAAACCAGTCATAAGTCACTTTTTTCACTGGTCATTGTAACTTTGAATGGTCACTCCACACAAGCAAAGTGCCTGCAAGGGAGGGGGAAAAAACTCCAGAGAGGTTCCGGAGACAGGAAGTCTAGTCCTGCCAAGAACGTAATAAGGGTTAACGAGAGGCAGTTTCTGTAAGCAACCCCAGAATGTTTCCTTCCTACCTTCCTTACAGGATTAGCCTAGTAATTTCTTCTAACAACCGGTTCTCCGAATTGCTTAGAATGTTAACAACCATTTCTAGTGAATAGGTGCGAACTGGTAGAATCCCACCCCTGGTCTCCAGCCTTTAATCACCTCAGTTGCTATTATTTGCACTTTTTCCAAAGCCTCGACATCATTTTTGTAAGGTGACCAAAAATGGATGCAGTACTCCAGGCATGGCCTTACTTAGAATGCATAAAGCAGCACTAACACTTCACGTGATTTTGATTCTATCCCTATTTATACACCCAAGGATTGTATTAGCTTTACTGGCTGCCACTGCACACAACTGACTAAAAACAGGAATCACCTATTCAAAGGGGTCACATATTCAAAAACTCAAAATTTCTGCCCTTTTGATCCATCCCTCACCCTCCATCCAGGTTTCTTGAGCAGAAGGAGTGTGGGGTCAATGGAGACCTATTCATTTTTAAAAACAGGAGTTGTAAAGTAAGCTTTTGAGGAGAAGTGATGAGAAAAGACAAAAAAACAAGCAAACTCACTCCACTTTTTTAATTCACCAACATGCAAAATCCAACATTTTTGTGTCTTTCAGGAGCCTTGATGCCAACCCCCAGAGCCTTCTGGAATGTGTGTAATTCTTGCAAATGTTTAACTAAAAGCGAAGCCAGAGAAGCAGGGAATGAAAGGTTTTTACCGTCTGCATCAGCGTCGACTCAGAGTTGGCCACCAACACAAAGACATCTGCATCCAAGCAGAACTTATCAATCCAGCTATCCAGCTCGGTGGTGACATCAATCCCGGGGCTAAACATATAAAAAGAAACACGAGAAATGATGTCGTAACTGACACCCTGAAATGGAGTTCTCTTATCCAACACCTCCCCCGTCCTGTGGGAGCTTTACATTTTGATTTTAGATGAAGGGACGTTTTGACATGAATCAATCTAACCTTTGCTCTTTGTATCTGTTAAAGAAGTTGTTGGTACTATTTTGCAAAGGATGGAAATCATTTGTTAGGGATTCATTCTGTAAGAGAATTGTATCCTTTTCTATCTGGTTTCTCACCTCTGCAATTTGCTTCAGTGCTAGACACATCCTTAGAGACAATTCCCAGAAACATCCTGCTCCATAGATTAAAGGAGGGGAGGGGGTTTGCCCAGGAGCACAAACACACAAGGACAAGGGATACTGTGTAAAATAACAAAGTATGGACAGAGCAGGGACAAAGAAAAGGGGAAGGCATGGGCAAGACATTGCCCACATTAATAACGAACATTTGTCTCTGATTGGATAAACTTGGTTTCTATCAGCATGTAATACTCTGAGCCACTCACAGGGTGTGGCTATTCCTTACATGCATTTTTGTCTGTATGTTTTGGACACAGTACTTTTTGCTTTGGACAAAGAATAAAAAAAAGCTGTTGTTTTTGCAACCCTCGTCTCGAGTCTCACTCTTTGGCATCTCCGTGGCTTAGGGAAACTTCTAGGACCTTACATAGTTTTAAAATAGAGGTACTCTTCGACTTACAATGGTTTATTTGGTGACCATTTGAAAGGACAAGAACACTGAGAAAAGGGACTTATGACCACTTTTCACATGACTGTCCCAGCAGTCCCTGGGTCCATGATCAACATTCAGATGCTTGGCAAGTGACTCATATTTATGACGGTTGCAGTGTCTCAGTGGGGTCATGGGATCCCCTTTTGCAACCTTCTGACAAGGAAAGTCAAGGAGCAAGCCTGATTCACTTAACAACCGGGTTACTGCAGCGATTCACTTAACAGGTGGTAGGCAAGGTCGTAAAAGTGGAGCAAAACTCACTGAAAAGCACAAATTTTGGGCTCCATTGCGGTCGTAAATCGAGGACTCCCTGTAAGAACTGACATAATTTACACACTGAAATGATCAGTGGTGGGCTGCAAATTTTTAAACAACCGGTTCTCTGGCTGGGACAGGGTGGCCCGGTTGGTCATGTGACTGGGGGAGTGACATTACTCATCACACACAGCCCCGCCTCCTGGTCACTCACCTCAAAGGACCAGGTAGGATTCATCCAGTTGGGGCTAATCCCACCACTGGCTGGCTCCGCCCCTGCCCATTTTTCAGCCCGTTTTTCTGGCCAAAACGGCCTGAAAAACAGCCCAAAAATGGTCCAAAAATGGCTCCCAAAACAGCTTGAAAAACGGCCTGAAAACAGTTTGAAAAACAGCCAGTTGTTCAGATTGTTTTCCGGCTGTTTTTTGCCCCAAAACAGCTGAAAATGGCCCAAAAGAACAGGTGGGGGCAGCGTCAGCCGGTCGTCTGATTTCCTGGTTCTCTGAACTGTGCAGAATCGGAAAAAGGGGTTCGGGTGAACCAGACCGAACCTGCCAGCAGCCCACCTCTGGAAATGATGTTCCCTCTTCCAACACCCCTCTAAACCTGTATGAGTTTTAATCTTAAACTTTCCCGTTCTAAAAGATTGGATTAATTTTTAATTCAATTAATTTCTACGCTGGATTAATTTTTAAAAAACACCTCATTCCACTTTTTTAATACACCCCAGTAAAAGCTGACCCATCTCATATTTATTCACGTGATAAAGGCACAACAGCTACAATTTAAGAAAGCTTATAAGAGCTTCCAATTTTCCTGGCTGGGTGTAAGAGAGGGAAACATTTCCATTTGTGGGTGGGGGAAAGCAGCCGCTCACCTGTCCATCAAAACAAGATCATCCTTGAGCAAAGGGCACTTGGAATTCGGCCACATGACGCTGACCAAACCCCCGGCTGTTAGCAATTCATCCTGGTGGAGGGCGTGAGCCAGCTGGTTGACCGTCTGATGCAGGAAAAGAAAGAAAGAGATGGTCCGAGAATATGATTACCAAGGTGTTTCAAAAATCCAAGAATTTAATAATAATCCACTGGAGAAGGTTGGTGATGGTTGGATAAAATTACTTTTGAAGTAATGGGCCACCTAGACCGCCATTTATCCCAGGACTCCCCAAGCATGGCAACTTTTAAGGCTGGCTGGAGAATTCTGGGAGTTGAAGTTCACAAGTCTTAAAGTCTTGCTGATTATGTCAACCAACACCCTCCGGCAGCTTTAGAATAGAATTCCCCCCCTCCACATCAACTCATAAAATATTTCTATGGTCTTTTGAGAGTTGCCAACAAAAAGGGAGGGGGGAGCAGCGCAGCAGCTTGGAAATTGAAAGTACATTCCATAAATGGTTTTTCAAAGATAGAAACTAGGTGACCAAAGTTTCTACTGAGCAAAAATTCTAACTGGAGAGCATGATTGATGACCCTTGAATACCAGCTCAAGGGTGATGATGAATTGTGTGTCTCAGAGTCGGCTACACCCAGGCAGTGCCGGACATGTTAACTCCCAATAAATCCTTTGGAAGTTTTGGAACTTTGGCTCGAGACTCATGATTTAATTGGGGTAACTGCCAGAATCCTGACAGCTGGTCGATTCTGAGACTCATAATTCCAAGACACTCCAAGTTTCTTCGATCCTCAATTTTGGGGTCATTCCCACATTGTACCTTGACGCTTTTCTTCTCCTCAGACCCTTCGGTGAGCAGGAAGGCATCCTGGCCATCCGTCCCCTCCACTCTCAGGAAGCAGTTTGTGGTGTGGCCAATCCCAGAGGGAAGGACTTTATCCCACAGCATGGCGTTAATCACAGTACTTTTCCCATTACTTGTCCTAAAGATCACAAAACACAAGAGAGAGCCACTTCCTCCCATTTGATCCTCACAACAACCCTGCAAGGTAGCCGATATCTGGATGCAGGGACTTCCCAAGAGCCTCGCAGGGTCACTGAACTCTGGGGAACCAAAACACGCCCAGCACTGCAGTTTAAACATGGACAACTTAAGCTGGAAACTTTCCAGCAAGCTCTGTAGAGTGGATTCAGAATGATGGGTCCATGTAGTCCAACCCACTTGGAGAGCCTCCGATTCAAGCAAAGCTTTCCAAATACCAGCAACTGACTCACCGCCCGAAGAAAGCCACCTTCATGTGTCGCCTTGCCAGCACCTCGCTGATCCCGCTGACCTTGGACAGGTAACCCTTGACCTCTGACACCTGCTCTTCCGTGGTGACCGGGTCAAGCTCCCCATTCTTGTGTGTTTCTGGAAAAAACAGTATATGTCATGTGGGAGGTGAATGGTTTGAACACTGCAATCCCTACTTCCAGACAGCTCTTACACAGCAACACAGAAAAAGGACTTTCTTGAGGCTTTTCCCCAGGGAAAAAAAAGATGCCAAGTTAAAAGAAGAATGGACAAAACCCTCAGCCTGCTTCGGAACTACAAATCCCAGCATCCCTCTGCATTGGCTTGATTGGTTAAAGTTGCCACATTCAAACCATGGAGGAAAACCTTAACCAAAATCCAGCTGGCTTAGCACACCAGTATGTAGGATGGCAAGACTGGAGGTAGGAGTCCAAAACTAAATTTAGGAAAGAAAGGTAGACTTTAAGGAATATGGATAACAGAGATATGGATAACAGATTCAACTCTTTTCTTCCTTCTGTGGTTTGTTCCCTCACAGCCCAATTTGAGATTGTAAGCCCCTTGGGGCAGGGACTTGTGTTTGCTACCAATAAAGGAGAATATTTGTAGCTCAGAGTTGAAATAAGGGGCTCCTTGGTACTCTCTGAGCTTGCTTGTTTTATTGCAGATGTTTCATGATGCTAACTAGGTAAGATGAATGAATTCTGATTAGACACACAAGGAATTTGTAGTGGTGCATCCTAATGCTAGTACTGATGATGGTACCTAGTTAGGCTAACAAAACATTTGCAAGAAAACAAGCAAGCCTCAGACAGCTCCAAAGAGCTCACTTATATCTGCATCCTTATAGCAGGCAGCATTACATAAGCAAGAAAATAAACCTGCCGTCCCTGTCCTATTGTTTCTTTTATTTCTTTTATTTTTCTTATATGTATCCATCTATTCATAACTATGTTTTTACTTATACCTATTATCTTGTAAGCAATTGACAAAAATAAATAAATAAATATGGCAGCCAATTTTAAAAGTATCCATGTATTCATAACTATGTTTTTACTTATACCTATTATCTTGTAAGCAATTGACAAAAATAAATGAAAATAAATGGCAGCCAATTTTAAAAACAGAATTAAAGCTAACCAACAAGTGCCATCAAATTTAAGAAAAACCCAACACAAAAGAACAGAACAAAAAGTCAGAAACAAAGAAAATAGAAGTGCAGAAAGCCCCAGATTCAAATCCTAACCTCAGGTAGCAAAATAATTTGTTTAAAACAAGGGTCTTCAAACTTGACAGATTTAAGACTTGTGGATTTCAACCCCCAGAATTCCTGAGCTCACATGACTGGAGGAGGAGTTCTGGGAGTTGAACTCCACAAGTCTTAAAGCTGTCAAGTTTGAAGACCCCTGGTTTAAAAAGACATGCTTCTGGTCTTCTTGATCTGCAGGCATTCGCTCACTCATGTGCACAAGTCAGCAAACTCTGTGAAACTTCAGGCCAACTCACCCTCCAGAAACACGGAGCTCTCCTGGATGTAAGCTGCCAGCTGTTCAAAGATGCCATTTATTTTTTTCTTGGCAGTGACAAAATGCTTAAGGGGGGAGGCACTGACCTCCGCCATATGTCTCTTGTCCTTTTTGCTAGTGATGATGGACTTAGAGCGAATGAACAGCAGGGACATTGTGCTAGAACAGGAAAAAATGCATGGATTATGTGAAGGAAAGAGGCTTAGTTTACAACCCACCACTGTTCTAACAAATGCTACAGGTAAACAAACAACCATATTTCCCTCTACTGTGAAGGCCTGGTTCTGGCAGAATGCTAATCACTGTATTTTCCACAACACGTTTGAATCCCACTCAAATGCCAAATTTCCTCAATCTATTAAAGCAGAGGTGGTATTCAGCAGGTTCTGACCAGTGCTGGAGAACTGGTAGTGGGAATTTTGAGTCGTTTGGAGAACAGGGAAATCTCATCTCTGACTGGGCCCATCCCCATCTATTTTCTGCCTCCCACCGAGTCCCAACTGATTGGCTGGGTCTCCTTTGGTTGCCCTCCACAGGAGAGAATCCAGCTGAAAAGCAGGTTAGTGAGGTGGGGAGGGAATGGGGATGTTGCAGTATCCTTCCCCTGCCACTCCTACCAAGCCATGCCCACAGAACTGGTAGTAAAAAAAGAATTGAATCCCACCACTGTATTAAAGGGACCATGTTCTATATTATGAACTCAAGAGATTTCCCAAATGGAAGGAGCAAAAAGGATGGATTTCTGGGAGAAGGCTAGAAGAAAGCTGACATTTATTTTTAATTGCTCTGAAATCTCTAGGCCTTTCTCTCTCCCCCCCCCCCCCGAGCGAAATAATCCTGTTGGAGGATTGGAGTCAGAATTAGCAGCACTGGAAACCAGAGTCTAATCAGTTCCAATTCTGAAACGCCTCTAATGCACTTACTATTAAGATGCAAGCAGGAGTTTTTATAAGCTAAGCATGGTTACCACCTTCTTTCCTGAGCCGGTGAGGGTGAGCGGTGGTCTAAGGAAAGGAAAATAGACAAGATTAGAAAATGCAGGGGGTGAAATGGCTTGAAATCAGCCATGAACAAGCAAATGGCCATGAATCACTCTAATATAAAACACATTTAGGTTTCTTCCTCACAGGATGCATATTTTATAACTACAAGACACCTATATAAAGAGAAGTTTATAGGCAGGGAAACCTGCCTATAAACTTCTATAAACTATAAACTTGACAAGGTTTTACATTGTTGAATCAACCTGGATGGCTCGGTTAAGGAGAGGCTTCCCTGCCAATCCTGAAATGCTCCATCATGCACTGCCTGGGAATGTGTGGAGGTTCATCAAGCACTCCCCAAGAGAGTGTATATGGAGGTCCATCATGCACTGCCTGGAGAATGTTGCAGGTCCATCATGCACTGCTCTCGGGAGTGAGTGTGTGTAGATCTATCATGCGCTGCCTGGAGAATGCTGCAGGTCCATCATGCACTGCCCAAGGGAGTGTGTAGAGGTCCATCATGCACTGCCTGGGGAATACTAGAAACTCCATCATGCACTGCCCAATGGAGAGTGTGTGGAGATCCATCATGCACTGCCCAATGGAGTGTATGGGAAGTCCATCATGCACTGCCCTGGGGAGTGTGCGTAGATCCATCATGCACTGCCAGGAGAATGTTGCAGGCCCTTCATGCACTGTCCAGGGGAGTGTATGGAGGTCCATCATGCACCGCCCGGGGAATACTAGAAACTCCATCACGCAATGCCCCCCCACCGGCCCCTCCCCCTTTCTGTCACTTGGGGTCCCCAAATCACCCCCCTCAAAAAAACCAAAACCTACTTTCGGGGCGGAGCGTCAGTCTGCAACTTGCCTCCGAGCTGTCACCTGCGTGCACACGTGTCTTCCTTGCGGGGAGCCCCCGCTCGGCTCCCTCGGGCCGAAAAGAGGCAAAAGGGGGCGGGGGGGGGGCCCTTAAACGAGCCTCACCTTCTCCGCGACCACCCCTCTCTGACTCCCGGAGGGCCGAATTAACACCCCCCCCCAGAACCCGCGTGTAACGTCTACACCCGCCGACACGCGTCCCCGTCCCTCGCGTCTCACCTTCACCTGCCTTCTGCCTCAGCCGCTCGCCTGAAGCGCCCCGGGAAACGTCAAGAGGGCGCGAGGGGAAGTGACGTCACACCGGGCGCGACGGCCACGCCCCTTTGCCTCCTGGGAATTGAAGTCCAGCAGTTGTTTATAGTCCTTTTTTGTTTTTAAACCGTAAAGAACCGTAAAGCCTACAAATTTGAAATGTGGCACGTCTGTTCCTCTTGGCTTCTAGGTGCTCACTAAGAAAGGATTTTCCCAAATGACCATCAGAGCATCAGTATTTCCTATATTATTATTATTACACTCCGATGCTAAGGATTTCTATTCCCCCTCCCCACCTGAAAAGAAATCTCTTCCAAACGCAAAACACAAGTAGAGGGTTTCAGTTTCACAGCAGCAAGCAGCTTTAGGACAGAACAGTTGAGCTAAGCCACGCCCAGGCTCCTTGCTGTCTCTTTGCTCACACAGCAAATACTTTTCAGTTTCCAAGCAGCCCTCAACTCTCTCACACACTGACAGGACGCTAGCCAGATGAATACCGATGGATGCTGATAGGCAGAGGCAGAATTTGTTTTCCCTTATCTTCCTCCCCAAAAGCTAAGCCCGACCACACAGTCTTGTAGCAAATCACGGGTATCAAGCTAGTTTTTAATAACTCAGCATCCCCCCCTCCATTGATGGCTCCAATTCCTTCCATTCAGTTCTCTGGGGATAATGAGGAGAGGAAGAAGCTGTCGTCTTCTTAATTTTGATTGAAGTCAATATTTTAAGGACGACTACCACATTAGTTTATAAAAAAAACCCTAGGCATTTGCTTCTCCTCTGCACATATTTCCTGGTATCCCCAGCAGGCCTCCCCCAAAATCCAAATTGATCTAGTCCTACCTAAATCCCAAAGGTGCATTTTTTCCCAAGAGGCAACTGGATTTTCTGGTTTTTCTTTGAAGGCGTTCTCATTTCTCATCCAAGAAGCTTTGACTGTATGGTTGGGAATGGAAGGATCTATTACTCCTTGCAGACAGCTGGTCACTGGCCTCCTTTTATGCACAGATAAAACCTCCAAGTGGCCTCAACGGCTCTCTAAAAAGGATGCCAATGACCAGCTGTCTGCAAGGAGTATAAATCCTTCCATTCCTCACGATTCTGCCAGAGCTGAAGAAGCTTCTGGGATGAGAAGCGAAACGTCTTCATGGAAAAAACCAGGAAGTCCAGTTGCCTCCTGAGAAAGCCCCTTTGGGAGAACAGTGACTGGATGATTGAGAATCTCCACAGACAGTCCCACTTAAGTCTACTCAGATAATACTATTGAATTCAGGCAGGCTTACTCCTGGGTAAAGCAGCAGCTTTAATGGGGCTGGATGCAGCAGGGCCTCTGCTACTTTCCAACTCCACACACAGAACAGGAAATATCATTTCTCTCCCAATTGTTAAGTATTTTAATATTAAATTGATTATATTATTTTGCTGTTGCAATTTCACAAAATTTCATTCAGGCACACAAATTATAGTATCCATAGCCCAGCTTTGGCTTTTCAGCAAGACCCCATTTTATTTTGGGGGGCCCGGGGGCAGAGGTGGTCTTCAGCAGGTTCTGACCGTTCTGGAGAGCCGGTCGTGGAAATTTTGAATCGTTGGGAGAACTGGCAAATGCCACCTCTGACTGGCCCCATCAACCCCATCTCTTCTCTGCCTCCCATCGAGTCCCAGCTGATCGGCTGGGTCTTCCTTTGGTTGCCCTGCACAGGAGAAAGGAGCTGGAAAGCAGGTTAGTGGGGTGGGGAGGAAATGGGGATTCTGTACTATCCTTCTCCTGCCACGCCCACCAAGCCCCACCCACAGAACCGGTAGTAAAAAATGTGAATCCCACCAAATATTTACTTAATGACCTTCTTCCACTACAGCTGAGAAAAAAAGCAGGCAGGCTTTTGGCTTTTTAAAATAAAACTCTTTTTAATGTCAACCTTGAATGTAAAAAAAAAAAAAAAATATCCTAGCAAAATCTGTACAACTTGTGCAGAAGAAGCAGGTGCCTGAAGAAAAGAAGGATGTGTGTGTGTGTGTGTGTGTGTGTGTGTGTGAGACTTTTAAATAAATACACAGATAGAAAGCTCTCTGCTTTGGCATTGGGGCCCTGGGCGCCTTTGGCATTCCTGAAAAAAAAAATAAAAATGCTTGGCTTTGCTCCTCTTGCCCGGCTTCCCCTAGAAATATCAAGCTAGGGTGAACAAGGGATGCGATGAATTTTCTTTATTGTCCTCCTGAAGGAGTGTTGTGGCCTGTCAGCCCCTCCAGCAGCTGAATCAGAGGAGGAGGAGGAGGAGGAGGAGGAGGAGGAGGAGGAGGAGGAGGAGGAGGAGGAGTGGGAGTCAGCATCAGGGCAATCTGGGAGCTCCAAGGAGGAAGAGGGAGTGCAGCCGGCAAAAAGAGAGGGAGAGAGAGAGAGGGAGAGGGAGGGAGAGAGAGAGAGGGCCGTCCCGTCAGCCCTCAGATGGAGAGTCCACAGCCCCCAGGTCTGGAGGTGGCTGATGAGGAAGAGGAAGAACAGCTGGGTCCACTGCCTGACTGCGGATGTGCAGAAGGCAGAGGAGAGGAGAGCAGTGGAAATCTATGGGCCGGTCCTTGGGCTGGAAGAGCCACTGCTGCTAGCAAAGCCCCCCCCCCCTCGCTCTGGGGATAAAAGGCAGGGGGCAGAGATACATCGATGTGGCAGACAACTATTCATTTCCCTGCCAGACAGACTTGTTACCTTGCGGTGAGAGAGAAACTGTTTGCCGGGGCTGCCGACACTTAAAGGAATTGTTGGATTTCACTTCAGAGGATTTGTTGTGTATGGGAAACTGAGTCAAGAACGGGGACCCTATTTCCAAGTCTTTTGTAGCAATCAACCCCATGTGCCATGTAAACTTTCCAGTGATGGGTTTTAAGAGGCTCTATTCCAGGGGTGTCAAACTCGAGGCTTCTGGGCTAAACCCGGCCTGAGGGGTGCTTAGATCTTGCTCGCAGGGCCACCCTGGAAACAGCGAAGGACCAGCCCGCGATGCCTCTGCCCACGAAAAACAGAACACGGCCTCCCATGCTCTGTTTTCCCTGGCAGAGAGCTGCAGGAGGCTGTCGCTGCCCAAAAAAGCAGGGCATGGGGAGGCCCGCCTGCGCAGGGGAGGGGGCTGCTCCATTTCTGCTGGCAGAGGGCTATCAAAACAAACTAAAAACAAACAAACAAAAAAAGAAATGTTTCATTTAAGTATCCCAGAAGGGACAGGAAAGGAAGAAAGGGAGAGAGGAAAGACGAAGCAAAAAGAAGGGAAGAGGGGAAGAGGGCAAGGAAGGAAAAAAGAAGGAAAGAGGGGAAGGAAGAAAGAAGGAGAAGGAAGAGGAAAGGAAAAAAAGAAGAAAAGGAAGGAAGGAAAGCAGATTATAATGAGACTGAGGGAGGGTCTGCCTGAGCACTTGGCCACCGCAGGTGTCCCCCAACACGAGTGACGCCAAGCTGGCCACGCGCACCAACAAAATCCCTGGTGCGGCCCTCATTGAAATCGAGTTGGACACCCCTGCTCTATCCCATCAGAACAGGAAACGTGTGAATGTGCTCTCTTGGGTCCTGGCCCGTCTTAGCCACCTCCATTGGAAGGAAAAAAATGTGGAAACTCAGGTCTTCTTCCCACAGGGAGGCAGGGAGAAAGAAGGTGGGCGCTCTCACCCCCCTGGTGGAAGGCAGGGGGTCAGACTGGCTCTGGCTGCCTGGAGTTGGGGGTGGACAGAATCCCGTGGAACCGGAGGACCCCCCCCCCCCCCCCCAAGGGACCCTACTGAATCTCGGCCATCTCTCTTGCAACCAAGTGGCATCCAAGCAAAATGACCCCTTCTGGAAGTCCAGCAGTCCTTCCTTGGGGGGGGGGGGGGAAACGGGCAGCCAAATGGGGGGGGGGGGGGGGGGGGAAGGGGGGGGGGCAGGAAATGGGTTGGCAAAAAGCAGGTTTTTCTCCTCCCTGTTGGGTGGCTCTAGGGATCGAGGAAGGAGACGGCGATGTAGCGGGTCCCCTTGGTGGTGGGGAGGCCCTCGTGGTAGTGCGTCAGGCGGCCCGGGTGCAGGAGGCTCCACCCCTTCCGGGGGGCTTGGATGGAGCAGTTGTAACGGATGAAGCGGCAGCCCCCGCCCTGCAGGGGAAGAAAAGGCCCACGGGGCTGTTTGGAGCATCCCAGCCCAGGTTGCAGTGACCTTGAGCTCCCCTACCTGCCTACCTGCCTACCTGCCTGCCTGCCAGGGGATCGAGTTGCCACATTGCAAAAGGCCCTTGGCAGTTGTCTCAAGCGAGCTTCATCTCTGTGACGGAATTCTGCAGTGGCACCCTCTGTGATAAACCTCTCTTTCTCTCCTTCCTTCCTTCCTTCCTTCCCTCCCTTCCCTTCTCTTATTTCCTTCCTTCCTTTTCTCCTTCCCTCCCAGAATCCTCTGTGATAAACTTTTCTTCTCTTTCTCTTTGCCTTCCTTCTCCCTTTCTCATCTCCTTCCTCCCTCACTGCACACTCTGTAATAAACTTTTCCTCTCTATCTCTTCTTCCTTCCTTCTTCCTTTCTCATCTCCTCCCTCCCTCCCTTCTGGCACCCTCTGTAATAAACTTTTCTTCTCTCTTCTTCTTCTTTCCTTCCTCTCTTCCTTCCTTCTCCCTCTCTCATCTCCCTCCCTCCCTCTCTTCTGGAACCCTCTGTGATAAACTTTTTTTCTTTATCTCTTCTTCCTTCCTTCTTCCTTTCTCATCTCCTCCCTCCTTGCTTTCTAAGACTTAGCCAAAATCAAATATGCCTTGCAAATATTCCACACACCCACCCACAACTCTCTGCAGTGCTGGCCTTGCCCTCTTACCACAGAGACGGGAAAAAAACCCAAACCCTCTTAGTCCACCCTCTTTCGTCTCTCCCTCTCCCTCCTACACGGACTCAGCCATTTTGCCCTCCCGTCAAGCCGGCCTAAAGTTCTTACACTCACTTCATAATCGATCCCCACACGATTCAAGGCGATGTTGATGGTGAATGTGGAAGCATCGTGATGCGGCATCAGGGACGGCTGCTCGTCCGGCTTGTACCGGACGATGAAGGCGAGCTCAAACTGGGTCTGTAGAAAAGAAACAGGCTGGGCCAAACCATGGCTTGTGAATTCTTCCACAAGCCATCATCAGTTGCAAGTGAGCTAGAGAAATGCTTCCAAGGATTTATCCAGGAGTGATGGCTGCTTTTGGGGGGATTCGTGTGGCCTCGTACTTTCTTCTTTCTCTCGGCCTGCCCCAAAAGGCCCCTCAAAGTCCTTCACTTCACAGTCCTCCAGGGCCACCAGTTCAAATTCCAATCCCAGCCCGTATAAATTGAACTCACCTGGGTATAGTAACCTGGGTAGAGCTTCTCCGTGATGGGTGCGATGTAATCCAGGAGAAATCTGTACCACTCGCGCTCGAAGTTGACCTGGTTCATGTGAATGTCAATGGTGGGGACGTTCTCATAGCCCCCTAAAATCCTCTGGTCCTATAAAAACAATGAGTAAAATTAGCTGGTAGCTGCTCTACATGTAACGACCAGCCTCTCCCCCCTTCAAAAAATAAGTGTAAACTCTTGAAAACTTTGTATTTCAAAAGGAATCGTTTTATTGAAGGGAGGAAAAAAAGGTCAAAATTCAAAGCAGGATCTGAGTTCCCTCAGGGCATGCAACTAGGTCTCCAAACTTGGCAACTTTAAGACTTGTGGACTTCAACTCCCAGAATTCCTCAACCAGCCATGCTAATTCAAGAATCCTGGGAGTTGAAGTCCACAAGTCTTAAAGTTGCCAAGTTTGGGGGCTGTTGAACTAAGATAAAGAGAATGAGAAACCCCTCTGAACAGTCCGATGTGGATTCCACCAATCCGCAGGTGTGAAGATGTTATTGCAGCAGCACCTCTGAGAAAGCAGATAAGAAAAGTTTCTCAGGCTATTTTCCGGCACTGCAATCCCCGTGGCCCGTCCTCTCCCCTTGCCTCCCCTCAAGAGGTGAGAAGTTTCCAGGCATCTGGGGCACCAGGCAATGGTTATAAATTGTGTAAAAGGTTATACGAAAGACAAGGTAAAAAAGAGGACACTTATGCTACATAGAGAGGGAAAGAATTAAATGCATCAAATCCAACCCCACCCCTTCATTCCATCGGAGAATGGCAGATACACAGATCTGACACTGTGGTTTGTTTTAAAACTACGGTTTGTTTTTAAAACCAGCCGCTTCCTGGCAAACGTTCCTCAGCAGGTGACTCGGCTCAGGAAGCGACATCCGTTGGAAAGGAAGGATCCAGAATCTCCCTTGGATGAGCTGCACCTGCGAGGGGTCACCTTACCTTGTTGTCTCCCTTGGACCACTGGCCAAAGTGCTCCATTTCTTCAACCAGCTCATCGCAAGCCGTGTCGGTGAATAGAGGGAACCAGTAGACATCTGGGCAGGGCTGGACAAGGGATAAAAATCCAGAGCTGCCTGGGGCTATTTTGCACCATTCTGCAGCAATTTCTATGTTTTTGTTTTGTTTATTATGTTTCATTTCATTTATTTTAATTTTTTTGGGGGGGGGAATTCAAGCCCTCTTTTTTTCTCTCCTTTCTGCCCACCTCCCACCGCCCAATTCCACTTGCAACGAAGAAAACTGACTTACCGTTTCTACCAATTTGCCTTTTAAGGCATCCGTGTAGTTAGGGTGAATGTATTTCTCATTCCAGTCCTGTTTTGTGTGTGAGAGAAGAAAATTAAAGAAAACCAGGTTCGGATGCTTGATTTGTTGTTTTTTCCCGAAAGGAAGGATTCCCTCTCTTGCAAATCCACCCTCTTTTGAGACTTTGGGAGCTGGATTCAAAACTGGCAGTTGTAAATGCACAATTTGTCCTTCAAAAATCCCCTCCCCCATTCTCATCTTTCCCAGCTGTTCTTTGCTCCAATTCCTTCTGACTCCTCCTTTCCAAAACCTGTTGCTTTGACCCAGCTGTCAAATCCTCTGAGGTTAACTCAAAGATTCCTTTGATGAGTAGCGCAAACAGCCCCGGCAAAAGTTTCTCTCTCTCTCACACTGCAGGCTAACAAGTTTGTTCATCTGGAAGATGAATAGTTTGCCACACCTTTCCATCTCCGCCCGCTGCCTTATCTCCGCTAGCAGCAGTGGCTCTTCCGTCCCAAGGACCAGCCCGTAGATTTCCACTGCTCTCCTCTCCTCTGCCTTCTGCGCATCTGCACTGGAAGGCAGAAGGCACTGGACCCAGCTGTTCCTTCTCTTCCTCATCAGCCACCTCCTTCTGGGGGCTGTTGATTCTCCATCTGAGGGCTGACAGACGGCCTAGGCCCCGTCTCTGTCTCTTTCTCTGCCAGCTCCATTCTCTCTTCTCCCTCAGAGCTCCCAGGTTGCCCTGATGCTGGCCCTGATTCCCACGCCTTCTCCTCCTCCTCCTCCTCTGATTCGGCTGCTGAAGGAGCCAGCAGTCGACAGGCCAGAACATCTGCTTTGAGAGACAGTGTCGCCCAACATCTATAAATCCTGTTTTTTTTTCAGCCCCTGCCCCCTCTTTCTGTGTGAGCCCTTGTTCTCAAATTATTTCCCCATAAGAAAGACAATCCTCCCCCTTTTTTAATCCTTTCAAACTGGCCCCTACTTCACCCCACACCTGTTTCACTCTCAGGTTCCAGAGAAACTAAGCCTGCTCACCTCCGGGTTGCTGAAGATTTGCCAGAGATCGTTGTGCAGGTGGCTTGTCTGATAGTTCTCCAAGGATAGGATGTGCCCGAACAGCTGCTGGTTTGTCAAAAACATGAACACCCCCTGCAGAAAAAAACCAAACAAACCCTTTCCATTGCATGGACCCACTCCATAATTAGCCTTACAACTGAAAGATGGAAATCTCTGCCCACTCCCCCAACTAGAGTAGAGTAGAGTAGAGTAGAGTGGAGTGGAATGGAATAGAATAGAATAGAATGGAATGGAATGGAATTGGAATTGGAATTGGAATTGGAATTGGAATTGGAATTGGAA
>BLBF01000057.1:8658090-8700762 GCA_015471245.1 Laticauda colubrina
GGAATTGGAATTGGAATTGGAATTGGAATTGGAATTGGAATTGGAATAGAATAGAATAGAATGGAATAGAATGGAATAGAATTCTTTATTGGCCAAGTTTGATTTGTCTTGGTACAAATGCTCTCAGTGTACATAAAAGAAAAGATACATTCATCCAAAGTCAAGAATAATAAGGTTCAACACTTAATGATAGTCACGGGGTACAATAATCAATCAAATCATACTAGGAAACAGTCAATATAAATCGTAAGGATACAAGCGACAAAGTTACAGTCATACAGTCACAAGTGGGAGGGGATGGGTGATAAAGAGTGATGAGAAGATTAATAGTACTCGTAGTAAATAGTTTGTAAATAGTTGAACAGTGTTGAGGGAATTATTTGTTTAGCAGAGTGATAGCATTTGGGAAAAAAACTGTCCTTGTGTCTAGTTGTTCTGGTGTGCAGGGCTCTGTAGCATCGTTTTGAGGGTAGGGGTTGAAACAGTTTATGTCCAGGTATGTGAGGGGTCTGTAGTTATTTTCAGAGCCCTCTTTTTGACTCGTGCCGTTTACAGGTCCTCGATTGAAAGCAGGTTGGTAGTAATTGTTTTTTCTGCAGTCCTAATTACTCCCTGGAGTCTGTGTCTCTCCTGTTGGGTTGCAGAACCAAACCAGACAGTTATAGAGGTGCAGATGACAGACTCAATAATTCCTCTATTATGGGACTGTAACTCCCAGAACCCCTGATGCTTCATTTTATTTGTGGTCTTCTTCCTCTTTCTTTGTCTTCATCTGCACCTTGTATAATATAGTCCTAATTCCCTTTTGCAAAAATAGTCCTAAGTATAATATAGTCCTAATTCCTTTTTTCAGGAAAAGCAATTGTAACCAGCCCGCTTTCCATTGTGAATGCAACACCTAGAACAATACAGCATCCTTCACTTAATCCTCCAAGGAAAGATTGAAGGCAATAAAGGTCCAGGTAGAAGAACATCTTGGCTTCAAAATCAAAGGGACCAGTTTGCACAAAACTCAGCAGCACTTTTCCGTGCAGCTGTTGATAAAAATAGGATCGCCAACATCTGATGATGGATAGGGCCCACGAAGAGCTATGATTATGACCTATGACCTATTTACTTGCCGTTTATATGTATTGTATTTCCCCCAAAATAAAACCCTGTCTCACATTTTTTCCCACCGAAAAAAGGCACCAGGTCTTATTTTGTGGGGATATCATCCATTGACTAAGCTCACTTGCGAATGTCGCCCCCGGCCTCCTTTTTGCTGTCCTTTTTGCTTCAAGAATTTCTTCTTCTGCAGCCAGCAAGGCTCCCCTGAAGTCCTCTGCAGGCCATAACTGAGGTCTGGATCGATCCTGAGTTTATTCTCAGATCCAGAGGCCTTCAGGAAAGCCTTGCCAGCCTAGCTGGCTGCAGAAGAAATAGGCCGTTAAGACAGGTGTTTGGGTATGCAAGGCCTGGCTACAACTGTCCAAAGGTAAGTATTAGGCAACTCCTCCATCCCCACATCCCCACTCTATTTTAATTTTTACCTGTCCACTCTGGAGTGGATGGGATCTTCATTAGGGCTTATTTTGGGGTACAGCTTATATTGGGCACATGTGTAAAAATCAAGCTAGGACTTACTTTCGGGGTAGGTCGTATTTTCGGGGAAACAGGATACACTGTGAGCTTAGGCACCAGAAACAAATTCTTTGTGTGTCCCATCATGCTTGAGTGAATAAAGAATTCAATTTAATATCAATAAAGGCAGAGAGCTTCTTGCTTTCCCGCACCAACCTGCTCACGAATGTTATGGCACAGAGCCATATCGGCATCCAGTTTTCCATGGTGGAAAAGGTCCAGCTGGGCAAGTTGCGACCTCAGGATGCTGCCCTTGACCAGGTAGACACTAGAAACATATGGGACATTCCAGAGGCCACTGATAGAAAGAGAGAGAGAGAGAGAGAGAAAGAAAGAGAGCCAATCAGGCATAAAAAGAACCAGGCCAGATAATAAAAGGATGAAACGAAGTGAAAAAAGAAACTATTTTTGCTTTTTTTGTCACAGACAAAGGGCAGGAGTCAAACCCTGCGCAAAATGCAACTCAATGCACAAGGCTCAGCATCATATTAAGCTGACGATACTTCAGGGTCCGAGTCAAAGCACATTGGAATGGAACACAAAATAAGCACTTTCTGAACCATCTCTGCTGTTTTCAGCCATGAGATTCTCAGCCCTCCATCCTCTGGAGAGTGAGTTTCAAGGAGCAATTTGGAAGTCTTCCTTTCTCCTGAGTCCATCACTCTACTCACATCCTCCGCCTCTGGACGATGTCCCTATAATCCTCTGATCGGGCATAATAGCCGTCGGGATTCACGGCCCCCCAGAAGTTTGACCACAGCTTCCCGATGCGGCTCACGAGAGGGGCAATCACAAACCTGGCACAGAGAGAGAGGGGAAGAGAAAAACGGAGACAGACAGGCAGAGAGAGATGGAGAGAGACAGAGAGGGAGGGAGAGAGAGAGAAATGGAGAGATAGAGAGGGAGGGAGGGAGACAGGAAAGAGAGAGAAATGGAGAGAAACAGAGTGTGAAAAAGAGAGAGGGGGAGGGAGGGGGGAGAGAGAGGAAGAAAGAAATGGAGAGAGACAGAGAGAGAGAAAAGGTATTTGAAACACTTCCAAAAATAAGAAAGCCTGTTCCTTTTTTGATGATATAGTGAGGCTATTTATCCACTCCATCCTTTAGACTGTCTACTGTTGACCTCACCCCATTCCTAAGAGGTCTGTAAAGGGGCATGCATAAGTGCACCAGTGAGCCTACCGTTCCTGTCCTAATGTCCCCTTTTATTCGTACCCATTTCATGTACTCATCATCATGTTTGTACTTAACACCTGTTATCTAATACTTGCTTGACAAATAAATAAATAAACAAATTATGATCTGGATAACGGAGAATCTCTACAGACTTTGAACAGCTGGGTCTTCTCTTTCCCCTCTCAATCCCACCTACAGTGCAGCCCCCAACACTCACTTATTCTTCTCCATCAGGATCTGCAGGGTATCTGGGTTCTTGAGCACCACCTCGGCATCCAGGCTGAAGTAATATTCACATGCAGGGTTCTGCTTGCACAGGTTCCTAGAAGGGCAGGAAGCCAACGAGTCAGGCCCTTCGCCAAAGGGGACAAGAACCGTGTGTCAGGATTCTGGCAGTTACCCCCATTTAAATCACGAGTCTCGAGCCAAACTTCCAAAACTTCCAAAGGATTTATTGGGAGTTAACATGTCCGGCACTGCCTGGATGCAGCCGACTCTGAGATACATCATTCATTGTCACCCTTGAGCCTGGTATTCCCCCACCCCCTGGGTGTATCATAATTCCTATTCTCCAATGGGACACATCCATAGCCCAGAGTCATCAATCATGCTCTCCAGTTAGAATTTTGCCAGCAGAAACTTCGGTCACCTAGTTACTATCTTTGAAAAACTATTTATGGAATGCACTTTCAATTCCCAAGCTGCCGCACTGCTCTTTCAAACCCCTTCCCGCCCCCCCTTTTTTTCTGTTGACAACCTCTAAAAAGACCATAGAAATATTTTATGAGTTGTAAGTCGAGGACTACCCGTCTCGGGAATGTGGATGGAGGCAGTTGGACTGTGCAGATGTCTGTTTTGAAAAGAGGCAAATGTCTTTAAAAACCGCAAAGGGAGCGGAAGAGTCGAAAGCACGCAACACAATCCCAGACCACAAAACAAGAGTCAGATAATCGTAGTTTTCGTTTTAGGCTAAGTTCTCTGTGCTGAAAATAAGAAAACTAAACGTCATCTTTGAAAACATTTGTGGAATGCAGTTTCAGTTTTGCAAGCTGCTCCACTGCTGCCCCCTCCCTTTCTATTGGCAACTCTAAAAAGACCAGAGAAATATTTTATGAGTTGACACCACAGTTGGGGAACCTCTCCGCGTTTCTTACATGCACAGGTGGCGAGCAGCGGCGTTCTCCAGGTGATCCTCCGGCCCCATCACTTTCAGGGAGCGATATTCCTGGCCGTACTTCTCCACAAAGGAGCTCACCTGAGGCAGGTGATGTTCCTCCTGCACCAGGAGAAGAAGCAAGAGAGGTTACCGAGGGGCCGGTCATTCCGGCAAAGCAGCCTCATTCACTCACGGTCATGGATCTCCACTGGAGCCCCCTCTGGGTGTTGAGTTTGGAGGAGTCTGCAGAGGAAAAGCCTGGAGGGTGGAAATCAGAACTGGGGCTTGGACAGTGCTAGCCCGATGAAGAAGCCTCTGCTGTGTTGATGGGAGGAGCAACAGGCTGAGGCTGAATGGAGGGAGGGAGTTGGCCCAGAGGCTCCATGTCATGCAGGGGTGGGCTGCTGGGGGTTCGCAGGGGTTCGGGAGAGCCCCTGGCTAAAATTATGTGCAGTTCAGACACAACCCCCAAATCCCACCGGGCAGAGGACCCCTCTCTAACAGTGTTGAAGCCCACCCCTGATGTCATGCCCCTGTCGAAGCCTGACTCTGCAGAGAAAGACGACCAACGGAGATGGAGGAGGTGGTGGCTTCGGAGGAAAATGGGGAGGAGTCGGCCCAATCAGGCCGGGGCCTTTCAGGATTGGGACGGCTTGTAGGCAGGGAGGAAGGGGGGCAGGATGACCAGGAGAGCCTAAGCAGGGACCCTGAGAGACAGAGCTCAGGCAATGAGCAAGGACCGTCCCCTCCTGATCCGAGAGTATGGAGAGTGGAGAGAAGGCGAGAACAGTGCAGACTGAGCCAACGACTCTGGAGGAGAACGCCACGCCCCTCTGCCCAAGGGACACCTGGGGACAGGGCACCTTCTCAGCCAGATATCTTGACTCACGTGATTGTGGATGAACAGGTGGATTTTCTTTTTCGGATAGCGGAGAAGCTGGAGCCTTTTGAAGAACTGGTCGAGGAAAGGGGTGGGCTGCTCAATAAAGATGCCAACCACGGTCAGAGGAAGCGAGTCTTCCTGTGAGGTGGGGGAGGGCAGAGGGAGGGTGGGAAAAAGAAGAACAGGCTCAAAAATTAACGGAGATGCTCTGGATTTTGATTCTATTGGGTGAGTTGAAGATAGTCACTTTATAACAAGGGGTGTCAACCTGGATTTCTTGAAGGGCCGGATCAGCATTGTAGTTCTCTGTAGGCCAGCCGGGAGGGGGGGGGGGGGAGATGGGACAGACATGTATGTGCCCCCCTCCCGTGCCCTATTTTGGCCAGCAGAGTGTTGCAGGAGGCCACCCAGGCCAAAACAGTTGTTTTGGTTGCCAGAGGTACTGTGGACTGGGTCCTGTGTTATTTCCAGGCCGGCATCACGGATCTGATTTAAGCACCTTGCAGGCTGGATGCGGCCCATGGGCCTTGAGTTTGACACCCTTGCTTTATAGCAACTGTACTTCACAGTGCTTCACAGCCCTCTCTAAGAAGTTCAGAGTCAGCCATGTTGACCCCAACAATCTTGGTCCTTGTTTTACCGACTTCAGAAGGATGGAAGGCTGAGTCAACCTTGAGCTGGTCAGGATCGAATTGCTGGCAGTGTCAGCCTTCAAGATTTTCTCCCTTTGCTTTGCATCTTTCGGCTGCCATAAGTAATGGGGGGAGGGGGAGGGGGGGAAAAGGATGGGAAGTGAGCTGGAGGTGTTGCAAACTGTATAAACTGAGGAGGGGGGGGAGTACATTCTTGCTTCGGTTTCTGTTTCGTGCTTGGCTTTCTATTCTCTGCGCAGCTGCAAACCTTTATCAAAATAGGCCAAGGTCAACGGACAGAAGCCTCATCCCCACCTGGAGATGTCCACATGATGACATTCACAACTTTTAATTGGAAGAACCATTTGAACTCTTGGGGGTGGGAACATTGCCATCCCTTTGTATATGTGATTTACGCGCCCATTTTCTCAGATTCAGAATTCCTTTGTTGCTACCACTTGACTTCCGGTAAAAGATATCTTTTCTCTGATTAAGAGAGTCTTAAGTATTTCTTTCTTGGATTTTGAATGGAGCACCAGCTGACAGGCAGTGGGCAGAGTTAGCCTGCAATACTTTATTCTACCCATTGGGAAGGAAGGAAGGAGGGAGGGAGGGAGGGAAGGAAAGAAGGAAGAAAGGAAGGAAGGAAGGAAGGAAGGAAGGAAGGAAGGAAGGAAGGAAGGAAGGAAGGAAGGAAGGAAGGAAGGAAGGAATAGCCCTTAAACTTATATATTAAGGAATAGCCCTTAAACATTATATACCGTTTCACAGTGTTTTACAGCTCTCTCTAAGCGGTTTACAGAGTCAGCCTCTTGCCCCCTGAACAATCTGGGTCCTCATTTTACTGACCTCAGAAGGATGGAAGGCTGAGTCGACCTTGAGCCAGTCAGGATCGAACTGCCGAATCACTGGCAATCGGCAGTCAGCAGAACTAACCTGCAGTACTGCATTCTAACCACTTGCAACTCTTTTTTATGTCTCTCAATTTGTAAGTGTTGTTGTTGTCTTTTTTTTTTATCCACCCTGCCCAGGAGTTCCCATTTCATCATCTCACCCTCCAGGCAATGCAAAAACTCCACACAGTCAAGTTTTCTTGCTAAAACACCACGGAAATTCAGCCTTGGCCATGTGAGAAATGTAAAAGTGACTTAAATGCATCTCTCTCTTCCAACTTCCACATTGGGAAATGTTGGGTGTTTCAAGCCTACAAATGATTCAGAACCTCGAAGAGCAATTCCGTCTCTTTGAGAAGTTCAGGATTCTCTGCATGGCGAATAGGCGGCAATACAAATCTAATAAATAAATAAAAATAACTTGGTCCTCAACACCAATAAGACCCAAGGAGCTTATCGTGGACTATATAGTAGGAACAGATCAGACCTCCAGCCCTTGCTTATCAATGGAGACCGAGTGGAGCAAGTGGCCAGTTTTAAGTTTCTGGCTGTTGCCATGAAAGAGGACCTGACCTGGGTGCCCACATTGCAGCCCTGGTCAAAAGGGCCCAGCAGAGATTATACGACCTGAGGCTTCTCAGGAAACAACCACTAAATGGAAAACTGCTGGTGACCTTCTACCGCTGCACCACAGAGAGCATTTTAACTTACTCCACCTCTGTATGGTTTGCCAATTGCACAGAGGCAGATTGGAAAGCACTCCAGAGGGTTAAGGTCATTGCCCAGATCCTGGTTGTCCTGTCCCCTCTTTGGGAGAGCTTTACAGCTCTCACTGCCTTAAGAAAGTTCAAGACATTCTCAAAGATCTCTCTCATCCTGGGGACCCTTTTTTTTTTTGAACTATGACCATCTGGCAGGTGGTACAGGACAATAAGAACAAGGACAAATAGGCTGAAAAACAGCTTCTATCCCAGGGCAAGAGCTCTGTTGAGTTTGTACTGTATCGTGCAGTGTTGGTGCGGTGTCGGTGGTTTTCAGTTCAATGTGTGGAGTGTGAAGGATGCGTGTTTGTGATTATTTTCATGGTCATGGTCATGATGTGCACTGAAAATGGTGTTCGATTTTGTTGTATAAGGTGCAATGACAACAAAGTAAACTAAACTAAACTAAGAAGAAAGAAAGAAGGAAGGAAGGAAGGAAGGAAAGAAATAAATAAAGAAAAAGAAAGAAAGAAAGAAAGAAAGAAAGAAAGAAAGAAAGAAAGAAAGAAAGAAACCATTTTTTTGAAAACTTCCCCATTCCTGCCCAACATTGCACAACCTCTTACTTTCAAGCTGCTTAGATTCTTCAGGCCTTCTTTGCAAACGGTGCAGCCCGTCTCGAAGGTCCAGGACTGAGGGATGTAGTTCCCCAGGTAATTCAGCTGCAGCTTTGGGGAGAGAAAGAGTCTCAAGGGTGTGCTCACAGTGTTAAGACAGAAAACTTCCAACCTTTGTCAATCTGACTACACCACAATATTGCCTACAGAGATTCTCAGTCATCCAGAGCTGAAGAAGCTTCTCGGATGAGAAGCGAAACCTCTTCAAAAGGAAGAAAAAAAAAACAAGAAAGCCCAGTTGCCTCTTGAAAAAAAAAGCACCTTTGGGATGACCATGACCTGGATGACTGAGAATCTCTACAGATTTTTAGCTATGCAATGAATGATGGTATTGCTGAATGATGTGGGAGTAGGAAAGGATTTCCAGAGGAATAAACTGCAGACTACAGGAACCAGGAGCATCACTCAGGTGACCCCAAGGACCCAGAGAAACCTCCAAGTGGCCTCAACGACCCTCTAAAAAGGATGCGAATGACCAGCTGTCTGCAAGGAGTATCCATCCTTCCCTTCCCTACCATCCAGTCAGAGCTGAAGAAGCTTCTCGAATGAGAAGCAAAACGTCTTCAAGGAAAAACCAGAAAGTCCAGTTGCCTCTTGGGGGAAAAAAAAGCTCCTTTGGGACAACCATGACCTGGATGACTGAGAATCTCTACAGACTTTTAGCTATACAATTTGGGATGGACAGCCTTGGAATAGGTGCAGGAGAAGGAAGGGATTTCCAGAGGAAAAAAATTGCAGACTACAGGAACCATTGACACTTACTCAAGTGACCCTGAGGACCCAGATAAACCTCCAAGTGGCCTCAACGACCCTCTAAAACAGGGGTGTCAAACTCATGTCATCATGGCGGGATGTGACGTATCAGGACTTTCCCCCCCTTTGCTAAACTGGGGGGGGGGGGGCAGCACGTGACCGTCGGCCACGCGTCAGCCTCCAAGGTTCCTTCATCTGCTTGACTCTTTCCGGCTGCCGTAGAATCAGGGGGAGGGGAGGAATAATTGGGCCAAGTGGAGGGAAGGGTGCTGGAGGTTGAAGCTGTGTGAACTGTAAAACTTTCTTGCTTACTGTGCAAATGCAGCCCCTTATCTTTTCTAGGCCAAGGTCAACCGTCTTGGCACACCTGATGTCTGAGACGCCACCTGAAGATGTCACCGACATGACATTATGCACCACCTCAGATTGGATGCCCAGTTTGAATTGTTGGGGGTGGGGACATAGGGTAACTTTCTATATGTGATTTCCACACCTTTTGCCTCAGATCTTGTATTTTGTAACAGATAACAGATAATCAGAGTTGGAAGGGACCTTGTCGGTCATCTAGTCCAACCCCCCCTCCCCGCCCAAGCGGGAGACCCTACACCATTTCTGACAAATGACAGTCCAATCTCTTCTTGAAGGTCTCCAGGGATGAAGCTCCCACAACTTCCGAGGGCAACTTCTGTTCCCTGGGTGGATTGTTCTCCCTGCCAGAAAGTTTCTCCTTGTTTCCAGGTTGAATCTCTCCTTGATCAGTTTCCATCCATTGTTCCTTGTCTGGCCTTCAGGTGCCTTGGAAAACAGCTTGACCCCCTTCCTCCTCTTATCTGGGGCAGCCCCTCAAATATTGGGAGATGCTCTCCTGTCTCCCCTGGTCCTTCTCTTCCCTGGACCAGCCAAGCCCAGTTCCTGCAACCGTTCTTCATATGTTTTAGTCTCCAGTTCCCTAATCATCTTGGTTGCACTTTTTTTAGAGTCTCAACCTCTTTTTATAGTGTGGTGACCAAAACTGGATGCAGTACTCTAGGTGTGGTCTTACTAAGGCTTTATAGGGTGTAGTATTAGTACCTCCCTTGATCTTGATTGTATCCCTCTCTTAATACAACTTAGGATTGCATTAGCTTTTTTGGCTGCTGCTGCACACGGCTGGCTCCTATTTAGCTGGTTGTCCACTAGGACTCCGAGATCCCTCTCCCAGTTCCTGCTATTGAGCCTGGTTCCACCCAGTCTATATGTGCACTTTTGGCTTTTCTTGCCTAAGGGTAGGCCTTTACTTGTCTCACTGAAATTCATTTCACCTGTTGCTACCACTTCATCTTCAGTAAAAGCCCTTTTCTCAATAACAGTGGAGTCTAAGGCTTTCTTTCTTGGATTTTGAATGGAGCCACACTTGACACCGTGAGTTTGACACCCCTGCTCTGAAAGGATGCCAATGACCAGCTGTCTGCAAGGAATATAAATCCTTCCCTTCCCCACTGTTCTGTCTGAGCTGAAGAAGCTTCTGGGATGAGAAGTGAAACGTCTTCAAAGAAAAAACCAGAAAGACCAGTCACATCTTGGGGGAAAAAAGCACCTTTGGGACACCATAATATTGTTTTCGACACCACCTGGGTCCCTATTTCTGTGGAGTTGCTGAAATTAAGCTGGCTGCCTTCCCTCCTTAGGCTAAGCAGCTGTTTTGCCACTGAGGTCGATCCTGAATCTCCTTAACAATTTCCAGCCCTGGCAGATGGACAACCAAAGCCCAACCGAGCTTTGATCCAGGGCAAGAAACACCAGCAAACAGGTAATCCTCAACTTACAACCACTAATCAGCCCTATGTTGCTAAGTGAGACATAAGTGGGTTTTGTGTCCTGGCCTTTCTTGCCACAGTAGTTCAGCTGCTAAGATTACTCGCATGGTTGTTTCGTGAATCTAGCTTCCCCATGGTCAGAAGGTCGCAAAAGGGGACCCCGGGACGCTACGACCATCATAAATACGAGTCAGTTGCCAAGCGTCTGAATTTTGATCACGGTGGGGATACAACAGCGGTTGGATCCGTGAGAAAGGGTCTTAAGTCCCCTTTTTTTCCCCAGAGCTATTGTAACTTTGAAAGATCACTAAATGAACTGTTGTAAGTAGAGAACTACCTGTATATACATCCTAGAACAGTGGTCGCCAACTGGTGAGCCAGGGACCACAGGTGGTCCACAAGAAAATTTGGGTGGTTCACAGAGAAATGTCCCCCCCAAGGCAATTATTCCAGGATGTGCAGGAACACAAGGCTTGCGCCGCCCACATGGCCTGCCCACCTGCTGGCCCCCACCCTTCGGCCAAGCGCAAACCTTGAGTAAAGCCACGCAAGCTGGAACTGGAAGGTAAGACCAACGGCGGGGGAGGAAAATCCGCCCCGGGTGGCTTGCTGACGCTGGGTGGAAAAGTCGGTCCCATATTCATCCCGGAGCAGCTCCTCCAGTCCATGGCAGGCCAGTGCACCTGGGTGGAGGAGCAGCTGCTCCGGGATGTCCAAAGGGCCAGTCCTGTGACTACTGCAGCTCAGGAATATGGGACCGACTTTCCCACCAACGTCAGCAAGCCACTGTTGGCCAAAATTCATATTAGTGGTCCACGGGATTTAAAATTATGAGTTTGGTGGTCTCTGAGGTCCAAAAGGTTGGTGACCCCTGGACTAGAAGGAACCTCCTAGTTCCAGGGAGCCGGGATTTGGCATACCTTGGTGGGTCCGTTTCCGTGAATCACAACAGGGAGGGTATCAAATGCCAGATTCCGCACTCTCACCTGGCCGTTTTCGAATTTCAGAGCCACTTCGTCTTCGGAAGCAAAGAAGCAGAGAAACAGAATGAAACAAAACAACAACAACAACAAAAAGGTTCCTTCACATGTACGCCAGGGGAGAGAATGGTTTAGGGAAATTAATCAAGTTTGACCAGCTTGTTACGTCTGCCACTCTGCTTGCTTCGCTTCGCTCCACAACTTGCCAGCCTGACACTGGCACCGAAGGGGCAGGGAGGAAGAATAGGAATGCGGGAGGATGAAAGGGGGGAGGGTCTGGGATCCAAGCTGTGCTGGGCAAGAAAGGAGAGCTCCAGGCCATGAAAAGAATGCTGTGATGAACTGGGTGTGGCACAAAGGCAACACAGTCAGATAAGCAACAAGAGTCCCTTTAATAGCACCAACTTTGCCCCCAGTGTCCTGGTTATCTTCTGGGCTAGAGATAAACTCTCCTAGAAACAGCCTTTGGCTGCAGAGAATCAAGTCCAAAACATGGTCAACAAAAACTGTAATTTTAAGTCCAATCAAGCCAAATTGAGGTAATTAGTTTGGCAGGGTAGGAGCAAGAATTCCAGACCTAAAGGCATGGCAATAACTCAACACCATTGGGAAGATACCAGGAACACAGATAAGCAAAGTCACCACAAGATAAAGTCACATTTGCTCCCAGCAGCTGCCGCACTCAGCATGCATCTCTTTTAAACTCTCATTCCCAGGTGTGCCTAATGAAGGGAATCAGGGCCCTTTCCTCCCCTGTCAGCCACGCAACCCATGTTGCTCCCTTCTCCGTTCCTCCCTGCGTGCCCTAGGATGAAGAGGGGGGTGGGCCTGGGTCTTCCTCTGAACTCCCTCTCCCTTGTTCTACCTCTTCCCTGCTCTGCCCAGCCGGACTTTGCTCTTGTCCAGTTTCCTCCACAGCCAATGGACCCACACTCCACTCCTTGTCAGCTGTTTGTTTTCCTCTTCGGATTCAGACTCTAACAGGGGCATGACAAATGCAGAGATGGAGAAGACACACCGAATCTCCATTCCCAAAACAAAATAAGCATTGCTAATGAGAGACTGATCGATAATTAAGTGGGGGTGGCCTGGGGAAAAAGAATAGCTAAGGGTAAAGTTTTCATGCCAATTCGCCAGACTCTGCTTCCCTTTGTCTCTAACCTTTTATTGCTCGAGTAAAGTATGCTCTTGGTGAAATCTCAGGCCAGGAGTCTCCTATTGCCAGCTGGCTAAGTGGGATGGATGCCATTCAGGCTTTTCAAAGTAGCCGTGTCCTTAGAAAACTTCCAAGCCAAGCCAAGATATAGCCTTTCCCACCCAATATAATAGAACAGGGTTGTCAAATGCAGGCCCTGCAGGTCAGATCCAGCCTGTGATGTGGTCGGATCTGGCTCATGGGGCTGTCCTGGTCTACTCGAATCTACCCGTGTTGATTTGGCCCAGTCTACTCATTTTGCAAAGAGAAAATATGGGGCCAGTATGGTTTCGGTCCGGTCTACCCAATGGAAAGAGGAAACATGCCAGCAGTTTGGGGAGTGGCATCAAGCTGCCCATGCCTACCCAGCTGGCTACGCCCACCCCCTACCCCCAAGGTCAACCATGCAATCGCTCTAATTGAATTATGATTCTTGAGCCAAACTTCAAAACCTTTCAAAGGATTCATTAGAGGTGACACACTGGCACTACCTTGCATGAAGCCAGCTCTGGCATAGGTAGTTGACAGTCCTCTGTAACCCTGTTTTCCCCCTCCCCCCTGGGTGTGTCATCAGCCAGATTCTCCAATTGAGCACCTTCACAGGCTAGGTGTCATCAATCATGTTCTCCAATTAAACATATTCCCAGGCAAAAGCTCTGGTAGTTTAATTACAAACTTTTAAAGATAAGAGTTGGAATGTACGTCCACTTCCAAACTGCTGCACTGCTCTTCCAGATTTCCTTCCTCTCCCCCTCCCCCCCTTTTTTTTAATGGCAACTACTAAAACAGGCATAGGAATGTTTTATGAAACCACAGCCTCAATGAAACTGAGTTTGACACCCCCTGCAATAGAAGTATATTTTAGGAGCAACCCACCCAGTTTTATCTTTTTAAAAAAAGTCTCTTAAAGACTTTAATTAAATCTTAATAAAATAAACAGACAGGAAGGGGAAGTGAGACTAAGGAAGCGAGAGAGAGTCATCCCAAATCTTCCATTAACTAACTGAAAAGCTGCTGCTAATTTTGTACTGCTGCGCCGTAGAGGGTATCTTAACTGACTGCACACCTGTGTATGGTTTGCCATGTGGCAGATAGGAAAGCCCTCCAGAGGGTGAACGGCATTGCCCAAAGGATCATGGGTTGCCCTCTCCCTTCTTTGGAAGAGCTTTAGAGCTCCCGCTGCCTTCAGAAAATTCAAAACATCCTTAAAAATCCATCTCATCCTGGAACCCTTTTTTTGAACTGTGATCCTCTGGCAGATGGTGCAGAATAATAAAAACGAGGACAAATAGCCTGAAAAACAGCTTCTATCCCAAGGCAGGAGCTCTGTTGAATTCTGCAGTACACTGAAAATGGCATTTAATTTTGTTGTACAATGTGCAATGACAATAAAGTAAACTCAATTGTAAAACAAGGTTGCAGCTGCTGTGTTTTGGGGCCAGCGGCTGTCTGAGCTCCGTTTTTACATGGAAGTTGTTTAGTTTTACTCCAACCAGAGTTGCTTGGCAAACCACACAAGCGATTGTGGCAGAGGTCAACGGCCTTGGGGACCTACCCTGAGAGTCCCAAGCAGCCATAAGCCCTGTGAAGCTGGTTTATGGCTCTCCAGCAAGAGGAGGAGAATTACCCTTAAAGACAAGCAACATTTTATTTTGGATGCAGGATTTTCTTTCCATGGATTCTCACCTAAAGCACCGTTAAGGTTTTGGAAGATCCGGCACCTATGATCCAAAGTGATATTGATGGCCTTCTGCAGAAGAGGAAGAAGAAGAAAAAGAAAAAAAGAACTAGCAAGCGTGGTAAGAGCTGGAAGAGATAAATATAAGGTGGCCATGTTACACCTTCTCTGACTCACACCTTTTATAAAAAGGCAGAACCCGTGATGACCTAAAGGGGCATGGCACAAAGGCTACACAGTCAAATAAGCAATTAGAGTCCCTTTATTATACTCCAACTTTGTCCCAATGTCCAGGTTACCGTCAGCTGGAGAAAAACTCTCCCAGGAACAGCCATTGACTGTAGAAAAGTCAACTAGGAAACTAGGCCAAAGTCTGTCCTGGCCTGATTTATACCACGTGGGCCTTCCAGACTTTGCACATCTGCATTTCTTGGGTCAGCCATCAATACCCTCCCCCACAGAACACGTGGGGCTCTGCGTTCAGGGCTCACCCGCTTTTCAGGGTCCAGGAACACGTTGGTATAAAACAGCTGGTCACTCTCACTGTCCAGGCCTTGCCAGTTGGCCACAAGCTGACGGAGATATGGAGCATAGCCTATGAATCCTGCAGGAAGAGACAACACAGGCAGTTTAGACTTACGGCCACAATTTCCATCGCTATGTGAGACAGTTGTTAAATGAATCACTGCAGTTGTTCAGTTACGAAAAACTTGTTAAGTGAACCTGGCTGTTGTGGCCTGTCGGCCGCCAGCCCCTCCAACAGCCAAATTAGAGGAGGGGGAGGAAGTGTGGGAGTCAGGGCCAGCATCAGGGCAACCTAAGAGCCCCGAGGGGAGAGAGAGAGAGAGAGAGAGAGAGAGAGAGAGAGAGAGAGAGAGAGGGAGGGGGAGGGAGAGAGAGAGCGTGGGCTGTCCATTTGCCCCCAGAGGGGGAGTCAAACCCCCCCCCCCCCCGGTCTGGAGGTGGCTGATGAGGAAGAGGAGGAACAGTTGGGTCCAGTGCCTGATGCACAGATGCATAGAAGGCAGAGGAGAGCAGTGGAAATCTATGGGCTGGTCCTTGGGACAGAAGAGCCATCACTGCTAGCAAAGCCTTACCCTAGCTCTGGGGATAAAATGCTGGCGGCGGAGATGAATAGGTGTGGCAGACAACTATTCATCTCCCTGCCTGACAAAATGACTTGTTAGCCTGTGTGAGAGAAAAAGACTTTTTGCTGGGGCTGCTGGCACTCCTAGTAAAAGAAGCACTGATTTAACTTCAGAGGGTTTGTTGAATTTGGGGAGCTGGGTCAGAACAGTGGCTTCCCCATTGACTTTGCTGGTCAGAAGGCCGATCACATAAACCCCGGGACGCTGCAACGGTCATAAATATCAATAGTTGCTAAGCATTTGAATTTTGATCCTGTGGCCACAGGGATGCTCAACAGTCGTAAGTCACAACGGTCGTAAGTCACATTTTCAGAAACTGTTGTTAAGCCGAGGTTTGTCTGAAAATGCTCCCCTCTCTTTTTCTTCAGTTCAAATGGGCACCTTAGCCCATTGATTGGTGCTGACATAAAAAAAAAAACATTGTATTTTTTCTCTTTGCTCCTGAGGACTTCCATCTTCCCCCTTTTCCTTACCTCCAGATCCCAGGAATCTCTTCCCTTCCTGGACCACTGGGTACCTGGCCTCCAGCCTCCGGTCTGGATAGATGAGCGTCTCTGATGAGAAGACAACTTTTGACTTGGTCTGCTTGAACTTCTTCAGGACTTCTGCAGGCCCTGAAGCAAAGATGACGTCGTAGCTGCAAGAGGAGGAGGAGAGATTTGAAGGGAAGTGTGATGACCCAAAGGGGCGTGGCGCAAAGGCAACACAGTCAGTTAAGCAAGAAGAGTTCCTTTATTACCCCCCACTTTGCCCCCAGTGTCCAGGTTACTTTCAGCTGGAGAAAAACTCTCCCAGGAACAGTCTTTAAGCAGAGGAAATTCAGTCCGAAAACGAAGTACATACAAACTGTAACTAAAAATCCACACAAACCACGCTGCAATAATTAACTTGACAGGGCAGAAGGAATTGCAGACTTGAAAGCACAGCAAAACACACACACAGTTGGGAAGACGCCAGGAACCCAAATAAGCCTCGATAATACCAGATAAATTCATGATTTGTTTCCAACGTTGCTGTGCACAGCTTCCCTTTTTAAACACCATGTTCCTAGCTGTAGCTAATGAAGGGAATCAGGGCCCTTTCCTCCCCCGTAAGCCATGCAACTCATGTTGCTCCCTTCTCCATTCCTCCCTGCATGCAGGATGAAGAAGGGGTGGGCCTGGATCTTCCTTTGAACTCCCTCTCCCTTCTTCTACCTCTCTCCTGCTCTGCCCAGCCTGACTTTGCCCTTCCCCAGTTTCTTCCACAGCCAACTGAGACACACTCCCACTCCTTGTCAGCTGCTCGGCCTTCCCCTCTGAATCAGATTCCGACAGGGGCATGACAGGAAGTTTACCCCGCAAAGAAAGAAACAGAATAATCAAAAAAATTGCCTGAGTCAGAGCAAATGAAACCTCTCAATTTGAAGATCTTTATTTTTTGCATTCCAAGTGTTTTTTTCTCTCCAAGATGGAGATTCTGATGTTGTCAGCTGCCCTACCCTCATTTAAATGAACTTCCTTCAATTGTCTACAGTTTGCAATGCAGTTAACACAATAACTGCCATAATTAGCCATAATTTAATAATAATAATTAGCCATAATAAATAGCCATAATTTAGCAGCAACCAAAATACAAGTTTTCCTTGACTTAATAACCATTCGTTTAGCGATCGTCAAAGTTACGACAGCACTGAAAAAAGTGACTTATGACCATGTTTCATACTGATGACCTTCATAGCATCCCCGTGATCCAAATTCAGATGCTTGGCCACTGGTTCAGACTTATGACTGTGTCCCAAGGTCATGTGATTCCCTTTTTGTGACCTTCCAATGAGCAAACTCCATGGGGAAGCCAGGTTCATTTAACAGCTGCATCCCTACTTGTCAACTGTGGTGATTCGCTTAACAATGGTGGCAGAAAAGGTCGTAAAACGGGCCAAACCTCACTTTAACAAATGTCTCCCTTAACAAACAAATATTTTGGGGCTCAGTTGGGGTCATAAGTAGATCTGTATCCAGCTCCTCCTGGTTACAGGAGGCACAGAGGAAGGAACCTTACAGTTCAGGGGTTGCCAACCTTTTGGACCTCAGGGACCACCAAACTCATAATTCTAAATCCTGCGGACCAAAGACCCTGGGAAATTTTTTACAAAAGTCTGCAGGAAAATTCCCCACCCTGTTTTCCTCCTGCTCGTTTGTTCTTTATTTGGGATTGTAGGATACAGTCTCCAGCTCTGTTCTCAGGGGGAAGAGAGAGACTTTTGGCTTCATGCAAGGAAAGCAGCAGAAGCAGCAGAAGACTTTTTTTTCTCTTGCCCAAATTCTGCCAGAAATGAGTCTTTGCCGGTGCAGACTCTTGGAGCAGGAGGCCTTGCAAGGTCCCAAAGACTCATTTCTGGCGGAGTTTGGGGGAGAGAAAGAAAGACTTTGGCTACTTTCCTTGCATGTAGCCAAAAGCAGAAGAAAGAAGCGGAAAGAAGCAGCCTGGTGGCCAGGCCAGACATGTGAGGCGAGTGGGGCAAGTTCCCCCCCTCCTCCCTTTCCCCCCTCCCCTCATCACCTCATGTTGTTCACAATGCAAGTGACACAAGCCTTGTGTTCCCGCGGGCCATGTGGGCAGCACAGCCTTGTGTTCCCCCGTAGCCTGGATTAATTGCTTTGGGGGGGGAGTGCTTTGGGGGTGACATTTCTCTGCAGTCCACCAAAATTTTCTCATGGACCACCAGTGGCCCCAGCCCACTGGTTGGCGACCGCGGTCCCAGCTCAAGCAGGAATTACCTCTCGGTGAAAAGGATCACTAAATCTTCCTTTTCTGCATAGGCTTCCAAAGCCGATTTCAAATGTCGGATCTTCTGTCCACCTGCTATTCTCTGGTCCTCTCGGCCATGCCATTCTTCGCCTAGACCCAGGACCTGGACGGATCAAAGGAGATTTTGGGACAAGTTTCAAACCACTTTGTTCGTGCTTCGTTCCCTCTAAACTGAACTGAAGGGAACAAGTAACAATATCTTGTTTAGCAAATGACTTTCACTGTGCTGGACGATTTTTTTTTTGTTTTTGCAGACATTTACAATCTGAATGATAAGATTCCCAAATTATTATATTACCCACTTCATAAGTTTGTGCTTTGGGGGTTCAATAAAAAAAGAAAAATAATTAGCAACTAACAGCTAAAAAGAAACAACTAACATTGCTACAAACTCATTAATTGAAACTAGCTAGATACCCGTGCTTCGCTATGAAACTATGTGGTTGAGCTTAGTTTTGGGGGAGGAAAATAAGGGGGAAAAATTGTGCCTCTGCCTACCAGCATCCATCAGTATTCATCTGGCTAGCATCCTGTCAGTGTGCGAGAGAGTTGAGGGCTCTTGGGAAAGTGAAAGAGTATTTGCTGTGTGAGGAGACAGCAAGGAGCCTGGGCGTGGCTTAGCTCAACAGTTCTGTACTACAGCTGCTTGGTGCTGTGAAAGTAAAACAAACAAACTCCTCTGCTTGTTTATTGCATTTGGAACAGGCTTCTTTTCAAGTGGAGAGGGGGAGTAGAACTCCTTAGAGTTCAGAGCGTATTAATAATAATAATAATAATATAGGAAATACTGATGCTCTGATGGTCATTTGGGAAAATCCTTTCTTAGCGAGCACCTAGAAGCCAAGAGGAACATATGCGCCAGAGTTCAAGTTTGTAGGCTTTACGGTTCTGGAGATTTTGTGATGATGCGTCAGTGGTATTTCATTTATATATATATAGAGAGAGAGAGATTAAGAAATTATCAGAATAATTTTCTCCCATACTTTTTCAAGGGCGAGTTTTAAAATTTGAACAAATGCAGGCAGTTTTGAATTAAGAATTGGATTTTGTCTCAAAACAACCAGGAATCTATGTTCAAATTAGTTATTTGCACTACCTTGAGATTATAGTTAAAAACCTGGGCTGAACGTCTGAAACGCTTGAAGCCTTCAGTCTCCTTGGTAGCCACAGTGAAGACCAATAAATTATCTAGATGGACAGAAAAAAAGAATCAAGATAATTTTCCCAAATTATCAGCAATTGATACAAATGCCTGCATTCCCCCATTGCTGCGACTTTTTAAAACAAAAACAAAAAATATTGCATTCTCAAGAGGCACAACTCAGTTGTAAAAATCCAGGCTGTGAACATGGAAAGATTCTTAGATTTATTTTGTAGACTTTCCCCATTTCTTTAAAAACCTCCTATTTGTGAAGTGGGAAAGAGACAGTCTTGGGGAAAAAAAAATATTCACCTCTTTTTTTTAAATGAACAAATAGCTCAGCTTCAAACAATATTTCCATCCCCCCACTAAATATTGATTTTTTCCAAGACGTGTGGGACATGAGTTTTAATGAGTCAGAAATGGGTGCCGGAGAGCTTCTCCTGAATCCTTCTCTCCCAGTCTGTTCGCACGTCACAAAACAGGATTGGAGTTGGCCAGCAAGGATAAGCAAAGCAGCTGAAATGTAATTTATAATGATAACCCCTATCGGGTTTCTGCTGGCATTGGTGGGCAAAAAGGCATGCTGAAAACCTTTTGAAAATATGGGAGGCAGCCTTCATTTATGAAAACTAGCTCAGATGCCTTCAGGCCTGTGTGAAACACACACACACACATACACATACACACCGGAAACTTCCTGCAGACCCCACATCAAAAGCATGCCAGAAGGGCAATTTTTAGCCCTGATGGAGAAGGGAAAGATTATATCCTGATTTATATCCAGAGAAGATCCCTCGCTGCTTGCAGAAGATTCCCTCCCACGCTTTGAGGAGTGAGGTGATTTTATTTGCCATTCACCGCAATTTAGCAACACAGATTTGAGCCCAAACTTCGGAGAAGTAATCTGGACCTCACGGAAGTGGACACTTTTGAATAAAAATCTGTTTGTCCGAAAAGAGGCTCCTCCTGATTTCTTGCTACCACAGACTTAAGACAGATGCTCCATCTGCCAAACCAAGCAAGAATGTGCAACTTAGGATAGTAAAAAAAAAAAAAAAAAACTTTTTTTTGAGAGAGAGAAAAGGGGAAAAATGCAAAAAATAAGAGCCCAAGAGGGAGATTTGTTTAAAAAGAAAACACACACGATGGTGTTATGCCGAGTGAGCAAATAAAATATTTCTGACAATCAGAGACCAGCCGAAGTGAAATTGGACAAGTATAAATTGGGCGCGCAAAGGGGCACCAGCGTGCCTACCATCCCTGTCTTACTGTCCCCATTGATCTGTATTTACTTCCTTTCTTCATGTTTATGTTCATACCTATACTTGTTACCTTGTATGTGTTTGACGAACAAATAAAATAAGTAAGGCAATACTGTTTCTCATCCTTTTCCCTTCTCCAGGGGAAAAAAATGTCCCTTGGAAGTTTTTGGAGAAAGCAAGCTTCCAAAAGTTTTCCCTAAACTTTTCAACCATCCCTCTCGGCCAGTGATAAGGGATGGCTGCAGAGAGCGCACTGCAAGAAACTTGCAGTGTGTTGCACCAACACAACACACACACACACACACACATTCCTTAGCTTACCGTCTTCTGCTGTGTGGCTCCCACCCTCCAGGGGT
This sequence comes from Laticauda colubrina, assembly GCA_015471245.1. Classification (NCBI taxonomy): domain Eukaryota; kingdom Metazoa; phylum Chordata; class Lepidosauria; order Squamata; family Elapidae; genus Laticauda; species Laticauda colubrina. The sequence continues at coordinate 8,678,933 of BLBF01000057.1, forward strand.
GTTAGGAAAAGTAGAAGGAGCAGCAGGCGTGAAGGGGGCATCATGGAAGGGATCCCACTTTGTGGAGGGGGGGAAGGCTGCAGGCTTTGCTTAGGAAGCCCCTCCTCGCCAGCCTGGGGGCTGATGTGCCACGCAATGAACACGCCTCCCCCCCCCCCACAAGTATGGGGTGGAAGGGAAGGAGGCAGGCCTTCTCCTCCTCCTCCTCCTCCTCCCTCTGCTCCTCTCTTCCCTCCGGCCCATCCTGGGTCTCCTCTTTCCGCTCCTCCTCCTCCTCCTCCTCCTCCTCTCTTTGGGTCAAGATCCCAAGCCTGCCATCCACTCCCTGCAGAAAGGAAGAGCGGTGCGTGTGTTTGTGTGTGTGTGTGAAATAGTTGCACAGAATTAGCACAGGATACCACAACGGAAGGCAAGGCGGGACGCACCTCGGGATGCCCACTTTTTCCTGGCCCAAGAGCTGCCCCGGCTCTATTTATTTTTATTTTATTTTATTTTTATGTATAATCGATTTGTCAAATCGCTGACAAGATAAGTAGGTATTAAGTGTAAACATGAGTTTAAGAATACAGGACATAGGTCCAAATAAACGAGGACGGTAGGCACGACGGTGCACTTATGCACCCCCTCAATCTCACAGCCCCCCCCCCCCCCCAAAAAAAAAAAAAAAACAACCCCAATCCAGCACCAATTCCTGTTTTTTTTCTCGGGTTTGGGAGCCCAGGTTTTCCCAGGCTGTCTGCCCAGGCTGATGGAAACTGGAGTCCCCAAGAAAGCGTTGGAGAATGGCAGGGTAGAGCTGAAAGAGAGCAGGGGTTTCCTCCCCTGCCTTTTTGCAACCGGTGTGTGGGTTCAGGGAGCTGCTGGGGATCAAGAGCCTTCTGCATAAGCTCAGAGGCCCTTTGCCTTCAAAGGAAAGCCTCAGGAGCTCTCTGCAGAGGTCTTTCGCTGCCAACACGGAGCGCTCTACCTGGACGGAGCCCTGAAGAGAAACCCCCTGCACAAGCTCAGAGGCCTCCTGATGACGATAAAAGAGCCCTCCGTACAAGCTCAGAGGCCCTGTGCCTTGAAGGAAAGCCTCGGGAGAAGAGGAGCGCGCTGCAGAGGCTCAGAGGGCTCCCGCTGTCGATAAAGAGCACTCTGCGCTGGCTCAGAGACCCCGCGCCTGGATGAAACCCTTCGAGAGAAGGCCGCCGCCCAGGCTCAGAGACCCGGGAGAAGAAGAGGCGCGCTCTGCCCATGCCCAGAGGCTATCTCCGCAGCGTCTCTTCCCTTCCTCGTCTCCCAGCGGGGGCCGCTCTCCGGAGGCTCAGAGGCCGCCTCTCCGCCGCCAGGGGACCCCCTCGGCCTCGGGACGCTCCGAGCTCGCGAGAGGAGGAGGAGGAGCGCCAACGCCCCGCCCGGGACCGCCCCAGACGGAGGAGAAGAACCAGCAGAAGCGGCGGCGGCGGCGGCGGCGGCGGAAGAAGAAGGAGGAGAGGCGGAAGGCCGGGCGACTAGGCCGCGCCGACGCCGGGGAGTCGCGTAGCCGCCGCAGGCGGGGCGCCATGAGCTAGCGCGGCCGCCCCGATGTGGCTGCAGCAGCGGCTGAAGGGCCTGCCGGGGCTGCTGTCCAGCAGCTGGGCGCGTCGCTTGCTGGCCCTGCTGGCCTTCCTGCTGGCCGCCTCCTGGTACCTGGGCGGCGCTTGGCCGCGCCTCCTGCTTCGTCTGCGGCCCGGCGGAGCCTCAGGCGGCGCGGCGGGGCTGTGCCTGCAGGCCGAGACCCGCGCCTGGAGGAAGGGAGGAGAAGCCCGGCTGCTGGGGGAAGGCCCCGGCCAGGGCCCGCCGGGCCTGGTGGGCAACGGGCACCTGCTGCTGGATGCCCAGGCCAACCGCCTCTGGGTGGCCCCCATGGGCGCCCCGGGCCCGGCTTGGCCCACCGACTACGGCCCTTTGGCTCAGCTGCGGGGCCCAGCCGGGGCTGAGAGCGAGGCGGGGGCCTCCGTCCTGCTGCCCAAGGAAGGGGCCTTGCGGAGGGTCCGCTGTGTCCAGCCCGGGGGGCCCGGCGGGGCTTGCGTGACCGTCCGGGAGGAGCTGCTGGCCCACCGGGGACGCCCCCACCTCTACCTGCAGCGCCTGGTGGTGGACAACCCGACTGACCGGCTGGTGGCTTTGGAAGTGACCGGTCCAGGTTCTTCGTCCTCTTCGTCCTCTTCCTCGGGCCGTTCCTTCGCCACCAGCCTGGAGAAAGCCGGCGACCGGCAGTTCTTCCTGTCCTCGGGCCGGGCGCTGCAGCCGGCCGGAGAGAAACTGGTGCTGGTGGTGGCAGCGGCCAAGAAGCTGGTCAGCCGGGTGCAGGTGGCACCCAAGTCGCGCTTCGAGGAGACGCTGCTCTCCGTGGTGCTCAGCTCAGAGCCCATCGAGGCGGCCCAGCTGGATGAGACCTTCGGGCGGCTGCGGGAAGCGGCCAAGAGGGAGATGATGGAGGTGCTGCCCTTGCGGACCGAGGAGCTGGTCCAGGAGCACCGCCGGGCGTGGGACGAGCTCTTCATCTCAGGTGCGGGGAACGGCCACTAGCTTGGACCAGCTGCAGGGCGGCCTTGGTGCTGGGGCGCTGCCAACTTCCATCTTGGGCCGTGCCGTTGAGTGTGGTGTACTCAGAAATGTGCCTTTTGGGTGCTTGGTACCAACCAGGTGCCACAAAGGTGGCAGTTTTAGAACAAGACAGGTTTCCTTCCAGCACAGAGGTCTCCAACCTTGGCAGCTTCTAAGACTTGTGCACTTCAACTCTCAGAACTCTTCAGCCAGCTCTGAAGTTCGCAAGTCTTAAAAGTTGCCAAAGTTTGGAGAAACCCCCTGCTCCAGTGGTCCTACAAGCCTGCTTGGGGCTGTAGAGCGGGCTGAAATGTACCACAAAACCTGTAACTGACTCGAGGTTTGTTAAATCAAATTAGAATAGAGCTGGAGAATAGAGCTCAAGCTCATGATTGTCCCGAAGATGCTTTTTTCCAAAAAGCAATTTGGACTGTCTTGGTTTTTCTTTTGTCCTTGAAAACGTTTATCTGCTCACCCAAGAAGCTTCTTCAGTTCTGAAGAAGAACTGAAGAAGCTTCTTTTTTTTAAAAAAAAAAAAGAATTTTATTTCAGTTTTCACAAAACAAAGAAAAATAAAACATCTTTTTTTAGTGAACAGCTTGGTTCCAGGTTTTCAAATCTCCATACAGATAAAATCTGAGTTACATATTCATCTTTTATCTTTCACATTCAATTCCATGTCTTATCACTACTTTAAATATTCTTTATTAATTTTTCCCCTCAAATACTTCCCTCGGGCTTATTTTATAATTCTCTCATTCATATCTAAATCTATTACATATCCTTTTCAAGGTTTTCATATTTTCAAAATAATTATACTTATATCTGTCCTGTGTACAATTTCAATCCATATCCACATTTCAAACATTACAAAACAAGGTTTCCCCTATAGTTGCCAATTAAAGTTTCATATAGTTGATTCTGAAGAAGCTTCTTGGATGAGAAGCGAAAGGCTTTCAAGGAAAGAAAAGAAAATCCAGTTGCCTTTCAAAAAAGCACCTTTGGGACATAATCAGAACAGAGCTGGAAGGAACCTTGGAGGTCTTCTAGTCCAGCCCCTGCTTAGGCAGGAGACCCTGTACCATTCCAGACAAGTGACTGTCCAGTCTCTTCTTAAAAACCTCCAGTGATGAAACACCTACAACTTCTGGTGGCCAGCTGTTCCACTGGTTAATTGTCTGCCCTGTTAGGAAGTTTCTTTTTAATTCAGGTTGCTTCTCTCAATTAGTTTCCATCCATTGTTTCTTGTCCTGCCTTCTGGTGCTTTGGAAAATAAGTCACTTACACCTCTCCTTTTGAGATGGTTTCTTGGTAGGCAAGATTTAGGAAGTCTGCGAAAACCACAAGTTGGAGCTGTGGGGAACAGATTTTTGTTTCTGGGGGTAGGAATCTTGACATTTTCTCCCCCAAAGTGGAAGTATCTGGGCTGCAGTATCTTCTACTCGTGTTCCCGGAGAATTGGCACAGAGAAGTGAAACATCCCGTGTTCAGCTCAATTCAAAGGCCTGCCTCTCCAGAGCGAGAATGTAAAAATTGCCTTGTTGGGTCAGAATATTCTATTGTATAATCAGAATTATTCATGTAAAAATACGGTGATGGTTGTAAAGGCCCGAGCAAGTGTGGAGTACAGCTAGTCTTCAATTTAGAAGTACAGCTGAGCTAAAAGTTATGTTGCTCAGTGTGATAGTTGTTAAATGAGTTTTGCCCTGGTTTACATCCTTTCTTGCCATAGCTATTAAGTCAATTGCACAGTTGTTTAAGTTAGCAAGGTACTGTCAGGATTCCAGCAAACACCCTAATTAAATCATGCTTCTCAGGCCAAATTTCAAAACCCTTCAAAAGATTCATTAGGGGTGACATACTGGCACTGCCTTGTATGAAGCCAACTCTGGCATACGTCATTTACAGTCCTCTGTGACCCTGTTTGCCCCCCTCCCACCTGGATGTGTCATAAATCAGATTCTCCAACTGAGCATCTTCAGGGACTAAGTGTCACCATTCATGTTCTCCAATGAAATATATTCACAGGCCAAAGCTCTGGTATTTTAATTATTTTAAAGATAAGAGTTGGAACATACTTCCGCTTTCAAACTGCTGCACTGCTCTTCCAGATTTCCTTCTCTTCCCCACCCCCCTTTTTAATGGCAACTGCTAAAACAGGCATAGGAATATTTTATGAGTTGACACAAGGTAGTTACTTCGCTTGTCCCCGTTGCTTAGCACCTTGGGTTTGATCGGGTGACCTCAGGGAAGCTGCAATGGCCAGGAAATGTGGAAAATGGTCATATTTCACTTTTTTTCCCCCAGTGCTGTTGTAAGTTTGAACGGCTGCTAAACAAACTTGTAAGTCGAGGAGCTAACTCAAAAGGCCTCCAAACTTGGCAACTTTTAAGACTTAATGGATTTCAACTCCCAGAATTCTCCAGCCAGATTTTTGGAAGTTGAAGTTCACAAGTCTTAAAGTTGCCAAGTTTGGAGACTCCTGCTATACTACTTTCTACTTTCAGTACTGTGAAAGTACTGAAAGGATCGAGTATTTCCCAAAACATATCTTTCTAAGCCTAATTTCCTATTTCCATACTCTGCATCATGTTTCACAAGAACGTAAAAGTCCCCTTAATCTTTCTGCTGTTTTTTTTTTTTTTTAAGTTTTAAGAATGGATTCTCAGCACCTAAATCTCTCTGTTCCTAAAACAGTGGAATACATCTCTTTCCAAGTGTAGCTTCTGGAGCAACTACCACAAAGGGGCAGTCTTTGAACAAGGAGATAACGTGGAGGAAAATGTGTGAAAAACAAGAGGGGAATAGAGACAACCGATAAAGTGAGGTTACTGGAACCTGAATTATATTTTTGTTAATGCTCCTCCCTTTCTTTTGCTGATTATTATTCACTTGAGCTCTCCTGAATACTCCCTCCTCCCCCAACCCACAAGTTGAAGTCCACAAGTCTTAAAGTTGCCAAGTTTGGGGACCCCTGACCTAACGCGAGAATTTTAATAGTGGACTTTTATTCTCTTTATTATCCAAGACTTATAATCTTATTGTCCAAGGTTATTTATTCCAGAGGAGGACAGAGCTTCAGACATGGGTGGAACAAATGGTGGGAGAATATATTCCATTTAAACCGGATTTTTTTCTTCTTATTATGAGGAACAGTCAAGAGGGAGTGGAAGTGTGGCTAGGAATCTAGGAATAATATCAGAAAGCTTTAGGGAGGATTTAATGTGTCTAATAGTACATGTATTGACGGCAGCTAGAATAATATATCCACAGTATTGGAAAAACTGAAAACATATCTCCAGAAACAGAGGTAATAAGAAAAATTATGGCACGTGCAGAATCAGATAGGTTAATTCTAGAATTAAAAGACAAAGGAGAATCTAAATATTATGAAATACGGAATAAATTTTATCGATGGCTATATAAAAGAAGAGAAGGTTGGAGCAGTAGTAGTTATGATGAGAATAATTAGTAAATATATCAAAAGGAGATATAAACGATGAAATAAAATGTATGTCTGTATGTATAACAATTGTAATGCTAGATCAGTTACCTAGCATTACATTCTTATAATTAAAATAATTTATAAATAAATAAATAAATAAAGCGCTGAGAGATCTTTTTTGCCTTTCAGGTGTGGAAATGCGCAAGATCACCGATGCTCACACCCCCTCCAGTGACACTGTCAACCTGACGCTTTACTTCGTCCTCTCCACCACCCCGGCTCCCCTCCTGGACCCCCGCCACGGCCCTGAGGAGAAGGAGAAAATGGAGGCCACACTGAACTATGCTGACCACTGCTTCAGTGGCCATGCCACCATGCACGCCGAGAACCTGTGGCCTGGACAGCTGTCCACCGTCCTGCAGGTTTTGCAACTCTCCAACCTCTGGAAGCTGACGCTGCAGAAGCGCGGCTGCAAGGGGCTGGTGGCCGCCGGGGCCCACGGCCTCATGCAGGGGATGGTGCTGAGCTTTGGCGGGCTGCAGTTCACTGAAAATCACCTGCAGTTCCAGTCCGACCCAGAGGTCCTCCAGAATAGCTACGCCTTGCGGGGGATCCATTACAACAAGGACCTGATCAGCCTGGCGGTGTTGCTGGATGCCGACAGCAAGCCCTTCCTGCACGTCTCCGTCAAGTTCCAGGAGAAGCCAGTGAAGCTGTATGCCTGCGAGGGCGGCTGTGCCAACGACCCCGTGGAGCTGACCTCCCAAGTGCATGGCCACACCTTCCCCGTCATGGTGACTCAGCCCATCACACCCCTGCTGTACATCTCCCCTGACCTGGTGCACCTGCAGGACCTGCGCCACACACTCCACCTCAAGGCCATCCTGGCACACGAGGAGCACATGGCCAAGCGCTACCCGGGCCTCCCTTTCCTCTTCTGGTTCAGCGTGGCCTCCCTCATCACCCTCTTCCACCTCTTCCTCTTCAAGCTCATTTACAACGAGTACTGCGGGCCGGGGGCCAAGCCACTCTTCCGGAGCAAGGTGTAAAAATGACCTTCAGACCAGGCTCGGCTTGATGACCAGAGTTTCCTGGGTGGGGACTGTGCTTCTTCTATCCTGAACGTCAGCCCGGGAAGCAGGACACCTTTGTAGGAGCTGAGAAACAAGCAGCAGCCTCCGTGTGAGGATGTGTGTGTTTGTGTGTGTTTGTGTGTGTGTATTTGCACACCTGTGCAACTTGCATGCTTGCCTTTCTGGAAGACGAGCTCTCGAGGGAGGGAAGCCAATTTAAAAAAAGGGCTGGCTTACAAAATAAAGTGGTTCTTCTACCAAACGATTCAGGGTTCTATAATTGTAGTTCTCACAGTTCTGCTCAGAAAAAAAAGGGGGTGGACGGGCAGTTGTGAGATGGGGGAGCCTGGCTCAGGGGTGCCGAGGCTGACACCCCCAAGGATGAAGCAAGGGCCTCTCTGTGTTCCCTCCCTTGTACAAGTATCCCAGGAGGAAGGAGGTGGGGAGATGCTCCTTTGGGAGTTGGAAAGCTTGGCACAAATGACCAGACTCTTCCCAAAGTGCATTTTTATGGGGAGTTAAAAAATCAATCCTCCTTACCTTGTGTCCCTCTCTCCCCCCCCCTCTCTCTCTCTCCCTCTCTCCCCCCCCCCCCCCCCCCCCTCCGTATCATACGTGCATATTGACTGGAATCCGTGTTTTTTTTTTTTGCTGGGTCCCTTTGGCTTTTCCCTTCCTTTCAATTTGGTTGCTGAGAGAGAGCGGGGGGGGGGGGGGGGGGGAGAAAAAAAAAGAAAAAAAGGGGGAAAAAGAGGGAGAGAGGAAGAGAAGGAGAGAGAAAAAAAAATAGATAAAGAGTGAGAAAGAGAGAGGGAGGGAGAGAGAAAGAAAGGAAAAGTAATAAGCATTGGTGGTCATAAGCACTGCAGATACTCTTAAGCAGGGGCCTTCAAACTTGGCAAATTTAAGGCTGGTGGACTTCAACTCCCAGAGTTCCTGAGCGAGCATGACTGGAGGAGGAATCCTGGGCGTTGAAGTCCACAAGTCTTCAAGCTGTCAAAGTTTGAAGGCCCCTGCTCTTCAGACACTCATTCCCACCCTGTGCTTGCATTCCAACACTTTCTGTGGAAATTGGAGAGCAATTTGATCTCATCATAAAAGCAGTGAAAAAGGGAGAACCTGTGGAATGGGTGGGTGTGTGTGCGTGCGTGCGTGCATGGAGACGATGTGTGTGCAGGTGCATTTTGCAAACACCGGGTAAACAAAAGGGAGACAAAACAGTCCAGAAAAAAAAAAACACCTCAGGGCTCTCCAGAATCAGTTGCTTGTTTAAGCAAATCAGTGACTTTGGTCTTTTCTTAGAGAAGAAGGGGGAAAGCCCCATAAAAAAGCATCATTTGGGTAGGTTTGTATGTGTGTGTATACACTTTCCTGCACAGGAGGTGCAAATGGGACACAAGCATTTGAGGTGCCCCTGGCTGGCCTCGCTGTGCCCCAACCCCAAAGACTTTCCCTATGGCTCAGTTCCATTGGCTTTTGTTCTTGGTTGAAAAATACTTGAAAAAAAAAAAAAATGTGCATTCAGGATATTTTTTTTTTATGTCAATGGAAAGCGACGAGGAGGCATTTAACCATCAGCGCGGGCACCTTGGGTTTGAATGTCCTCGCTTAGCTTTGGTTTCAAAGGGGGCAATTTCTCCTCCCCTCCCAAACCCCGAAATTGAGCGCCATCTCATTTCTTAACTTACCGTTGGTGGGTTTCGGGCATCCATTTTGTTAAACCATTTTCGGGCTAAAGAACTTCGAATGTACCTGGACTTCAACATTTAACTCCTGCTTTGATCTAACACTGATAATGGGAGTTGTCAATTTTTTTCTCTGAAGATTGTACCACAAAAATACCACAACTTTAATTACTTTTATGGCGGCGGCGGGGGTGGTGGTGGGAGAGAGGCTGTTGAGTTAAATCTTTCGGCAAGCTTGTTGCAGTGTGTTCTGTTTTTTTGTTTTGTTATGTTTTTTTCTTTAAAATTCTACAGAGACTTAATAGATTTTTTTCCTGGTGATTTTGAAAACAATTGATGTGATTATTTTAAGATACCAAAGGTGGTGGGTTTGGGGTTGTTGGTTTGTTTTCTTTTTGTAAGAAATAAAAACTGTTTCGAATCTGTACTTGATGTCTCTTGCTGGCTTTGTCCTTCCTTAAGCCCTGGTTTTGCTCTGGCACTGATTCTTTTTTTTTTTCTTGACTGTAAACAAGAAAGGCTCCTGAATTGCATCCCAGATTTCAGAAAGTCTGTTTGATGTCTCTAATTCCCATCACCTTTTATCCTGAGCTTCATAACACTTTAATGCCGAGGTCTCCAAATGTGGGTAACTTTTAAGACTCGTGGACATCAACTCCCGGAATTCCTCAGCCAGAATTTCTCAGTTCACAAATCTTAAAATTGCCAAGTTTGGAGACCTCTGGTAGAAAAGGAATTTGTGGCTCCAAGTCTCATCAGAAAAGAGAGAGAGACATTCATTCTGCAAAATCAGGTGCTCTGACTTACCTGCTTAACCTTGTCACGCCCCTGTTGGAGACTGACTCCAAGGGAGAGGAGGAACAACTGACGGAGTGGAAGTGTAGCTCCGGAGGTTGTGGAGGAGGCTGGGCACTCAAAGGAAGACCCAGGCCCATCCCCTCTCCATCCTAGGTCATGAAGGGAGGAGAGGATAAGGGAGAGACCTGAATTCTACAGGGGAGGAAATGGCCTTGATCCTCTTCATGGGCTGCAGCTGTGAGAACTGGTTAAAAGGACAGACATACGTACGGGCCAGTGCTGGAAACAAAGTGTGGAAATATCTCTAGTCTGTCATTCCTCTCCTGAGTTTGGTTTCCTTCCCAGTGTGTGTTCAGATATCTGTGGATGTCTTCAAGCCCTTATCTTGCCTTAATTGCTTCAGTATGGTTTGTGTTGTTTTTACTCTTGATAATTTATAGGCATTTTTAGTTTAAACGGCATTTCCTCCTTTTCGTAAATGTTTGTGGGGGAGTTTTTTGTCTCCAGTCAAGGATATTTGGAGCTTTGAAGCAAAGTGAAGGAATAAAAGGGGCTTCACCTGTTTTTGTGACTATGTTTATTTTGAATCCCGCTCTGGGTCATCACAACCCTTTTCAGCAGACAGTCCTCAAATTGCGACCACAATTGTGCCCAAAACTCACATTCTACGGAAGGCTTTTGTTAGGTGGGTTTTACCCTATTTTTCTTGCCACGGTAGTTAAGTGAATTGCTGCAAGGTATTAAAGGCCCAGTCCCACTGCACTTACGGATGCAAAGAGGATGCAAAACGTTAAAAAAAGCTTGCCATCCCTTGGAAAACGCTATGCATCCATTGTGTACTCACTGCATATGTGTTTCATACGCTCTATCCCTCCAGCATCCGTCCACTGAGATTTCATCTGTGCAAGAAGTTTTGAGCTGCACAAAACTTTGTGAATGGACGAACTTTCTGCTGTGTACAATGTACATCCGCGACATACACGGGCAACAAGCGTTCTATGTCTGTTATCATCCATTAAACGTCCACTGTATCGTCTCTGCATCCTCTGGGCATCCCCTCAACTCACATCCGCTGCAGCTGAAAACGGAAAGAGGGAGGAAACAAAAGGTACATGGAACGTCTACACAGCGTTAGTAGCACGGAAATAGAAAGGATGTAAGCGGATGCATCTCGTATATAAAGTATTAAAAACAGACAAAACGTTTGTATCTGGGATGTATCTCGTATATTTAGGATGTCTGCAGTATGTCTAGAGTATGTAGAAGGCCCCATAGCGGACAACTGATATTTTCTATAAAAAGGGGCAGAAAATCAGCTGGATCGCTGGGATGGTGGACCATTCAGTCCCACTATGATTGCACTGGAGGTTTATCTTCCCCACAAATAGTCTTATCTATCCCACAAGCATGCAAAGGCTTAACCATTTTTTCAAAGTTTTCACCAACACTTTATTAAGTAAAAAAAATGAACCAAGTAAACTTAAGTGTCTTAAACAAAGATAAACTTTATTAACTTTCTTAGGTAAACTTTATGACTGTATTAAATAAGCAAAATGAACCAAGTAAAGTGTCTTAAGCAAAGATAAACTTAACAAGTAAACAACTCAGTCTCTGACACTATTCTCAGTCACTCTGAGTCATGTCCATGGTCTCAGCTGTAAAGTGGACAGGGACTGTGGAGGTGGCTGTGGCTTGAGTGCTGGTCTGAGGCACCATTGGGGTGCTTGGCCCTGAGGGTACAACAGGTGGTGGTGTGTTCAGGAAGCTATCCGAGAGCAGACTCAGTCCCGTGAGGTTGAGAGGCCCTTCATCAAGGACTTGAGATGTCAGGCCCAGTACTGATGACAGATTGTCCGTTGATGGGCTTGGCTGTGGGGGGAGGAAGGAGGAGTGTCGCGGGGCTGTCTGGTCTGCAGCTGGGTGAGGAGTGGCATCTGTGGCGTCCGATGAACCTGGGCCTGGACTGGGAAGTTCTGCTTCTGCTGTGGGAAGTCCTGGTAGTGGTAGCCTTGGTAGGTGAGGGGCTGTTGAAAGCCATGGAAGGGCTGTGACATCGCCTGGGGTGGAGGAGCAGACCTGGACTGGGTCGGAGCAGGTTCAGCTGGGCCTTGAGGGTTGTACAGAAGTGCTGCGATCTTCTGCTTCATCACCTGGTACTGGGCCTCGGGCAGGTCCCTCAGGGTCTGGCTCACGTAGGTGATGAAGGTGTTCCGGCCCGAGGATGCTCTGTCCAAGTGGACCAGCTGAGAGAGAAGTTCTGTGCTGGTCTTCATTGTGTCCCTGATCTCCAACAGCACGCTGTGGTCCTGGCCCTCCAGTCTGCCTCTCTGCCTGCATCCTCTGGAGCTGGGGGTGGGGGTAGGGGTGGGTTGGCCTCTGGTGGCTGCTGCTTCTCTTCCTCCATTTGTGACAGCAGAGCGTCATCCTCCATGGGATCCTCCAAATCTGCCGGCATGGGGAGTGCAGCTGTCGGGAGGGTCTCTGCCGTGGGGCCCTCTGAAGACACCTGCCTGGACAGGGCAGCTGGCTCCTGGCTGGAAGAGGACTGGATGTCTGTGGGCTGTCTGAGGGAGAGGGGTCTCAGAGGGGCTGCTCCTCGGTGGCAGATCTCACCCTCCAGGAAACTGCACTTGGCCATGATGTACATCTCCCGGTCAGTGAGCTTGACAGTGGCCTACCCGGATTTTTTGAGGTGTAGCTTGCCATACCAGGTGTGCATGTGCTTCCACCATCCCAGGAGTACATCTGCAGTGTATCCCAGGCTCTCTGCCTTGTCTCTCCAAGCTGCCTGCTTCTTCTTGGTGTCACGATACAGTCTGTGGCCCTTTCTCCAGAGGTACTCGTTCTCCCTCAGCCATTCCAGCACCTCATACTCATGGTCCTCGGAAACGGTGTACTGTTTCCTCTCTCCCTTCTCCTTCCCTTGCCTCTTCCTCCCTCTGGCAGGGGCTTCAGCAGGGCCTTCAGGGGCTTGAGCAGCAGGGCCTTCTGGAGATTCTTCAGGGCCTTCAGGGGCTTGAGCAGCAGGGCCTTCAGCAGCTGGGCTTTGAGGGGCTTGAGGGCCTTGGGGCTGGTCCACCACAACAGCAGCAGCAGCAGCTTCAGAGTCAGTGCCAGGGGGTGGGATGCTGGTTCTGGCCTTCTTCACCTTGCCAGGGCTTGAACGAGTAGGCACGGGTTTCCTCTTCTTGCCTGACTGATGAACCATGGTGTTCCTGCAAGATGTATGTGGCAGCACGTCTTTCCCCTGTATGCTGACTGCGTGTGCGCTGCATCCTTTTATATCCGCGGAGCTGATGCAATTCATACTCCCTGCATGCGCAGTGAATGCTTTGCATCCGACATACATCCACGCGGCATCCGTTTTGCTTCCTATAGGCATCTGTGATGCATCTGCTTCATCTGCTATGCATCCACCCCTTCCGCTCTGCGTCCGCTTCGAAATTCTCCTCCTTCAGAGGTGTCATCCGCTTGCATCCGCTTTCATCCGCTAGGCTTCCTATGAACATCCATTTAACATCCCCGCTACATACTACCCACGTCCGTTCTTTTCCATTCTTTTCTGTTCTGTTTATGCAAATTTTTGCCACTTTTTGGAGCGGATGACAATGGATGGAGCCACCCCCAAAATTTTGCTCGTCCGCTGTATCCTTTATGCATACGTTTTGCATCCGTCGGCCAGTGGGACCGAGCCTTAAATTAGTGAGACAGTTCTTATGTGAATCTGACTTCCCTGGAGATCATAGAAGGAGATTGAATGACATCCCCCCGGGGACCTTGCAACCGTCATAAGTGTAAGTCAGTTGTCAAGCATCTGAATTTTTTTCAGTGGGAATAACAGAATAACAGAGTTGGAAGGGGCATTGGAGGTCATCTAGTCCAACCTCCCACCCCAACAGGAGACCCTACACCATTTTGTAGGGATGTTGCAACGTCCATGTGAAAAATGGCCGTAAGTCCTTTTTCAGTGCCATCATAACTTTAAACAGTCACTAAACAGTTAAAGGGCTACCTAGACTTGAACCCTGGGCCATATCTAACAAAGTGAAATTCAATGTAAAGGAAAGTAAAGTCCTACCCTTAGGCAAGAAAAGCCAAAATTGCACATATAGACTGGGTGCAACCAGGCTCAATAGCAGGAACTGGGAGAGGGATCTCGGAGTCTTAGTGGGCAACCAGCTAAATAGGAGCCAGCAGTCAAAAAAGTCAACGCAATCCTAAGTTGCATTAACAGAGGGATACAATCAAGATCAAGGGAGGTACTAATACTACACTCTATAAAGCCTTAGTAAGACCACACCTAGAGTACTGCATCCAGTTTTGGTCCCCACACTATAAAAAAAGAGGTTGAGACTCTAGAAAGAGGGCAGAGAAGAGCAACCAGGATGATGAAGGGACTGGAGGTTAAATCATACGATGAATGGTTGCAGGAACTGGGCATGGCTAGTTGAGGGAAGAGGAAGATCAGGGGAGACAGAATAAGAGAGTTGGGACCTTGGAGGTTTTCTAGTCTAACCCCAAGCAGGAGAGTTTATTCCAAATATTAGCCTCTACCTAGGATTGAACTCACAAGCCTCCTGATTGTGAGGCGAGAGTTCTACCTCTAGGCACATGATAGCAACAGCAACAGCACTTAGACTTATATACCGCTTTATAGTGCTTTTACAGCCCCCTCTCTAAGTGGTTTACAGAGTCAGCATATTGCCTCCAACAATTCTGGATCCTCATTTTATCCACCTCGGAAGAATGGAAGGCTGAGTCAACCTCGAGCCTGGTGGGATTTGAACTGCCAAATTGCAGGCAGCCAATAGTCAGCAGAAGTGGCTTGCAAAACAGCACTCTGACCAGTGTGCCCCCAAATCTCCCAATATTTGAGGGGCTGCCCCAGAGAGGAGGAGGGGGTCAAGCTGTTTTCCAAGCCCCCCCCGAAGGCCAGACAAGGAATAATGGACGGAAACGGATCCAGGAGAGAATCAACTAAAGAAATAAGGACACAACGAGAACAACCAGCCCATGGAAGAGAAGCTGCCTTTGAAAGTTGTCGGAGCTTCATCCCTGGAGGCTTTCAAGGAGAGACTGGACTGCTCTCTGTCAGGAATGGTGTAGGGTCTCCCGCTTGGGCGGGGAGGTTGGACGAGATGACCTACAAGGTCCCTTCCAACTCTGCCAATCTGTATCTGTTATCTATATTCCCTTCCTGCTTCAAATGCCCTGTCGTGTGGAGAGCATCCTTGTTTCTTCGCTCCGTAACTCCCAAAAAAAAAAAAAAGAGCTAGAAACCTAGATTAGGCTGAGAACAGCTTGACAGATGTGCTGTTGGTTTACTGAGCCACCCTCTTCCCAACGCAGAAGCCTGAATCAAAGAGACTTCTTCTTCCTCCTCAACTCCATCGCCTTGCCCCAAAGTCTGGGCCGCTGGAAACTCTAGATAATGTCGGGCATAGAAAGCCTGCGTTGCCTTACTCCCTTGTCTTCCTATCAGGCGAAACCAGACCCAGGCAAAGATTCGCTTCACTCCCAGGAGAGATTCTCTTCTCACAGGTGAGTGGGGTTGTTGTTGTTGTTTTTTTAAGATGGAGAAGCTAGAAACAAAACCGTTTTACATTTTCAGCCCAAGAAAGTACGTTGGATGTTGAGGGGGAAAGGGCTTGCAGAATCCTAAAGCAAAATTTTTTTAAAAAAAAACTTTTATTTTTAATAAGCCTCCACCCATGGAAGGAACATTTTGAGTAGCCTCCAACAAACCATCTTTAATCATCTGTTTCTTTTTTTAAAAAAAAATAAAAATCATGATTTGGGGGCTGGATTGGAATCTTGTTGTGGTTCAGGATCAAGAAAGCATCTTGGGTTGAAATAAGTTTTATATCTCAAGTCGCCGTCTGCCCAAGAGGTGGTGGGTTTCCCTCTTTAAATGGGGGTCCTTAACCAAGAACCCTTACCAAGATTGAAACAAATCTAATTGAATAATTCATTTGCCCATCAACTGAAAAAAAAAAAAATAAGACAACAAAAATTAACAATAGAATCTGACAAAGCAGATAGATTTTAAAAAAGAAAGCATATCAATGTATCTATCTCAACTAGCCTTTTTTAAAATTTACAATAATTTTTTAAGCAGTTGGTAAGACCTACATTTTGGGTTGGTCTGAAATGCAAACAATATAAAAAGAACTGAACTGCCTACATTTTGGGGGGCTGGGGATTTTCCAGCCATCAAATTCTCCACCGTTTCAATGCATTTTTTTTTTTCTAGTTATTCTGCTAGTTCCCCTAATCCATCCATCTTATTTTCACCACCTGGCTTCTATTTTTCCTTCATGCTACCTTCAAGCCATTTTCTAACCTCCATCGTGGAGCAAGTTTTAAACTGAAGTGCTGCTAATTCAGAATATCTGTAGATAGATAGATAGATAGATAGATAGATAGATAGACAGATAGATAGATAGATAGATATGGACAGATAGATATGGACAGATATGGACAGATATACAGACACAGACAGGCAAATCGGCAGACAGATATAGATGATAAATAGATAATTAGATATCTAGATAGATTTGATAAATATAATATAATTTATTATATTATAAATATAATATAATATAATAGAGACAGAGAGAGATAATAAATAGATAATTAGATAGATAGATATGATAAATATATAATAGAGATAGACAGATAGACAGATATATATATAGAGATAGAGATGTAGAATAACTATTTCCTGGCTCTTCTTTCTATAATTTACAAAATAAAAGAACATCATTTTCACATGATTTAAAGCTATCTATAATTCTCCAGAGGAAGAGAATGCCCTCCTGAGACATAAGATGCATTTATGAGTCTAAGGCCAATTTTTGAGAATGATAGGAAAAAAGGGAGAAAAGAAGTACAAGAAAAGAATGAATATGACCTTGGGTGTGTTTAAATGCTCACAATTGGAGAATTTCCTGGTATAACTCACATAGCTGTGGTGGTGCATATGAGTGTGCCAAGCGTTACCCACCTTTGCACGGAGTATCAAATGTGGCTGAGAGAAACAGATCTATTCACTTGGGCTCCCCTCATTCTGCAGCCCTGTCAAAATATTATTGGGAGGAATCTGAGCTGACCACAGAGGAGGAAGAACATGGGATTTACTATTCACTTGACTGGTTTTCCCTTCGCCTTCCTTCAGGTGTTCTTCCCCTCCGTCAGACTGCCATGCCAGCAAGACGGTGAGACGGATCTTGGCCCTCTGCTCCATCTCCTTGTTCTCCTTGCTGGGAAACACCGCTCTGGACCTAAGCCACATTTTGGAGTCCCGGAGGCATGTTGAGAAGGCCATCAGCAACTTCTCTTCATGCCAGAGTTTCCTGGCGCTTTCCGTGTTCAACCTCCTTGTCCAAGAACCAAATTGGCAAGGAGGAAGAAGAAGAGGAGACATGGTAGAGGAGGACTCTTGGCCGGAAGACATGCTGGAGAGCTGGGTTGCTCTCTGCAAAGAATCCTGGTGCAACAATTATTTCAGCTGCCCAACTTACATCACCTCCATCAGGGAGATCAATGGCACTGCTGGGATGGCATTCCCACCGTTCAACATGATTGCAAGAATCTTGGAGTTCCTCCAGAAGCTTGAGGAGGGAGAGGCCCAAAAGATGAGGTCAAATCCAGACTGGTTAGATGTGGTCTTTCTCAGACTTCTCCTGAGAGCCGAAGGCAACATGCTACGGGCTCCAGAAATATCCCGCAACCCTGAAGAGGTCCAAGCTTTGTGGCACCAGCTGTCTGCTCTTCTTCTTTCTTCTGTTTTCATCTCAGAAAGCACCCAAGAATGTTGGGCTGAGCATCCTAACTTTTCCATCCTGGCCACCTACCAGGAAGGACTCCACATGGTCACTCCTCCTTCGGGATTTCAATCACTGTCCCCTCCTTTGATGGATGAATTTGACGTCCTCCAGAGATGCTTGTTTCAGAAAAGCCGGGAGCAGCTACAGAAGAAATCTAAGGATATTGTCTCCCTGGTCAGCCTCAAAATCAGCCTCTTAGTGGTCACCAGTCTTATCTACCCAGCTGTTCTTTTTTCCTTCAAAAAGATGACCGAATGGATCCAAAATTATGCCAGGACCCTCAAGGAACGAACGGAGGATCTGAAACAGGAAAGACAAATAGTTGAAGACCTTCTTCATCAAATGCTGCCCAAATCCGTGGCCAAACAGCTACGGAAACACAAGCATGTAGAGGCAGAAAATTATGACCAGGTAAGACAAGTTCTGAAGGGATCAGACCACTTGGTTATACCAAGAGCTTCAAGCCCCCCCGCCCTTGTTCCTTCCATCCCCAATTCTGTCGATACAAAATAATGATGCTCTTTATATCCGATTGGCCCATAATCAAAGAACTTTCAAAATTGGGACGTAATTATTAAACTCTTTGTTTCTCACCTTACTTTTATTTGTCGGTCCTCAGCTGTTCCCCTCTCACATGGGGAGGGATACCTCCTCCCTTAATTAATTCCCCCTGTCTAATAAGTCTGCATTTCGTTGAGTGCTATCATTATTACCCTAATTGGTCAGTTACGGGTGTGTGCAGCTGGAGGAGGTATACGGTATCAGAAACCATCTGCAAATAATGGGGAAATTAAAAACAGAACATCAAAATCCGGCTAGGCGGGTCTCGAGCAGAAACAGGAGCATGAGAAGAAAATTGAGGTTTCTGTGAGATGAGCCAGCCATGTGCTGCAGCTGCCAAAAAAGCCAACGCAGTTCTAGGCTGCATTAACACAGAGATAGAAATCATAGAATCAAGATCACGTAAAGTGTTAATACTACTTTATCAGGCCTTTAAGAAGGCCACCCTTGCAATCCTGCATCCAGTTTTGGTCGCCACGATGTAAAAAAGAGGTTGAGACTCTAGAAAGAGTGCAGAGAAGAGCAATAAAGAGGATTAGAGAGTTAGCCTGCAGTTCTGCATTCAAATCACTGCACCATCATGGCTTCTGCCTCCTCCTCCTCTCAGGTGACCATCTTCTTTTCGGACATTGTGGGTTTCACCACCATCGCGGCCTCGTGCACCCCACTGCAGGTGGTGGAAATGCTCAACAACCTCTACATCTGCTTTGACACCAGAATCGACTCCTACGACGTCTACAAGGTCAGCCCACCTTCTCCTGATGGGGGGAGAGCAGAGGTTTTGCATCCCGTTGGGAAGAGCAGCTCAATCTAGTCCGAGAACAAGTGGCTCTTGTAAAAGAAAACAAAAATACCACCAAAATCATAGATAGTCCTCGTCTTATGACCACAATGGAGCCCCAAATTTCCATTGCTAAGTGAGACAGTTGTTAAGTTGAGTTTTGTCCCATTTTACGAACTCTCTTGGCAGAGTCGTTAAAGGAATTGTTGCAATCGTTAAGTTAGTGACGCGGCCGTTAAATGAATCTGGCTTCCCCACTGACTTTCCTTGTCAGAAGGTCGCAAAAGGGGATGACGCGACCTTGGGACACTGCAACCGTCGTCAGTGCCAAGCATCCAAATTTCGATCATGGGACTGCAAAATCCCCCTTTCCTCCCCATCCCACTAACCTGCTTTCCAGCTCCGTTCTCCTGGGCAGGGCAACCAAAGGAGACCCAGCCAATCAGCTGGGACTCAGGAGGTGGAGAATAGATGGGGGCGGGGCCAGTCAGAGGTGGGATTGGCCGGTTCTCCAAACGACTCAAAATTTCTGCTACCGGTTCTCCAGATCCGGTCTGAACTGGCTGAATCCCACCTCTGCATACCCCACTCCCATTGCTGTTATCTGGTTGCGAGCAGGGGCTGCACAGTGACTCAACCATGACAGGTCCCGATTTTCCTTGGGGCCCCAAGGTGGAAACTATCGGAGATGCCTACATGGTCGTGAGTGGCCTGCCTGAGAGGAACGGCACCAGGCACACCCACGAGATCGCCAAGATGGCCCTGGATCTGGTAGCAGCAGTCCGGCAGGTTGCGATTCCCCACCTGCCAACCAGCAAGCTGCAGTTACGGGCCGGGATTCACACAGGTGAGCCAACTGTTGTGTCGGGTTCCGGCAGTTACTCCAATTAAATCATGAGCCTCGAGCCACATTCCCAAAACTAAAGAGGATTTATTTGAAGGTAACATTCTATATCCGGCACTAACCTGGGCGTAGCCGACTTTGAGATATGTAATTCACTGTCACCCTTGATCCTGCTCTTCCCCCCACCCCTCTGGATATATCATCCAACAAAACATGTCCATAGCCAAGAGTCATCAATCATGCTCTCCAATTAGATTTTTGCACAGCAGAAGCTTCAGTCATCTAATCAGTCTTTGAAGAAAATATGAATGGAATGTATTCTCGATTCCACACTGCTGCCTGCTCTTTGAAATTTTCCCACCCATCTTTCTGTTGTCAACTGTAAAACGTGTATACAAAATGTTGTATGAGTTAACACGTTGCTTTACACCTGGGCTGAGGCCATCGGTCGTGTGTGTGCCTACAACCTCTCTTTTCACCCCATCTTTCCTGCAGGGCCCTGCGTGGCTGGCATTGTCGGGCACAAAATGCCCCGGTATTGTCTCTTTGGTGACACGGTGAACACGGCCTCTCGCATGGAGTCAAGCAGTCTGCGTGAGTAGATATACCTTTCTTTTTTAAAAAAACAACAACAAACTTTATTTGCAATGGATTAAAAAGAAATAAACCTACGAGTATATATGTTTACTGTCCTATTAATATGTTTACTATTTTTTATTTCTGTATACTCGTAGATATATCTTTCACGTAGGATAAATCAGTGAAGGATTTTAGGAAGTTTTCTCCTTCCTCTGCCATAAGTTGGTGAGGACTAGCTTCTTTTTTAAAAGAAAAGTTTTATTGATTTTCTATTGTTTACATTTTGTTAGTGCTTAATAATCATCATGTGGTCTGGGTTATTTTATCTGCTTAGCAGTACAGCTTCCATTCTTATTCTCCAACCCTTTTTTCCAACCACTGGTAGAATAAGTTCCATGTTTGATAATATTCTGTATCTTCTTTCTCTTTAATCTTCAATGTAAGTCTGTCCATTTCTGCACAATCCAGTATCTTCCTAATTATCTCTTCATCTCATGCGCTTTCTTCATTTTTCCAGTATTGTGTGAATATAATCCTCACTGTTGTTAATACATGCAATATTAATTAATTAGTCAATTAATTAGTTAATTAATTAGTTAATTATTAATTAATTAGTTAATACATACAATATTATTTATATATATATATTTCTTTCTTTTTTTTTTTAAGTTTTCATGGGTACTTACATGAATGCACTTCAGCTTCCTTCGGGTATTATCCCAAGTCATTGTAGTGCTTTTAAAGTTGGAGCAACGTTTCAGCAGAATCTCATCTGCCATCATCAGGCTTCTGTATTGAGTTTGTATGTGGGTCAGGGTCTCACAGCCGTTAGTTTTAAATTTGGGGCTAGCCTACTGCTGTGCCAGGATGGTTTTTTCTACATCCTCATTGGTTGGGAGTCTTGGTCTGTGTTTATTGGTCTTGGAGTTTGTTTGTTTGGTGTTTCTGGTTTCTTCTGTCTGCTTTGTGGCTTTGATTGGCTGGCAACACTCTGCTCCTGCACTGGAGGCTTTCAGTGCAGCTTGGCTTCGTGTGAAAGGACGGCTATTGTCTGTTAGGAAGCCAGGTTTCATCTGGGTGCCTGGTGGGGGTGTGTTTGGGTTGGAGCTATCAGAGGGAGTCTGTTTTTGCCCAGGTGTTTGCCTGGCTTGTGGCATGGAGATCTTTCTATTTGAGAGTGCAGGCTTCCAAATGATTGACAGTCTGGAGGAATCATCTCTTCTATTCATGCTTTCAGGTCTTTTTTCAATCTCTATGGCTTCTCTGATGATTCTGTGGTTGGAGTTTTCTTTAGTGGTTATTTGGTGCCATTGAAGTTGTTGTTGTGACCTGTGGTTTTCATGTGTTGGACGAGTGAGGAGGTGTGTTCCAGCTTTTTTACTGCATTTTTGTGTTCATCCAGGCGGGTACTTATTTTTCTATTGGTCTCTCCAATGTATGTGGCCGGGCATGATGTACAGGGAACTTCGTATATGCCTTGGTTTTCCAGGTCAATTTTGTCTTTGGGGTTTTTAACGATGGCTGCTATTTTTTTGTCTGTTTTGAAGGCAGTCTTGATGTGATGCCTGTGTAGTAGATTTGCTTGAAAGTTTCGACATGGTTTCACTATTCACTCACGTCCCGATAAAAGAAACTCTTGAAATCATCAAAAATAAATACCAACC
>BLBF01000057.1:8706377-8721357 GCA_015471245.1 Laticauda colubrina
ATTCCATTCCATTCCATTCCATTCCATTCCATTCCATTCCATTCCATTGTAATTCTATTCTATTCCATATTCCATATTCCTATTCCTATTTATTTCTATTTCTAAAGCTAACACCACCATCCCTGCATCCTTTTTCTTTCTTTATGGTTTTCAACTTCTTTGTGCTGGCTGGGGAATTCCGGGAGTCACAGCCCACACACCCTAAAAGTCTACAAAGCTGAATCTCTAGGGAGATTCTCCATCATTCAGGTCATGGTTGTTCCAAAGGTGCTTTTTTTCCAAGAGGCAACTGAACTTTCTTTGTTTTTAGAATTAGAATTAGAAGAACTTTATTGTCATTGTACACCTACAACAAAACTGCGGATGCACCCCAGCAACTGTTCACCGTACAATAAAACCAAAGCACTTAAAAATGAAGATAAGAAAGATAGAGTACCCACGTCTCCATTTGCAATTTGAGAGTACAATATCTACAATATATACACAAAATATACATCCAGCACTGACTGTAACGCTTAGCCAAGTATAATACACAAGTGATGGATTGTACTGCAATATGTTATAATACATCTGAATGGGATATTGAGATTTCACATCTTTGAAGTTGTTTCGCTTCTCATCCAGAAAGCTTCTTCAGCTCTGACTGGATGGTGGGGAAGGGAAGGATTTATACTCCTTGCAGACAGCTGGTCATTGGCATCCTTTTTAGAGAGCTGTTGAGGCCACTTGGAGGTTTATCTGTGCATAAAAGGATGCCAGTGACCAGCTGTCTGCAAGGAATACAAATCCTTCCATTCCTCACCATCATCCAGTCAGAGCTGAAGAAGCTTCTGGGATCAGAAGCGAAAACATTTTCAAAGAAAGAACAAGGAAGCCTCGTTGCCACTTAGAAAAAAAATCACCTTTGAGTCAACAAAGTTGACAACCATGGATGTAGATCGTGGCCAGTTCAGCCCCCTTGCAAAGGCTCTGCGTTGGAGGATTGCACCCGATGCCTTAGATCAGCCACAACCAGGGTGGGATTCTACCGGTTAAGTTATGTTGAGTTTTGATGTTAAGTTTGCATTTGGTTCGCCGAACCAGTATTTGAACCTACTTGGCTGATCTTGCCCCCCCCCCCCTCCCAGGAGTCTCCATGTGGCCTATTTTCCATGCAGGTAAGTGCAGGGTCTGCGTGTGGTTTTCTTCCTCTGGGAGGAAGAAAACATGAGGCTCCCAGAAGTCTGGAAATGGGCCTGTTTCCGGCTTCCGGAGGGCCTCCAGAGCCCAGGGCAGGCCGTTTTTGCCCTCCCAGAGGCCCGAGGGAAGCCTCCGGATTCTGGGAAAGGCAAAAAACGCCCTTCCCAGAAGTTCCACTAGGCCACTGTCAAAGTCAGCCAGATGTCAGGGCTCCAACATGCACCCCCATTCAAATCATAAGTCTCTAGCTTCATCTCTCAGAGTGAAAAAGTTTGATTTATTAGGAGTTGACATGTTGACGTTTCCTGGTTGCAGCTGACTCTGACACATCGTTCATTGCCCCCTTGACCCTGGTCTTCCCCCCACCCCCTGGGTGTATGTTCTTCAATGGGACACATCCATAGCCAAGAGTCATCAATCATGCTCTCCAGTAATAATTTTGTGTGCCAGAAGCTTCGGTTGCCAAAGCGATTATCTGAAGCATTTAAGGAATGCACTGCTTTCCCCCACTCCCTTTCTCCTGGCAACTAAAAAGACGAAATAAATGTTTTTTAGTTGACAACACCTACCATGGCCATGCCCATCCAGCAACCAGGCAGCGAACCGGTTGCTGGGATTTTTGAATCCCGCCCCTGGCCACAGCCCAGGAATCTGCAGAAGTCTCCAAGCCCTACAAGGGCCAAACAGCCGAAATGTCTTTGTTAGGTGATGCCACAGGGACAGGTCCCGTGGTCGGGCTTCTGCGGGGAGGCCAGGCTGATGAGTTCACCCATCCAGTCTTCGTGTGAGCCCCAGCACGTCTGTTCAAACCTGGGCCGGACGTAGCAGGGTGGGAGGTTGCGAAGAAAAGAAAACATGCCCAGGACTTCAATCTGCCAACCGAGGTTGGCTCTCCTAATTTGGAGGTTTGTTGGAGTATCTCTTACACAGGCCGAGGCTTCTCCTCCCAGCCAGCCTTCTTCAACATTTCACGTCCCACACAAAAAAGCAGAAGAGCCAGAAGAGATGGGGAGTCTGCAGCTGGCCTTGAACTGTGCCTCAAATTAAACCAGCTTTAAAGGGGATCAGGCAACCGATCCAGGTAGAGGAAGCAATGGGTCAAATTAGGAAGCTAACTAAATCTTCCGCCTTGGCTTGCCTTCCAATCCTTGAATTTTGTGCCTCAAACTGGGTCCTGGGTTAGCTGGCACATAGAATTCTTTATTGGCCAAGTGTGGTTGGACACACAAGGGATTTGTCTTGGTGCAAATGCTCTCAGTGTACATAAAAGTAAAGAAGTCAAGAAGGTACGACACTTAATAATAGCATAGGGTACAACAGCAATTAAATATGAGGAAACAATCAATATAGATTGTAAGGATACAAGCGCTATCATGCAGTCACAAGTGGGAGGGGATGGGCGATAAGGAGTGATAAGAAGATTAATAGTGATAGTAATGCAAACTTTGTAAATAGCTGGACGGTGTTGAGGGAATTATTTGTTTAGCAGAGGGATGGCATTTGGGGGAAAACTGTCCTTGTGTCTCGTTGTCCTGGTGTGCAGGGCTCTATAGCGTCGTTTTGAGGGAAGGAGTTGGAACAGTTTCTGCCCAGGATGTGAGGGGTCTGTAGATATTTTCCAGCCCTCTTTTTGACTCGTGTAGTATACAGGACCTTGATTGAAGGCAGGTTGGTAGTAACTGTTTTTTCTGCAGTCCTAATTACTCTCTGGAGGTCCGTGTCTGTCCTGTTGGGTTGCAGAACCAAACCAGACAGTGATCGAGGTGCAGATGACAGACTCCATCATTCCTCTGCAGAACTGGATCCGCAGCTCCTTGGAAAGTTTGAGCTTTCTGAGTTGGCACCGGAAGAACCTTCTTTGTTCTGATTTTTGGATGACGTGTTTTGATGACATTTGGGCTCCATCCAGCAGTTTTTCTTCCCATTTACATCCTGCGCCTTTGGGGACCTTGTTTTAAGAGACCATTAAACAAGTTTTAAACTGGGATAAACAGGTGCTTAGCAAGGACCTCCAAGCAATTGATGATGATCGTGATGTTATCCATTTAGCGTGTCCAACTCTTGCCAATTGTCTGGGCCAGATTCTCTCCATACCTTCTGATCTTGCCCAGCTTCTTTGAGTTGTTCTATAGTTTGGCTGGGGGTCAGCTTTGATGGGATCCATCTGCCCCCCTTGTTTTAAAAATCAGAATCAGAATAGAGCTGGAAGGGACCTTGGAGGCCATCTAGTCTAGCCCCCTGCTCAAGGCAAAAGATGTTATACCAATTCAGACAAGTGGCTGTCCAGTCTCTTCTTAAAAACCTCCAGTGATGAAGCACCCACAACGTCTGAAGACAAAGCTGTTCCACTGGTTAATTGTCCTCCCTGTTAGGAAGTTTCTCCTCAATTCCAATTGCTTCTCTCCTAGATCCTTCCATCCATCCATCGTTTCTTCTCTTGCCTTCTGGTGCTTTGGATAATAATTTGACCCCTCCTTCTTTGGGGCAGCCCTTCAAATGCTGCTATCATGTCCCCCTCCCCCCTGAGCATCTTTTCTCTAGACTAACCCAAACCTAAATCCTGCAAATTGTTCTTTATATGCTGTATTTTAGCCTCCAGGCCTTTAATCATCTTAGTTGCTCTTCTCGGCGTTTTTTTTCCAAAGTCTCAACATTTTTTCTGGAATGGGGTGACCAAAACTGGATGCAGTACTCCAGGTGTGGCCTTGCCAAGGTTTTCTAAAGTGATACTAATACTTCACGTGATTTTGAAGTTCTGCCTCTCTTTATACAACCAAGGATTGCATTGGCTTTTTTTGCGGCTGCTGTATGCTTTGAATTGGTTTGATTTTTTTCATTGTCATTGTATGTATATACGTAGTATACATACAACGAAATTCACATAACACCCAGAGACTAGACCCAACATGCACACACACATGACAATCCCCAAACACCTTCCCACCCGCCGAAATTCCCCACCTGCCCAAAAACACACAAGCATCCACACAAGAGAGCAAGTAATACTGTCCACCAGCTCACTGAAGGTGATCCTTAAGTTCATTGTTAAGTGCAGTGAGAGTTCTGGGATAAAAACTGTTCAGAAAAACGTGTGGTCCGAGCTTTAATGGTTCTGTACCTTCTGCCAGAAGGCCACAGTTCGCAGAGATTGTGAGCAGGATGGGAAGAGTCTCTGAGAAAGTTGTGCGGCTTCCTCAAACAGCGAGAGGCGAAGATGTCGTCCAGGGCTGGGAGCTGGAGCCCAGTGATATTCTGGGCAGTTTTTAATGATTCTCTGCAGAGCTTTTTTGTCCGCTACAGAGCTGCTCCCATACCACGAAAGGATGCCGTATGTCAGGACACTCTCAATGGTGCTGCGGTAGTAGGACAGAAGTCGAGGCTGAGACAGATTTATATCTTCCTGAGCATTCTCAGGAAAATACAGCCTCTTCTTCTCTGCCTTCTTCACAAGCATGTTAAGCATTCACAGTCCCTGCTGCTTTGGTGCACATTTCCTTGGGGACCTGGTTTCCTTTTACGGCTCACTCTTCCAAACATAATTGCTTTCTCCAGTGACTTCCTCCACATGACGTAGCTGAAATAAGTGAGACACATTTTTGTGATTTTGTGCTGTCTTGGTGTTATACACTCAATACATGCTTGTTGGTCACCTCTGCTGTCCAAGGAAGACGCGGGCGCCTTTTCCAGCACCACAGCTAAAAAGTCGAGTTTCTTCCCATCTTGCTTTTTTAAAGTCCAATTGTCACAACCCTCCTTATCTAACCTCAACCCATCTGGATCTTTAGAAATCTGTCCAGAGTCACAATAGGAATCCTAATAACCGGAATCTCCCAAATCCTGAAATCAAAGCTTGCTTAATTACAGGTGCTGGGAAAAATGAGAAGAAAACCAGTTAAAAAACAAAAAAAAGTACAGAGCGATGGATGGTCAAGTTAAGATGGTCAAGTGGCTTCAAATGAAGGTTGTGGGTTTTGTTGGTTTTTTTTTTGCCTCATTCAATAGTCTGGCTAACATATTCTTTCCAGAACCACAAAGCTGGTTAATTAAAATAAATAAATAAATCACCTTTGCTGCCCTTGAATTTTTTCAGAAAAATGCGGGGATGAAAGAAAGGCCAACTTCTGACAGGAAGAATTTTATTTCCAAGTGGTTTTGTAAAGCTCCTTTTGCAAACACGTAAATTTGTGTTCAGAGATCGATAGAAAAGCAGAAATAAGGCAATTGATCAATGTTTTTAGTTCGACTATAAATTGATCGTCTTGGTTTTGTGGACAAACACTTCCTCTTCAAAAGAAAATGGTTCCAAGTTAAAACATGAGCCTGGATGTTGATTTTGTAGCCTCAAAAACACATCTATTAATTATAAGGTGAGGTGACAAAGTTGCTATGCCTTTTTGTACCATTTTCTCACCAAAAAGTTTTTTTTTTAAAAAAAAAAAGAGTTGTATTTTATTCTGCCTGGATCTGAAAATTTGCATGTTCTCACCAGCTTGGATTGTCTAACAAATTCTGCTCAGAGTTTTTTTTTTAAATATATATTAATATATTAAAATATGTTAACATATGTAGACACAAAATACCAGAGTTAGAAAGGATTTTGGAGGTCTTCTAGTCCTTCCCGCTATTCAAGCAGGAGACCCTCGACTATTCCAGATAAATTCAGATCATCAGAGTTGGAAGGGACCTTGTAGGTCATCTAGTCCAACCCCCCCACCCAAGCAGCAGTCCAGTCTCTTCTTGAAAGCCTCCAGGGATGAAGCTCCCACAACTTCTGAAGGCAACTTCTGCTCCATGGGTTGATTGTTCTCAAGGTCAGAAAGTTTCTCCTTATTTCCAGGTTAAGTTCTTCCTTATTTCCATTCCAAACAAATGGCTGTCCAATCTCTCTTTAAAATCCTCCAGTGATGGAGCACTTACAACTTCCGGAGGGAAACCATTACGGTGGTTAATTGTCCTCACTGTCAGGAAGTTTCTCCTTAATTCCAGGTTGCTTCTCTCCTTGATTAGTTTCCCTCTGTTGCTTCTTGTCTTGCTTTGGAGAATCGGTTATTTTATATACATCATATTTGGAAAATACGAATGTATGTACGTATGTACTGATTTTTTTTAAACAGGCTGGGTTGGGGACTTTATATGTTGCATTTATTCATTGTGTGTGGAATCCATCGAGGGTTTGATACTTTTCTAGTTTGGCTAAAATTAAAATTAATTTTTCTGCAATTTGGTCTCCGTGGATAGAGATGGAAAGCAACGGGAGGGAGGAGGCCCCTATTTACTGGGCAGAGATAGGCCTATCATGACCAATTCTATTCTAAGAAGGTGTTGGCTTGTTTCTACAGAGAGGTGGCTAAATTTAGAGGAGGCCCCAGCCTCGGTGGCTTTAAAAACACCTTGGACAAACACCCCTCCCAACCCCAAAACAATTGTGGAAAGGGAATCTCATCTGTGAGGAATGTACCCCAGGAAATGCTTATATGGCCCCTGACAAGAGTTGCTATGGGCCAATAGGGACAGCGAAGGAGAAAAAAGAAAGAAAGAAAGAAAGAGAAGAAAGAAAGAGCTGGACTGCAGCCAAACTACTGTGTATCGACAGGCGGCAAAGCATTGCGTCGGGTGTGAGGACTGGACAAGCTCTTAATTCAGCCAGATAGTAGAAACCAGCCCAGATAGCTGAGAAAACTGGCTGGGAGGGGGTGGTGGTGGTAAGAAGGGACACCAAGCTAGGCGTGAAACATGCTGTTCCAGCATTATTTTGCCCGGGAGGGAAGAAGAATCTCGAGGAACCTGAATGATTATAGAGATAGAATAGAATAGAATAGAAGATAGAATAGGATAGAATGGAATAGAGAATAGAATGGAATAGAATGGAATAGAGTAGAATGGACAACAGTTGGAAGGGACCTTGGAGGTCTTCTAGTCCAACCCGCTGCTTAGGCAGGAAACCCTACACTGCTTCAGACATATGGTTATCTAATGTCTTCTTAAAAACTTCCAGTGTTGGAGCATTTACAACTTCTGGAGGCAGGTTGTTCCACTGGCTAATTGTTCTCCCAGTCAGGGAATTTCTCCTTAGTTCAAAGTTGCTTCTCCCCTTGATGAGTTTCCACCCATTTATTGCTTCTTGTCCTTCCCTCAGGGGCTTTGGAGAAGAGCTGGACTCCCTCTTCTTTGGGGCAGCCCCTGAGATGTTGGGACACTGCTATCATGTCTCCCCTGGTCCTTCTGTTCATCAGACTAGATGTACCCGGTTCCTGCAACCGTTCTTCCTATGTTTGGGCCTCCAGTCCCCTAATCATCCTGGTTGCTCTTCTTTGCACTCTTTCTGGAGTCTCAACCTCTTTTTTACATCATGGCGACCAAAACTGAATGCTGTATTCCAAGTGTGGCCTTACCAAGGCAGTGTAAAGTGGCATTAAACACTTCACATGATCTTCATTCTCTCCCTTAGTTTATGCAGCCTAGAACTGTGTTGGCCTTTTTTTTTTCTTTTTTAAATACAGAAAAGTGATTTGACTTGATTGGAAGGCCCCCCCTAGGCCAAGGATGGGTGTTGAAATCCACGCTGCAGAAGGCCGCTGAGGTTGGCATCCCCACAGAGGGCATGATCCAGGCTGCCAGGGTAGAATTCAGCTGGGGCAGTTAAAAGGCCAAAGCGAGAGTCCTGCAAAGCTCAGCAAAGAGACGGGTGAGAATTATGGTCTACAGTCTGGCTCAAGGATGCAAAACCCAACTTTGAGAGTAGAGAAAGTCATGTATTAAACCCAATGCCTAGAGGGCCTTTGGGAAAATACTCCACTGGAAGGAAGGGGCTCTGTTTCCATGTGGGGAAAGGAATCTTTTATTTCTTTCCTTCCTTCCTTCCTCTCTCTCTATTTCTTTCTTTCCTTCCCTAAATCTTTTCCTTCCTTCTCCCCTCCTCCTCTTCCTCCTTTCCTTTCCTCCATCTCTCCCTCCCCTTTCTTCCTCCCTCCCTCCTCTCCTTCCCTTCCTTCCTTCTTCCCTCCTCCTCTTCCTTCCTTCCTTTCTTCCTCCCTCCCTCCTCTCCTTCTTTCCCTTCCTTCCTCCCTCCTTTCCTCCCTCCCTCCCTTTGCTTCCTTCCTCCGTTTTTGCAAATAACTCAAGGGACTGAACATGTCCAACACATCTCCCTCCTCCTCCTCCTCTTTTCCCCACAACAACCACCACCCTGTGAGGTCAGTTGGCCTAAGACAGTCAGACTGGCCCAAGGTCACCCAGCGGGCATTCCTGGCTAAGGCGGAACATAAACTTGCAACCTCTCACTTTCTAGGCTGGTGGTTTAACCACTGGGGTCTCCAAGCTTTAAGTAACTTTAAGGTTTGTACACTTCAACTCCCAGAAATCCATTCTGGGAATTAGTAACTTTAAGACTTGCTGGCTGAGGAATTCTGGGAAATGAAGTAAGTCCACAAGTCTTAAAAGTTGCCAAGTTTGGAGACTCTGCCACTAGACTAAACCAAACTGGTTTTTTTTTTTTTTCCCCTTCTCCCTGAATTTTGAAAGCAGCCTTCATTTTAAAAAAAGGAAAAGAAAAATCAATTTTAAATATATTGAGGAATAGAGAGAGTCCCCTCAGGTCCCTGCCATCAAAGAGCCAAAACACAGCTGGATGGGATATGTCCGTATTCGACCCACCGAGAGCATCTCCATTCTTGGTGCAAACCAGAGGACTCGGCTTTTTTCAGGATGGGGGTGTTAAGTCGGAGACTTCCGTACATTCTCACACCTCAACACCCAACTGGAATGCAACGTTATCCCCGGGGAAGTGTGTGTGTGTGTGTGTGTGTGAGAGAGAGAGAGAGAGAGAAAGAGAGAAAGAGAGAGAGATCACCAGACAATGCAGGGAAGCGAACATAAAACCAGCACCAGGCATCTGAGGAGGGAACGGAAAACGATGGAAAAAAGCCTTTGGACGCTTCGGAGAAGAAGTCGGTGAGTGTCAGCAAAAGGGGGAACAAAAGGCCCTGAGTCCCACCTGTGCACAGGTGTGCCAGGTCTGCACAGGCAAGAAAATGGCCCTTTGGGGGGAAACACGCTTTCGAAAAAACCCTAAGCTGCATTATTGGAGGGATACAATCAAGATCAAATGTGAAAGAGGAATCTTTTATATCTATTACAGTTTAACAGATTTACAGAGCTGGAAGGGACCTTGGAGGTCATCTAATCCAACCCCCCCACCCCACCCAAGCAGGAGACCCTACACCATTTCTGACAGAGGGCAGTCCTTCTTATTTATTTCTTATGTGCCAAATTCTAGTTCAACCCCTTGCTTAGGCCGGAAACCTGACCCCACTTCAGACCAATGGTTAGCCAACCTCCTTTTAAAAACTTCCAGTGTTGGAGCATCTACAACTCCTGGAGTCAAGTTGTTCCACTGATTAATTTTTCTCCCTGTCAGGGAATTTCTCCTTAGTTCAAAGTTGCTTCTCTCCTTGGTTAGTTTCCACCCATTTGTTGCTTCTTGTCCTTCCTTCTCAGATGCTCTGGAGAATAGCTTGACTCCCTCTTCTTTGGGGCAGCCCCTGAGATGTTGGGACACCACTATCATGTCTCCCCTAGTCCTTCTTTTCATCAAACTGGACATCCCCAATTCCAGCAACCTTTCTTCCTATGTTTTAGCCTCCAGTCTCCTAACCCTCTTTGTTGCTCTTCTCTGCACCCTTTCTAGAGTCTCCACCTCTTTTTTTACATCGTGGTGACCCAAACTGGATGCTGTATTCCAAGTGTGGCCTTACCAAGGCCTTATAAAGTAATATTAACCACTTTAGGTGATCTCCACGTGTAATTACAGAGACTCCCCTTGGAAAGGCCCTCAAAATAATTCCGTTTGGAAGGGGAACACCTTCTTTTCCCCAAGAGAGACTCTCTTTTTAATTTGTTTTCATTTACTCTGTTTCATCGAAGGCTTTGCAATCCCCCCCACCCACCCAGGATGGGAAGCAAACACCAGAAAACCCCCCCCCACACACACACACACTTTTAAGCTGATGGCTCTCCAAACTTGGTTGGCAGCAGGGTCCTTCTGGAAATAAAAGGGGAGTGGGGAGGGAGTATATCAAACCACCAAAGTGCGAACAATGAGATGACAGCTAGACTTATCCGGCTACCCTCGCTCAGACTCCCGCGGGCCTGCAGCCCCGAGAACAGCTTATCAAGTGTTTCCAAAGTGTGAGGTTTCAAAACTCTGGCTTCTAATCAGTTGTGATGACAAGTCACCCTTCTGACATCCACACACACACACACAATCACACAGACACACACAGTGCTCCAGGCACATCGCTACTTCCAGGAAGTGGGGTTATTATTATTATTATTATTATTATTTTTAAGGGGAGGTGGGAAAATTCCTCTCACCCAGCCTCTTTTTCAATAAAAGAAGAATTTGGCAAACTGGGGAGGGCGGCATCGGTGGGCTGGGTCCCTGGGGAAGGCAGGGGGTCCAGAAAGTGGGAGTGGGCTGCCTCCCCATCAGCACCTGCCAGTCCTGTCCTGGCCCCTTGCAAATTCTTTCATCGCAGCCCTTCCAGCTTCAGGATAACTGCATCTCCCTTGCGGTCCGTGCAGCGGGAGACTTTGCAAACAAGATTCAAGTTGTAAAAAATGAATCCAGAAGAATTATTGGCAAGAGACTGTTAGAAGTCTCTATTCTTCCTTCCTTCCTTCCTTCCTTTTCTCTCTCTCTCATCTCTTTCATCTATCTTCTCTCTCTCTCTCTGTCATATTTATCATCCATCCATCCATCTATATCTAATCTAGTTTATATCTTTCTCTCTCTCTCTCTCTCCCTGTATCTATCTATATTTTATTATATATATATATGTGTGTGTGTGTGTGTGCTGTTCAGCTTCCTTCAGGTATTATCCCACATCATTGTAGTAGGATAATACCCAAAGGAAGCTGAACAGCACATATGTAAGTACCCGCAAAAACTTAAAAACTCTCTCTCTCTCTCTCTCTCTCTCACACACACACACACATATATAAGTTTTTGCAGGTACTTACATGTATGGCTTCTGCACTGAGATTCTGCTGAAACGTTGCTACAACTTTAAAAGCACAACTATAATGACGTGGGATAATACCCGAAGGAAACTGAACAGCATGCATGTAAGTACCCGCGAAAAACTTAAAAAAACAAATCTCTCTCTCTCTCTCTCTCTCTTTCTCTCTCTCTCTCTCTCTCTCTCTCACTCTCTCTCTCTCACTCTCTCCAGTATCTGTCTATGTCTATCCATCTATATCTAATCTCTCTAATCTCTTTTATCTCTCTCTCCCTCCCTCCCTCCATCTACCTATCTATAGTGTCTACCTACCTACCTATCTATCTCTATCATCCATTTGCCAAATCCTAATTACAGGTAATTCTCAAGTCACAACCATAACTGAGTTCAACATTTATGTTGGCTAAGTGAAACATTTGTAAAGTGAGTTTGCCCCATTTTACAACTTTTCTTGCCACATTTGAATCACTGCAGTTCTCCAATTAGTCACCTGGTCATGAAGTGAATCTGGCCTCTCCATCAACTTTGCTTTCCAGAAGGTCGCCAAAGGGGGATCTCATTCCCCTGGGACACTGCGACCGTCATAAACATGGGTCAGGTGCCAAGCGCCTGTATTTTGATCACATGACTACAGGAATGCTGCCATGATCATAAGAGGTGGGCGGGGCCAGCCAGGAGTGAGACTTGGGGGGGGGGGTTGTCTGAACTGCACAAAATCTCAGCGAGGGGCTATCCCAAACACTGCGAGCCCCTAGCAGCACCCACCCCTGGCTCAGTCTAGTTCGAGGACTACGGTACCTGCATTATTTTTCAGCAGGAACCACACCCCTCCCAACTCTGTCCTTTGGAGTTACAGTTCCGATCGACACCCAAAAGTGTCGTGCCGCTATTTGTGTCATGCCCCTGTTGGAATTTGTTTCCAAGCGGGAGGTGGAACAGCTGACAGGGAGTGGGAGTGTGGGTCCAGTGGCTGTGGAGGAAACTGGGGAAGGGCACAGTCTGGCTGGGCATTCAGAGGAAGACCCCGGCCCATCCCCTCTACATCCTAGGGCACACAGGGAGGAACAGATAAGGGAGCAACATGGGTTACAGGGGAGAAAAGGGCCCTGATTCCCTTCATTAGCTGCAGCTGGGAAAACAGGAGTTAAAAAGAGCATTTGCTCACAGCACCTTGCTGGAAGCAATGTGTACATTATCTTTGTTTATCAAGTCTTATCTGGGTTCTGGCATCTCCCAACTGTGTATGTTTCATTATCTTTTGGAAGTCTGAAGTTCCTTATCCTGCATTGTCTCATTAATTGCTGCAGCAAGTGGTTTGTGTTGGTTTTTATTTATACTTTATATGTACTTTGGGTTTGGACAGAATTTCTTCCCTTTAAAGACTGTTCTTGGGAGAGTTTTTTCTCCAGCCGATGATAATTGAACATTGGGGGCCAAGTTGGAGGAATTAAAGGGACTTTACCTACTTTTGTGACTTGGCTGCTTTCGTGTCACGCCCCTTTGGGTCATCACAATTTGACAACAACAACAACAACACAACTGCAAACGTCACACATTCGGTGTCGGAAGCCCAGCCAAGAGGGCAGGACACCCATTCATTCTCTTAATGATCTGTTTTTCTAGCCGGCTGAGGAAGACCCTCTCCACCTCTTAGCATTTGCAAAGGACAAACTTCAGGGTGGGGGGGTGGGGTGGGGCAGGGTCCATGCCCCCATGTGCCCCAGTGATTTGCAGGACCAGCTGCCTTTGGAGGGTCTCAGGCCAGAATTAGAAAGAGGGGCTGGACTGAAAGGTTGGCGGTTAATCTCCACTGTCCCCAGATGGAAATGTTAAATCTCCAACAAATAAACAAGAACTCATTAGGGGGACCTCCAGGTGCCAGGGCAATCTATCCGAACCACTGAAACAGAACTAAATGCCAGACCTCCCACCCACCAAACCAGCCCTCTGCTCTCCTGTTATTTATAGAAAGAACCAACTGCCCAAAGCCAAGAAGGAAATGTTTGACCCTTCGCATTTCCTAAAATGGATGGGCCCTGCTTAGTTTAGCTCAGGGGTCCCCAAACCTGGTAACTTTAAGACTTGTGGTCCACTAAACTCCATTTAGATTCTCTGCAGGCTGAAACAAAATGGGAGATTTGGGGGCCGCAGGCAGTCCTCAACATACGACCACAAGAGAATTAGAATAACAGAGTTGGAAGGGACCTTGGAGGTCTTCTAGTCCAACCCACTGCTTAGGTAGGAAACCCTATACCACTTCAGACAAATGGTTATCCACCATCTTCCTAAAAACTTCCAGTGTTGGAGCATTTAAAACTTCTGGAGGAAAGTTGTTCCACAGGTTAATTGTTCTCCCAGTCAGGGAATTTCTCCTTAGTTCAAAGTTGCTTCTCTCCTTGATTAGTTTCCACTCATTTGTTGCTTCCTGTCCTGCCCTCAGGGGCTTTGGAGAATAGCTGGACTCCCTCTTCTTTGGGGCAGCCCCTGAGATATTGGGACACTGCCATCACGTCACCCCTAGACCTTCTTTTATCAGACTAGACATACCCACTTCCTGCAACTGTTCTTCATATGTTTTTATCCTCCAGTCTCCTGATTGAGCCCCAAATTTCCACAGAAGGTTAATATAAATCCTGCCACCATTGTGACTGCATTTTTGTTAAAACCCTTTATTGACTGATTGATTGATTTGATTTGTCAATCACTTATAAGATAATAGGTATAAGAATAAACATGAGTATAAATACAGGAAATAGGTACGAATAAATGGAGACAATGGGAAAGGGATGGTAGGCATGATTGTGCACTTAGGCACGCGCCTTACAGACCTCTTAGGAATGGGGTGAGTGTTCTGTATGTAGAATAGTAGAATAATAAACCTGAATAGAGATTGGTTCAATAGGAACCAATCCAAGAAACCGCTCAAAAGGCGGCAAAACTAAATACCTGTCATTGGCTACAAGCTGGCAGGTGAATCCCTATAAAAAGGCTGCCGCGGCTTGAGCCAATGTCCCGTTTTTCCACTGTTGTATATAATAAAGACTTTGTTGTTGGAACCCGGTCTACCTCGCGTTTTTCCGGACGGAACAGTGAGGTCAGTAGTGGATAGTTTCTCTAAAGATGCATCTGTCCTGGCCTCCCAGAAGTTGTGGGTGCTCCATCACTGGAGGATTTCCAAGAAGAGGCTGGACAAAGCATTTGTTTGAAATGGTGTTGGAAGAAATATCCATCTGGTCCAGTTCCAAGCCGAGAGAAGGAGACAAAATGGAGGCTGGAGGCTGATTGGAAAGAGGGTCTGTTTTTTTTTTTTTTTTTTGATGAAGCAGAACCATTGAGCACGTGTGATTCTGGGTAGCTGAGCCCATGGAGTTGAGGGTGAGGCGTTTTTATACATTCTCTTGGGCTTTGAACTTGAGCTTCCTGTTCCTGTGCAAGTACGTGTATTTTATTGACCCCTCACATACCTGGACATCAACTGTTCCAACTCCTTCCCTCAAAACGACGCTATAGAGCACCGCACACCAGAACAACTAGACACAAGGGGAGTTTTCCCCCAAATGCCATCACTCTGCTAAACAAATAATTCCCTCAACACTGTTCAACCCTTTACAAAGTCTGCATTCTTATTACTGTTAATCTTCTCATCGCTCCTTATCACCCATCCCCTCCCACTTGTGACTGTATGACTGTAACTTTGTCGCTTGTCTCCTTACGATTTATATGGACTGTTTCCTGGTCTGATTTGATGGCTTATTACTCTCTTATGACTATCATTAAGTGTT
>BLBF01000057.1:8739998-8768723 GCA_015471245.1 Laticauda colubrina
AAGAAAGAAAGAAAGAAAGAAAGAAAGAAAGAAAGAAAGAAAGAAAGTATTCTTTATTGGCCAAGTGTGATTGGACACACAAGGAATTTGTCTTGGTGCAAATGTTCCCAGTGTACATAAAATAAAAGATACATTCATCAAGAGTCAAGACTTGGCCAATAAAGAATTCTATAAAGAATAAAGAATTCTATCTATCTTGCCTTCTGGTGCTTTGTAGAATAATTTGCTCCCCTCTTCTTTGTGGCAGCCCCTCAAATACTGGAATACTGCTGTCATGTCACCCCGAGTCTTTCTTTTCTCTAGACTAGCCAAACCCAAATCGTGCAACTATTCTTCATGCGTTTTAGTCTCCAGGCCTTGAATCATTTTAGTTTTTCTTCTCTGAACTTTTTCTAAAGTCTTTTTTTTAACGAAGTGACCAAATTTGGATGCGGTATTCCAGCTGTGGGCTTACCAAGCCTTTTTAAAAGCAGCCCGAGCAGCCATCTCTTGCTAAACTGAAATTACATTTAGCAGGATAGAAAAAAAAATGTGGACACTAGCTGTCCAGTGAGGATTCAATTTGAGGCTCATTATCTACGACAGAGGTCTCCAAACTTGGCAACTTTTAAGACTTGTGGACTTCAACTCCCATTATTCTCCAGCCACTGGGAGTTGAAGTCTACAAGTCTTAAAGTTGCCAAGTTTGGGGACCCCTGATCTATGAAGACAATGGATGGGGTTGGGTTTTTTTTGGGCAGGAGACCTGACTGCCATATTCTGCAACTGGCACAAACCTTCTCCATTTCCATTCCAGTTACTCCTGGACAGGTTGGAGGAGAAAGTGGCCTTGATGGAGGACTTACAGGCCAACCCTGATGACTTGGAAAGCCAGGGAGAGCGCCGGGCTGAAGAGAATCTCAGCGACAACCCTCTGGCCGATGATTTCCCCACCTTCTCTGACCGAACGGCTCTGCTGAAACATATGAGGGGGATTCAGGCAGCCAAAAGCATGCGAGAATCGGGCTGCTTCGGCCGACGGTTGGACCGGATTGGATCCGTCAGTGGGATGGGATGCAAAGGTGAGTCGATCCTAGTTTCTTGATCCACAATTTAAGCCTCTTCAAAGGAATCCCCCTCAAGGTCTGAGAAAAGAAATTGCTGTTCCCCCCCACCCCAGATTACAATAAAAAAGCTCGCCGTACTGCCCCAATGCGAAGAAATATTGGTGCAAAATTAAGAGTTAGCTAGAAGAAATCATGAAATAAAAAATTGAGGGGAAACCTGAGATATTTTTATTGGGTATATGGAGAGAGAATATTTGTAAAAAAAATCCAAAACATAAGGCTTCATATAATAACCACGGCCAGAATTGCCTTTGCCCAGAACTGGAAAGAAGACAATACTCCTTCCCATATAATGCTAATAAAAAAGCTTTTAGAATGTGCAGAGATGGACAGGTTAGCGGTGGAATGAAAGGATAGAGAAGAAACTGGAATTTATAATACAACCAGTTGCAAAGCTGATAGATGAAGTGTATGTAGAAGCTATAGCAAGCTGAGATAAATACTGTTTGTAAGACTGTAAATATTCAATTTATGTTCAATGTAAAAACAGATGTGTAATATATAGTAGTATATCAATGTGAGTGAACACTGATATTGAAACACTGTAATGAGTGGAAATGTGTTTTTATGATGAAAACACGATTAGTGAAATTTATTTAAAAAAACAAACAAACTCACTGTTGCCCTCCAAAATGAGCCAAGTTAATATTTTCAACAGCCACAGTGTTTTGACACCAACTTTGGAGATAAAGTAGAAAAGTGAGCTTCTGTTTTATGTTGAAGATCTCACCACTTCTCAGGGAAGAAGTTGACCTTCATGCAGAAATGAAAATATTAGCCCCTTAAAGAGAAAGGGACAATCCAAAAACCAGGATTATCTCAAGGGAAAAAGCAGCCAAGGAAATAGTTGTCGAAGCCCCAAATAATTCCTGAATCTGATCAGGTTCAAAAGTTTTCCTTTCCTTTCCATGCTTTCAGCTGCTTTCATCAGGGCCTCCTGTCTCAAAAGCATGTTTTAAAAAAATCCTCTTTTGCTGCTCGTGATTTCTACAAGGAAGGTTTTACATCCAGGCAGGAAAAAAACAAAAGGTAGAAAGTACAGATTATTTTGACCTAGCTCAAAAACAGTAACGGGGAGAGGGACCTTGGAGTCCTAGTGGATGATCACTTAAATATGAGCCCAAAAAGCTAATGCAATCCTGGGTTATATAAACAGAGGCATCGAATCAAGATCACGTGATGTATTAGTACCACTTTAAAAAGCCTCAGTAAGGCCACACCTGGAATACTGCAACCAGTTTTGGTCTCCACATTACAAAAATATATATTGAGACTTTAGAAAAAAGTGCAGAGAAGACCAACTAAGACGATTAAAGGCCTGGAGATTAAAACATTTGAAGAAAGGTTGCAGGAACTGGGTTTGGCCAGTCTAGGGAAAAGAAGGACATGGTGGCACATGATAAGCAATATCCCAGCATTTGAGGGGCTGCCACAAAGAGGAGGGGGTCAATCTATTTTCCAAAGCACCAGATAAGAAATGATGGGTGGAAACTAAACAACAAAGCAGGACCTTTGGAGGTCTTCTAGTCCAACCTCCTGCTCAAGCAGGAGAATCTATCCCATTTCAGACAAGTGACTGTCCAGTCTCTTCTTAAAAGCCTCCAGTGATGGAGCACCCACGACGTCCGGTGCCAAGTTGTTCCACTGGTTAATTGTCTGCCCTGTTAGGAAGTTGCTCCTTAATTCATGTTGCTTCTCTGCTTGATTAGTTTCCACCCGTTGTTTCTTGACCTGCCTTCTGGTGCTTTGGAGAATAGGCTGACCCCCCTTTTCTTTGAGGCAGCCCCTCAAATACTGGAACACTGTTATCTTGTCACCCCTTAATTCTTCTTTTCTTTAGACAAGCCAAACCCAAATCCTGCAGCCGTTCTTCGTATGATTTAGTCTCCAGACCTTTAATCATCTCAGTTGCTCTTCTCTGAACTTTTTCCAAAGGTCTCAACATCTTTTTTTTGTAATGTGGTGACATTAGCCAAACCTAAATGCTCCCTCTTCCTGGGGCCCCAAATACCCCCTTGACAAAGTATCATTCAGCACAACTCATTCTCAAGCAAGGGTTGGACTAGATGACCTATAAGGTCCCTTCCACGTCTGGTAATCTCTTCAATCTGGGCTAAAGCTTTCAAGAACAGATTGGACTGCCCTCTGTCAGAAATGGTGTTGGGTTTCCTGCTTTGGCAGGGTGGGGTTGGACTAGATGATCTACAAGGTCCCTTCCAATTCTGTTAATCTGTCTGTCTGTCTGGCTGGCTACCAACCCACCTACCTATCTATCAAGCTTGGCTTTTTCCTCTCTTAACCAAATTTGTTTTTTTCATTTCTTTGCTTTTCAGGACCCAGAAGACACTAAAAGTCGCTCCTTTTCTGCGGCGTGTGAATTTCTGAAGATTTTTCCAACCTGTGAGCACTAGGAGACAGATCGAGAGCGCGCTCCCCCTATTTATTTATTTATTAACTTATTTATTACCTGCCTTTGTTTGCTTCTCTTCTTCTCCCCCCTTTTCCCTTTTTCAAACAAAGAAAAAAATGATTTGTTTTCTTATTTTCAGCACAGAGAACTTTGCTTGAAACGATCATTAAAACTACGATTATCTGACTCTTGTTTTGTGGTCTGGGATTGTGTTGCGTGCTTTCGACTCTTCCGCTCCCTTTGCGGTTTTTAAAGACATTTGCCTCTTTTCAAAACAGACATCTGCACAGTCCAACTGCCTCCATCCACATTCCCGAGACGGGTAGTCCTCGACTTACAACTCATAAAATATTTCTATGGTCTTTTTAGAGGTTGTCAACAGAAAAAAAGGGGGGGCAGGAAGGGGTTTGAAAGAGCAGTGCGGCAGCTTGGGAATTGAAAGTGCATTCCATAAATGTTTTCAAAGATAGTAACTAGGTGACCGAAGTTTCTGCCGTGCAAAATTCTAACTGGAGAGCATGACTGATGACTCTGGGCTATGGATGTGTCCCATTGGAGGATATGAATTAGGATACACTGGGGGGGGGGGAGAAACCAGGGTCAAGGGTGACAATGAATGATGTGTCTCAGAGTCGACTGCACCCAGGCAGTGCCAGACATGTTAACTCCCAATAAATGGAAGTTTGGCTTGACACTCATGATTTAATTGGGTGAACTGTGGAATCCTGACAGGCTCATTCAGTGACCATTCAAAGTTACAATGGCCCTGAAAAAAGTGTCTTAAGATCCTTTTTAACATGAGCTTTGTTATTAGCCCCACATGATCAAAATTCGGATGCTTGGCTACTGGCTCATTCTTATGACTGTTGCCGAATCCTGGGATCACCTGATCCACTTTTGCGACCTTTTGACAAGCAAAGTCAAGGGGAGAAGCCAGATTCATTTAACAATGGGGTTACTAACTTATCAGCTACAGGGATTCACTGAATAACTCTGGCAAGAAAGGTTTGTAAAGATCGGGCAAAGCTCACTTAATAAATGCCTCACTTAACAACAGAAACTTGGTGCTCAATTCTGCTTGTAGATCAAGGATTAACTGTATGGGGCTCTATAATTGATCCACTCCACACTCAAAGGGACATCCCCAATTTACACACACTATGAGACCTGAAAAGTATTAAAATTGCAGCTGGGTTGCTAAAATGCTAGATTTATAGTAGCGGCACGTTGGTTATAGTGCAGTACTGCAGGCTAATTCTGCTGCCTGCCAGCGGCCTGTAATTTGGCAATTAAAATCTCTCCAGACTCAAGGTTGACTCAGCCTTCCATCTTTCCTACCCTACGAGGTGGGTAAAATGAAGACCCAGATTGTTGGGGGCAAGATGTTGACTCTGTAAACCGCTTAGACAAGGCTGTAAAAGCACCGTGAAGCAGTAAGGTAGAGGTTCCCTTCGTGTATACGTGCTAGTCGTTTCTGGCTCTAGGGGCCGGTGCTCATCTCTGTGACAAAGCTGAAGAGCCAGCACTGTCCAAAGACATCTCCGTGGTCATGTGGCCAACAGGACTAAATGCCAAAGGCGCACGGAACGCTGTTCCCTTCCCACCAAAGGGGTCCCTATTTTTCTAGTTGCATTTTTTACATGCTTTCAAACTGCTTTTCACTCCGTTATGCGGCGCTAGGGATTTAAACCACCAAACCATGAAGCGGTATAGAAGTACTATTGCTATTTTCCTTCCTTCCTTCCTTCCTTCCTTCCTTCCTTCCTTCCTTCCTTCCTTCCTTCCTTCCTTCCTTCCCTCCCTCCCAGTGGTTAGAATGTGGTATTGCAGGCAAACTGTGCCCACTGCATGCAGTTCGATTCTGACTGGCTCAAGCTTGACTCAGCCTTCTGTCCTTCCAAGGATCGTAAAGTGAGCACCCAGATTGTTGGGGGGCAATATGCTGACTTTGTAAACCGCTTCGAGAGGCCTGTAAAAGCATTATAAAACAGTATATAAATGCTTATTGCTATTGCTATTTATCCCTCTTGATCCCCATCAAGGATTTAAGGTATCCAACTCCTCTCTGTCCATTTTTCTCTTCTCCCCCCCCCCCATTCTGAAATCTAAAATATACATAGTCCTCAACTTTTGGCCACAACTGAGCCCAAAATGTATGTTGTTAAAGCCCCTGTCCCACTGCACCAATGAATGCAAAGAGGATGTAAAACGGACAAAAAAGCTTGCCATCCGTTGGAAAATGCGATGCATCCGTTGTGTATTCATTGCATACGTGTTTCATACGCTCTATCCCTCGAGCATCCGTCCACTGAGATTTCATCCACACAAGAAGTTTTGAGCTGCACAAAACTTTGTGAATGGATGAACTTTCCGCTGCGTACGATGTACATCTGCGACATATACGGGCAACAAACGTTCTATGTCCGTTATCATCCGTTAAACATCCACTGTATCGTCTCTGCATCCTCTGGCCATCCCCTCAACTCACATCCGCTGCAGCTGAAAACAGAAAGAGGGAGGAAACAAAAGGTGCACGGAACGTCTACACAGTGTTAGTAGCACGGAAATAGAAAGGATGTAAGCGGATGCATCTCGTATATAAAGGATTAAAACGGACAAAACGTTTGTATCTGGGATGTATCTCGGATATTTAGGATGTCTGCAGTATGTCTAGAGTATGTAGAAGGACACCTAGCGGACAACCGATATTTCCTGTAAAAAGGGGGAGGAAATCACCTGGATCTCAGTATGAGTCCAGCAGCCATGGTGTACAGACCTCTTCACTCTTGGTCTTGGTCTTCCACATCATCCATTGTTCTCCACCATGGATCATGACACAGTCCGTATGGTAGCTGCCATCATTCATCACCAGAACCAAAACCTGTTCAGACTGTTTCACCTTTTATATAGAAGGAGAAGAAGGAGATGTCCAAGAGCTGTGTGGGTCTGAGGATGGATTGTGAGAAGAATGGAGTTTGGACTGTATGACCAGTTGATGGTGGAGCTGAGGAATGAAGACCCTCATGCATTTCATCACTTCATGAGGATGCCACCAGCCATGTTTGACGAACTTGTACAGCGTCTGAGACCCAGGTTGACCAAGCCTAGCACCAACTTCCATCCCAACCTGGACCCTGGACTGAAGGTGGCACGGACTCTGCACCACCT
Organism: Laticauda colubrina; assembly: GCA_015471245.1. Classification (NCBI taxonomy): domain Eukaryota; kingdom Metazoa; phylum Chordata; class Lepidosauria; order Squamata; family Elapidae; genus Laticauda; species Laticauda colubrina. The sequence goes on from BLBF01000057.1 coordinate 8,746,683, forward strand.
GGCCTCTGGAACCACATACAAAAAACATGCAGTATGCGTGGAGGGTGCCACACAACACCATCAGCAAAGTGGTCAGAGAAGTGGCGCAGGCCATCATTGAAGAATACGTGGAGGAGCTCCTCAGGTGCCCCACCACTGAACAGGGCTGGAGGAAACTTGCAGAAGAGTGGTATCAGAGGTGGAACTTTCCCCACACCATTGGAGCACATGGCCTTGAAAGCTCCAGCCAACTCAGAGTCCACTTATTTCAACTACAAGGGCTTCTTCAGTATCATCCTCTTTGCCATGGTTGATGCTGACTACAAGTTCATGTACATCGATGCTTCAGGCAACAGGTCAGCTTCAGATGCCCAGGTATACAACGCCAGTGACCTCAAGGATGGGCTGGAACGCAACTTCATCATGGGTTTTCCAGATCCAGACCCCCTACCCAATGACACACAAGATGTGCCCTACTTCACCGTGGGGGATGACGCCTTCTCCCTCAGAACCTACCTCATGAAGCCGTACACTTCAAGATACCTCACCCGTGAAGAGAGGATCTTCAACTACAGGCTGTCCAGGGCAAGATGGGTGGTGGAGAACGCCTTTGGCATCCTGGCCAACAGGTTCCAGGTACTTCTCACCACCATGCAGCATCACCCACAGACTGTGAGGAGCATCGTGGAAGCTTGCTGCATCCTGCACAATCTCATGTGCACCCGCTACCCAGCGTTGCAGAACAGGCTTGTGGACCATCAACAAGGGAATGGGGACATGGAGCCTGGTGAATGGAGGCAAGGAGTAAACCTGATAGACACTGTGGATGTACAAGGCCCCAACAGAGCTTCACGTGAAGGGAAGAAGCAGCGCAATCGCCCAAGATGCTGGTGCAACTCCCCAGCTGGAGCAGTGGAGTGGCAAGACAGGATGATAGATGATTAATGGATGCTTCCTTCAGCCTGTCTCATAACACTGATGAAATTGTGCCATGTATGTTGAGTGGCCCAACAATGAATAAGGCATTAATAAAGAGCTTTGTTTATTTTGAAATGTGTTGATCAATGAATAAATTGTTATTGATAATAAAGGTCCATATGTGTAGCAGCTGGGAGGGTGGACCATACACTCCCACTATGCTTACACTGGAGGTTTATCTATCCCACAACTATCCTTATCTATCTCACAAGCATGCAAAGGCTTAACCATTTGTTCAAGGTTTTCACCAACACTTTATTAAGTAAAAAAAATGAACCAAGTGTCTCAAGCAAAGATAACCTTTATTAACTGTCTTAAGTAAACTGTATGACTTTATTAAAAAAGCAAAATGAACCAAGTAAAGTGTCTTAAGCAAAGATAAAGTGAACAAGTAACAACTCAGTCTCTGGCACTATTCTCAGTCACTCTGAGGCATGTCCATGGTCTCAGCTGTTAAGCGGCCAGGGACTGTAGAGGTGGAGGTGGCTTGAGTGCTGGTCTGAGGTGCCATTGGGGTGCTTGGCCCCGAGAGTACAACAGGGGATGGTGTGTTCAGGAAGCTCTCAGAGAGCTGACTCAGTCCCGTGAGGTTGAGAGGCCCTTCATCAAGGACCTGGGATGTCAAGGACAAGACTGATGACAGATTATCCATTGAGGGGCTTGGCTGTGCCGTGGAGGAAGGAGGTGTGTAGTGGGGCTGTCTGGTCTGCAGCTGGGCGAGGTGTGGCGTCTGTGGCGTGCAATGAACCTGGGCTTCCCACAGCTTCTGCTGTGAGAAGTCCTGGTAGTCGTAGCCTTGGTAGGTGAGAGGCTGTTGAAAGCCATGGAAGGGCTATGACATCGCCTGGGGTGGAGGAGCAGACCTGGACTAGGTAGGAGCAGCTTCAGCTGGGCCTGGAGGGTTGTGCAGAAGTGCTATGATCTTCTCCTTCATCACCTGGTACTGGGCCTCGGGCATATCCCTCAGGGTGTGGCTCACGTAGGTGATGAAGGTGTGGCGGCTGGAGGATCCTCTGTCCAAGTGGACCAGCTGAGAGAGAAGTTCTGTGCTGGTCTTCATCATGTCCCTGATCTCCAACAGGACAGTGTGGCTCTGGCCCTCCAGTCTGCCTCTCTGCCTGCATCCTCTGGAGCTGGGGGTGGGGGTGCGTTGGTCTCTGGTGGCTGCTGCTTCTTCCTCCATTTGTGACAGCAGGGCGTCATCCTCCAAGTCCTCCGGCATGGGGAGTTCAGTTGTTGGGGGGGGGTCTCTGCTGTGGGGCCCTCTGAAGACACCTGCCTGGACAGGGTAGCTGGCTCCTGGCTGGAAGAGGACTGGCTGTCTGTGGGCTGTCTGAGGGAGAGGGGTCTCAGAGGGGCTGTTCCTCGGTGGCGGACCTCACCCTCCAAGCTGCACTTGGCCATGACGTACATCTCCCGGTCAGTGAACTTGACAGCGGCCTGCCTAGATTTTTTGAGGTGTAGCTTGCCATACCAGATGTGCATGTGCTTCCACCATCCCAGGAGTACATCTGCAGTGTAGCCCAGGCTCTCTGCCTTGTCTCTCCAAGCTGCCTGCTTCTTCTTGGTGTCGTGATAGTGTCTGTGGCCCTTTCTCCAGAGGAACTCGTTCTCCCTCAGCCATTGCAGCACCTCATACTCATGCTCCTCGGAAACGGAATACTGTTTCCTCTCTCCCTTCTCCTTCCCTTGCCTCTTCCTCCCTCTGGCAGGGGCTTCAGCAGGGCCTTCAGGGGCTTGAGCAGCAGGGCCTTCAGCAGCAGGGCTTTGAGGGCCTTGGGGCTGGTCCACCACAGTAGCAGCAGCAGCAGCAGTAGCAGCACCAGCAGCACCAGCAGCACCAGCAGCACCAGCAGCACCAGCAGCACCAGCACCAGCACCAGCAGCTTCAGAGTCAGTGCCAGGGGGTGGGATGCTGGTTCGTCCTTCTTGCCAGGGCTGGCACGAGTAGGCACCGGTTTCCTCTTCTTCCCTGACTGACGAACCATGGTGTTCTTTGAAGATGTATGTGGCACCACGTCTTTCCTCTGAATGCTGACTGCGTGCGAGCTGCATCCTTTTATATCCGTGGAGCTGACACAATTCATACTCCCCGCATGCGCAGTGAATGCTTTGCATCCGATATACATCCGCGCGGCATCCGCTTTGCTTCCTATAGGCATCCATGATGCATCCGCGTCATCCGCTATGTATCCGCGTCATCCGCTATGCGTCCGCTTCACAATTCTCCCCCGGAACCCCTTCAGAGGTGTCATCTGCTTCCATCTGCTTTCATCCGCTAGGCTTCCTATGAACATCCGTTTAACATCCCCGCTACATACTACCCACGTCCGTTCTTTTCCGTTCTGTTTATGCAAATTTTCACCACTTTTTGGAGTGGATGACAACGGATGGAGCCACCCCCGAAATTTTGCTCGTCCGCTGTATCCTTTATGCATACGTTTTGTGTCCGTCGGCCAGTGGGACCTAGCCTTAAGCGAGACTTTTTTAAAAAGTGAGTTTGGTCTCCTTTTCCAGCCTTTCTTGCCACCATTGCTAAATGAATCACTGAAGTGGTTAAGTCAAGAACAGGATTGCAAAATGAATCCAGCTTCCGCATCTTCTTGGCTTGCCAGAAAGTCGCGAAAGGGGGGAATCACATCACGCTGTAGACAACGCAACTGTCTTATGTATGAACCAGTTGAATTTGGATCAACGGACACCACAGTGGCCATGTGAAAAATGACCATAAGTGCCTTTTTCCCCAGCGGCGTTGTAACTTTGAATGGTCGCAAAATGAACCATTGAGGGTGACCTGTAATCCGTTGTTACCTGAACAGGTTAAAGTGAAGCAAAGGAAAGAGACAGCTTCCAGATGTAAAAGCCAGGAGAGGAAATGTTACTGATCCGAGATGAGCGGCTGGGCAAATCAAACCTATAAAGAAATAAATAGCATCTTGGAGAAAGTCTGCTTAAAAAGCCAGGAAAGTTTCTGGATCAAATTGCTAAAGATTATAAATGCGTCAATCTTGTTTGGCTGCATCTGCTTTCTACTTTCTATTTCTTCCCCAAACCTCCAAAACTTTAACCTTAGACTGTCTACTATGGACCTCACCCCTTTCCTAAGAGGTCTGTAGGGGGCGTGCATAAGTGCACCAACGTGCCTACCGTCCCTGTCCGATGGTTTCTTTTTTATTTTTCTTTTATGTATCCATTTCATGTACTCATAACTATGTTTATACTTATACCTATTATCTTGTAAACGATTGACAAATCAAATAAATAAAATAAAATAAAATAAATACTTTGGCCACACACACCAGTAATAGATTAGATAAGATAGATTAACAGAGTTGGAAGGGACCTTGTAGGTCATCTAGTCCAACCCCCTTACGCCTAAGCAGGAGACCCTACACCATTCCTGACAGATGGCAGTCCAGTCTCTTCTGGAAAGTCTCAAGTGATGAAGCTCCCACAACTTCCGAGGGCAACTTCTCTTCCATCGGTTGATTGTTCTCACCAATCAGAAAATTCCTCCTTATTTCCAAGTTGAATTTCTCCTGGATCAGTGTCCATCCATTATTCCTTGTCTGGCTTTCAAGTGCCTGGGGGGATAGCTTGGCCTCTTCCTCTCTGGGGCAGCCCCTCAAATATTGAGACATTGCTCTCTCTTGTCTCCCCTGGTGCTTCTCTTACCTAGACCAGCCAGGCCCGGTTCCTGCAACCGTTCATCCTGTGTTTTAGCCTCCAGTCCCCTCATCATCCTGGTTGCTCTTCTCTGCACTCTTGCTCACATCATTGTGCATTTGTGATCAAGTGTGAATCTGCTTTCCTCAGCTGGATAAGTGGGGGGCTATTTCCCCAAGACAGGAATGCCGTCAGCATAATTCCCTCCACCCCTTGGTGTATATTTATATCCCATCGTCACACTCAGAAGATTTTCCATGGGAAAAATTAAGTGTTTACACCCTCAGTTCTGCAGAAACCCATCATCCTGGAGGGTAATCCAAACAGTTTCTGGAATCCTTCTTGTTTGCTTGATAACAAATCAGGAGCAGAGAATAAACTAAATAGCAGATATGGGCCTGGCTAGTCTAGGAAAGAGAAGGACCAGGGGAGACAGGAGAGCAGCCTTCCATATTTGAGGGGCTGCCACAGAGAGGAGTGGGGGGGTTCAAGCTATTTTTCAAAGTAACCAAAGGCCAGACAAGGAATTTTTGGACAATCAACCAATGGAACAGAAGTTGCCTTCAGAAGTTGTGGGAGCTTCATCCCTGGAGGCTTTCAAGAAGAGATTGGACTGCTCTCTGTCAGGAATGGTATAGGGTCTCCTGCTTGGGCAGGGTGTGTGGGGGTTAGACTAGATGATCTACAAGGTCCCTTCCAACTCTTGTCAATCTGAAATCCAACTCTGTCAATCTAAGAGATCAGCACATACCCGCCATGGCTTGTTGTTGGGGTATCCATGCAGGCCCACGTTCCCCAGCCAATCGGATTTTCCACTCCTAAAACCACCCTGCTCCCTCCTACGTGGCTGTCTTGCTGAAGACAGATAAATGGGGGATTTTTTAGAGCTTCTTTCACACCTAGGAAGTGTGAAAGCTCTCCAGACAAGGCCCAAGGAATGTGTGTGTCACGGGTTCCACCAGGACGGTCCCCGCTGGTCAGAAACCGCAGAAGGTTGTTTTCCGCCCCACAAAGATCACTTTAAAAGGGAATCTTCTCCTGGCTCCAGTGTCTGAGATCCTTTATCAAGCCAGGGTGATGGAATGTGGGGGTTCATTCTTCAGGCATGAGCTTTGCCGCCCCTTAAAGATATAAAGATAGAGGGCACGGAATCGGCACAACTAATGGGCAGAGGACGGAGGAAGACTGGGGCGCTGGAGAGGATGATGGGTTCAAGGATTCCTTTCCTGCTTGCCCTGTTCTTTGCGGCTCATCTCCAAGGTCCATCTGGGGCCCAGTCCATCTCTCAGTCAGAACTGGCAGATTTCAAGGTAAGAGCCCCCTGGGGTTGGGTCAAACCTGGGACAAGCCTTGGCTAACTTGGGAAGAACCTCAAATTGTTGGTGGAGACTTGCTTGGCACACCAAGGTCTACAGACAGCTTCAGAGAGCAGTTGATGGGAAGGGATATTCTTGAAACAAGATTCCAGTTGGCTGGCACCTTCTAAATTCAATCAGAAGGGACCTTGGAGGTCATCTAGTCCAACCCCTCGCTTGGGCAGGAGACCCTATACCATTTCAGACCAGTCTCTTCTTAAAAAAAAACTCTAGTAGTGGAGCACCCATAATTTCTGGTGGCAAGCTCTTCCACTGGTTAATTGTCCTCACTGTTAGGAAGTTTCTCCTGAATTCCGGGTTGCTTCTCTCCTCAACTGGTTTCCATCCATTGTTGCTTGTCGTGCCTTTTGGTGGTTTGGAAAATAAGCTGACCTCCTCTTCCTTGGGGCAGCTCCCTCAAATATTGGAATACTGCTATCATTTTCACCCCTAGTCTTTCTTTTCTCCAGACTGCCCTTTGTTTGCTGCGAAGTCATGGGCTGGTTCATTGCGACCCCATGGACAACGTTCCTTCATGTCTTCCTTTCCTCTACCATCTTCCAGAGTCCCTCACACCAACTGCTTCAGTGACTCCATCTAGCCACCTCATTCTCTGTCGTCCCCTTCTTCTTCTATTGCCCTCAATCGTTCCCAGAATTAGGTTCTTCTCCAGGGAGTCCTTCCTTCTCATTAGGTGGCCAAAGTATTTGAGTTTTATCTTACCAGTCTAGAAAAAAGGTAATATTGATCAATAGCAGACAACACACATTGCTATGATCGCTGTGAGGCCTTCAAAACCACGGGCATATTCCCTGGAAGTTTGTGTTCAACCCAGAAAGGATCTATTCAATGGGTTAATCTCTTAGCAGGTCACAGAATTGTATATGTATGTGTGTGTGAACTGGTCCAAGATAAAGACATTCTAGCGCAGTTGAGAAAAAGACCACTCAGTCTGATCTTGCCTTGCTTTCAAATCTTTGCCCATCTTCTCTTGACTCAGCTTGGAGTCTCCAAATCTACCAAAGGCCAGGATTTCTAGCTGTAAATATATTTATTAGATCAAAGCAGACGAAGTTATGGGTTCTTCAAACTTGCTCCGGTTCACCAGCAATGAAAAATTGGCGTTGACACCTTGGTGGAAGCCATCCAGAATCTTTTCTTTCCCAAATTACTATGTGAAACTGGAGGCTAAAACGGACGAAGAACAGTTGCAGGGACTGGATATGTCTATCTAGTCTAATGTAAAGAAGGGACTAGGGGTGACATGATAGCAATCTTCCAATATTTGAGGGGTTGCCACAAAGAAGAGGGGGTCAAGCTCTTCTCCAAAGCACCAGAAGGCAGGACAAGAAGCAACAGATGGAAACCCATCAAGGAGAGAAGCATGCTAGAACTCAGGAGAAATTTCTTAACAGGGAGGACAATCAATCATTGGAACGGGTTAAGTCCAGAAGTTGTGGCTGCTCCATCACTGAAGGCTTTTAAGAAGAGATTGGACAACCATCTGTCTGAAATGATATAGGGTCTCCTGCATAAGCAGGGGTTGGATTAGAATAGAACAACAGAGTTGGAAGGGACCTTGGAGGTCTTCTAGCCCAACCCCCTGCCTTGGCAGGAAACCCTACACCACTTCAGACAAATAGTTATCCAACCTCTTTTTAAAAACTTCCAGAGTTGAGCATTCACAATTTCTGGAGGCAAGTTGTTCCACTGAGACCTCCTCCGCTTGTGTTAAATTAAAGAAATCAGCACAGACGAATGCTGAAAAAAAGTTGAATTTTCACTGTAACTGGTAAATGGTTGAAGACATACCTGGACAGCTCTAACTTTTTTTTTTCCTTGACATGCCTGTTCATACCTTAGAGTAGTCGCCCTAATCCTTTGGGCATCAGGGATCGGCTCCGTGGAGGGGGCTTTGCTTGTGTGGGTGGCCTGCTTTCTGGCATGCCGTGGACAGCTGCCAGTCCATGGACTGGGGGTTGGGGACCCCTGCCCTAGTGGGAATACAGACAAAACACTCCCAAATAGAGACTGACTTTAGCAGAAGAGTTTGCAGACCACGTTTTTAGTTTCCCCCTTTTGCTCTTAGGATCTTTTGCAGCGGATTGAAAGTCAAGTGGCGTTGGCCAAAAAGGAAGAAATCGAACGAAATCTGGATGAAGCCGACGAGGAACCAGAGGGCGATGCTGCCCAGCTTCTCTCATCCTGGGATGGTGAATACTCAAGACCCTCAAGCGACAACACCGTTGGCCGCGTCAAGTGGCAACCTCCCGAAAGAGCCCCGGCAGCAGCTGTGCGGAACAAACTGGGGTTTTTTTTCAACGCCCCCCGCAGGTTATCCAGCTGCTTTGGACAACGGCTGGACAGAATCGGGTCAGTGAGTGGACTTGGCTGCAACAGAAGATATGTAAGTTGCAACATGGGGAGGCGTGCAATGTTAGTTCAATTGCTGGGGGAGAATCAGGTCCGCAACAGAAACTCTTTGTCGGCCAGCCAAGTGTCCAAATCATGGTCAAGTGCTCAATGCCAACTCCCAAGAGTTGATGGGCCTATCCCAGGAGAAGATAATGTTCTGACCAAGGCTTATGAAGACACTAACAAACACACGTTAGTCCCAAAACCCTTTTTTCTTTATTTCAACGGCTGTGAATTTTAGTCATTCACAGCCCGTAATGAGTCTCAAACTGTTTGTAAATAGTCCCATGGAAGTTTGCCAAAGTCCTTCAGGATAAGTCTGATAAGCATCCACTTTTATCTTCCTTGAAATGCTGCCAACGACTAAATTTCCAATTAGTTATACAAGGCCAAACGGAACACAAATTCAACACTGAGCTTCAGGTTTCAAACCGAGCAGAATGAACAAAGTTGCTTCCTGCAAAGGCTCCTGTCCCTTTGCTCCTCCTTTAAGTCTTATGGGAGAGCCAATCACCTCCTTACTCCCAAGTCACCCCTTTTGCCTTAACTGTTCCTGCCTTCTGGCAGCTCTGTGCACAAGTGCACTGGGAACAGGCTCTCCCTGTTCCTCTGCCTTGCTGCTGTCAGATTCTGGAGGCTCCGAAGTCAGCACATAACTCCCACCCAGATGGTCCTGGCCCCATCTCTGTATCAGACGCAGGACCCTCGTCCGAGTCCTCCCCAGTCTCCTGGACTGGCCCATGTTCCTCCCCACTGTCCAACTCTGCTGCCATCTCCGCAGGCTGCTGGCGGACCACAACAGATCAATGGGAGTTAAGAAGCAGTCAAAAAATGATGGAATGTCAACAGGGGGTCAATTAATCTTCTGTAGTCCCTGGTCCTGAAGATGAGGTGGCTACTGGCGAGATTGGGTGACCAGATCTGGATGGTCAGCAGACAGCAAGAGTGGCCTTGTCCATATTTTTGTCATCTGTCAGAAATGGTGTGGGGTCTCCTGCTTGGGTGGGGTGTGTGTGTTGGACTAGATGACCTATAAGGTCCCTTCCAACTCAGTTGTTAAATATTATTAACAGATATTAAATATTATTATTATTTGTATCACCATTAAAGTAGCATTGATTACATTATTTTCATATAAAGTTTCGGGGGGGGGGGACGATCTGAAACTCCACAAAGGGGCCAATGAGCAGAATTTTTTTTGGGGGGGGGGCAGGTCTAAATGAACAGAAGAGAGTTATCTTAAAGGTGTTTTGCATTTATATATTTACAAGTGTCAGCTTTTTATGGGTATCTCTTCCCAGATAAATGGGAAATTATAAGGAGGGAGGGAGACCTTGAAAATTAGCTTCGAGAAAAGCAGGGAAAAAATAGCCAATTTTCTGCTCCATATTCGATGCGATTCTTCATGTGTTTTGATTTCTAAACTGCCTTACTTCTTCCTGGACAAGAAACTCAAAATCTTCACAGGAATGCAATTTCCAAACATCAATTTCCAAACGTCAAAGCAAACCAATTTTTTTTTTTCTTTTTTACAGAAGTGAAACTGTGTGGAAGAAATCACCTCGTAAGTAAGTCATCTTATCCCAAAGGCGTTTTTGTTTCATGATGGCGAGAAGATCCTTCCTGCCAAGAGTGCGTCCCACTGGAAAAAATAATTTCATACCCTGATCCTAGATTATCAGGATTTTGCTCCGGCTGAAAAAATATCCCCACAAGACAATTTTGAGGTCCAAGCAAGACCACAGAATCTGTAAGCCAACTGTTCTCCGGTCAAGAATAGGAAACAAATCTCCTATTTTCCACCTAGTCGTGTGAATTTAAATACGTATATCTGCTTTTCCTTCTGATCTATGCATTTAATCTCCTGGATGACTTTCAACCAGGAATTCTTAAAATTCAGCACCAAGGACAGAAACAGGTGTTTTTTTTTCCCCGCCCTGCCCAATTTTTATCCCTCCATTCAGAGAGGATAACAATATCTTATTTTCTTCCCCACAAATAAAACCCACTGAAGTACGAAGGCAAAGAGATTGTGATGGGGAATCATGTTTTTCCCAAATTGCCCAAGCCAAGAAAAAAAACCTTAAAATGGCTTGTGGCCGCCGCCCCCCCCTCCAAAAAAACAAAAAAAACTCTTCTAAGATTTTGGGTTCATGGGAAAATTGGAAAGATCGGCATAGCGTCGCCTCATTCTTTAAATTATTAAAGGAATTGATTTGGAGAGATATATATATTTTTTTTCATCTCTTCAAATTTGAACGGACGCATCAACAAGCCTTGTGGAATTGTTAGGATACAGCGAGAAGATATTTAATCAGGATATTTAATCAGAAGGTATTTAATTTGCACGCAGCGGAGGCTTTGTGGAACACTGGTCTGATTAAATAAACGGGATTTTAATGACCTTTGTGTGTAGTTGTCTTTCTTTTGTGTGTGTGTGTTTGCGTAAATGATTTGTGTAACTCAGCATCTCAAGTGACTGGGGATTGCAAAAAAACAAAAAACAAAAAACCCTACTCTTGTTCAAAGTTGTTTGCTGCTCCAGAGATATCACTAGGATATTTTGTTCCTGAGAAGGGGAAACTTCCACTTGGCAAAAACTGGGCTCAAACATCGCATCATGTTTTCAGGTTCGAAGGGGTAACCAAGAATATTTCAGAGACAGAACATAAAAACAAGATTATAAAAACAGATGGGTGCCTTTCCTGAAAAAACAAACCCTGAAACCAACGATCTTTGCATTAAAAGCTTATTCAGGATGACCAACGACCCAGCAATTGTGCACGCATAAAATAGGAAACTCGGCTACGGTAGTTGGGAGAGCGAATGTGGTTTGTTCCCCCCCCCCCCCATGTGTGGGAATTTAATGCCTTGGGCAAATGCAGTTACGGATTGGTTTGTAATTTAACACACTGTGCAAATCCAAAGTTAGCGAGTTAAGAATGTCTTATGAACGCAACCCTCTCAGTCGGGAAGGGAGGGAAATGTATTCATCGAAGGAAAAACGCAGCCGAGTGTGCTAAAAGCCTGTTACTGTTGAGAGAGATACCTTGATCCACATGAAACGTATGGACCAGGGGGAGGCTCACATTAAAACACCAGAATCTGAAAACAACATAAAATACAGCACAATTTCTGACTAAAATGGTCCGACTGAAATGGGCATAGGTGGGCCTGATTGGGGTAGATTGCAAGGGGGATACAAAAATAAAATTTTATGTCATTTTATTCGACTTTACATGTTCACGTATTATTGTGTTTTATCCTATAACCCTGTGATGGTGAACCTGTGGCACGCAGAGCCTTTTGTGCGGGTGCGCAAGCCCAGCCAAATTTACCTACACTGCGCATGCGCGTGCCTCCCAGATGATTTTTGGCCCATTTGAGGCCGTTTTTGCCCTCCTGAAGGATCGAGGGAAGCCTCTGCAGCCTCGGGAGGCCAAAAAACGGGCTTCCCTCAAGCCTTTGGGAGGGCAAAAACAGCCTCAAACAGGCCAAAAATCAGCTGGGAGGCACGCGCATGTGCACTGCAGGTAAGAGGGCAGGGGTGTTGCGTGTGCATGCTCAGGAGGGCAGGGCACATTGAATTATGGGTGCTGGCATGCACGTACTTTCAGCACACCACAACAAAAAGGTTCACCATCATTGCTATAACTATTGTATTTTACCCTACTCTCATGTTAAATTGTGTTTGGAATTTTATTAGTAATGTGCATTTGAACCTGTACCTTGATATGGCCTATATAGGCTAATCAACAAATATATATTATATATCTATATATATGAAAGCAAAATACCCCTCACACATCATCACAAAACCTCCAGAACCGCAAAGCCTACAAACTTGAAGTTTGGCATGTATGTTCCTCTTGGCCTCTAGGTGCTCACTAAGAAAGGATTTTTCGAAATGACCATCAGTGCATCAGTATTTCCTATATTATTACTATTAACGCGCTCTGATACTAAGGAGTTCTACTCCCGCTCCCCACCTGAAAAGGAGTCTCTTCCAACTGCAATTCAGCTAAGCCATGCCCAGGCTCTTTGCTGTCTTCTAAATAAATTCAGGGGGAAAACCTAAATAAAATAATAAATAACCTATTACTGTCATCTATGGCTAATATACATGGGAACTAAAGTCCAACACATCTGCAAAGCAAACTGGGAGACAATTAAAGCAAACCTGCATGTTCTGAAGCACTCTACCTTTGAACAGCATATCATGGAGAAGAAGGGAGGAGGGTTATAACTCCATTTGTAAAGCATTCCAAGAAGCCTTTTAAATGTCTCTGGGGGTGAAAATGCTGGTGTCTGAATATAAAATAAAATAAAAATGCAACAAAATTTAAACACTGGGGAGGGGAAATCAAGAACGGCGAGAAAGAGACACAATGACAGATAGGGTGGGGACGGGGCCCCAAAGACGTAAAGGAAGAATTTTATTGTGGTTTTTTTTTTTTTTTTTAAAGAGAAGGACTATGGCTATAGAATACAAGTGCTCAAACCAAAATTTTTAAAAATATATATCCCTAGCACATTCTCTGCCCAGAATGATTTGAGACATTATTAAGAACAAAAATAGTATGCACACAAAATTAGCTCCCCACGATACGGCTCACGTTGACAAAGGGGGAGTGCAACTGGAAATCAAAATATTTGTCAGAGCTTATCAGCTGAAGAGATGCGCCTCCCTTCTCCCTCTGGAATGGATATTAATACTGTTTTAAGGAACGAGAGCAGAAAAAAAATGAGAATTCCTAAACTGTCCCAGCATCCATGAAAATCCCAAGACATGGATTCTGAGCGGCCTATCAACCCAGAACTGAAGCGGGTTCTAGCCAAAATTGGCGTGCAAAATGTTCATGAGGATTTTCTGGGAAGGCGAGAAAACCCTCTTCCATCATTGAAAGTCAGAAGACAATTCTCAACACAATTCGTGGAATGCAGGAGAGATTGAGCCTCGTTTTACAGGAATTGCTTTCTCGTAGTTCAATTCTATGATTTTCAGCCGTGACAATGAAGAGCGAGAAGTCCTCCCACGTCTTTTTACAAACCTGAAGGGTATCAACTAATTGGAATTTTAACTCTCTGATTATAATACACACATTCACACAACCAGAGTGGTCATCTGGATTGTGAAGCAAGAACCTGCTAACAAACGGGGCACCTACTTTGGACAATGGACTGTAGTGTCGCCTGAATTTTTAGGGCTACCTTACACGGTTTAAATTAAAAAAAAACAAAACATTTTTTATCCCCAGCCTAGCAAGATGCCAACTATTGGGTGATCCAGACGAATGCAGCTGAGAATCCAAGTTTTTTTTTTACCCTCTAAATGAAATGAAGAAATGAAATGAAGAGGGAAGTTATAACTGGCCAGCAATCATACAAAATGGCAAAAATATTAGCTTGGCATTTTTTCTCATCCACTTTTAAAGCATTCAAGTAGAATCAAATAAATTATTATTTTCCTCTCTCTCTCTCTCTTACACACACATACTCACTCTCTCACACTCACTCACTTGTGAAGTCTGGGATTCTTGAAGCAAAGCAGAACCAAACTATTTTGGCTTCCTGGGAAAATAAGAATATTGGTCTCTTTCCTTAACACAAAACACACAGAGACGCAAACAAAATGGTCATTTATAGCCTGCACTTTAGAATCAAATGGCTCAGTACAACAAAGTAAAAAACTAACTAGCCAGGATAATTTTGGTCTTGTGAAAATACAGGTTGCAAAGGGAATGTTGAATGGGCTGATGCCATGAAAGACAGGCCTATGGAGAGTTGGTAACAAGCCTGTTCTAACCAGAAATGGTTATAAAGAGGGCAGGGGAAGGTTAATACCTTGGAAAAGGAAAATGACTTATATTTTTAAGGTCAAGAGCAGGAGGGGGCAAAGGAGGAGCTGCAATCTCATTGGGGTTGAGAAGGGAGCAAAGAAATATTAGGAAAGGGGGGAGGGAGGAGATAAAACTGAGTATCCCGGAGAGGTGAACAAAAGCAAAACATGCAAAGGCATTCCTGTCGTGAGTAGACAGAACCAGTATTCAAACATTGGACTTCTACTCGGCGCCCAAACTGCGTCTCTCTAAAATAGGTAGAAATAATCTATTACTGGAAAGTGGAAGGAAAAAAAACCAGCAACACAACTGCACTGGATGGGAGACTTCATTAGCATCGGAGCACATCGAAAATTTGGCCTCTGCAAGAAATGGCTGTGCCCTATTTGCAGTCTAAGCCAGAAAATTGAATTATTTTGTTGCTGATCATATCAGCGGGCAAATAAGCAAGGAATCGGTTACGGGGTTTTTTGGCCACCTTGCAATATTTGACTCTTCCAGACTGCAACCAACTGCAGTCCCTTTCCCACTGGGAATTTGGGAAGGATTTGAACCAAATTTTGAGTGAATGAACACCCCCTCTGCACAGGCAGTCCTTTTCTTCAGCAGAGACCCCCTGAGGGAATGGGGGGGGGGGCGCAGCTGCATCGAGTAAGTCTTCTAACCGGAGGTGGACAAAAGAGTTGGGCCCAGGTCGGCCTCCCCTTCCAAACAGTCAAACGGCTGTGCTTTATCAAGGCTGTATCAGTTCTTTTCCCAAGGCTCAATTTCTGCTTTCCCTTGAAAAGAGATTTATGCAAAGGTTACACACACACACACAAAAGCTACAAAGACAGGAGTCTGCCGGAATTGCCAGCACAAGAGCCAGTGGGATGAGGCTCGTTATTAGAAAGACCAAACCGGTCCCAGCCGGCTCAAGGTTTTGTGTGAGCCAACCAGCCAGGATGGAAAAGCTCTTGAATGCAGCCGCTGTAGACATCCCGCCCTCCCCAAACTCCCCTCCGAGATCCATTCCGGTCCTACCTGGGTGTCCCTCATAACTATTAACGGTGTCCTCCCCTTGCCTGCCACCTCTCCCCACCCAGGGCTGGAAATTACAGTCCTTCTGCAAAAACCAGATTCTGTGAAGGTAACCAGGAGGGAGGGGAAGGGAGTGCTGTGCAGGAGGGTCATGCCAGGGCAAGGAAAAGAGCCACCCCCTGCAGAGAAACAAAGGTATTTGGTCTCAACAATGTACCCCCCACCCTTCCAGGCAACGTCTGGCTGGGACGACAGGAAAAGCCAAAAGTTATTTGGGGACACCCTGCAGGTAGGATTTCGAAGAATTGGGAGAAAACATTCTCCCCAGCCAGAAACAGAGGAAAAACAAGGGGGAATTGTCAGATAGCAAGAAAGGAAGCACAGAGGATGGGATGAGGAAGGGGAAAAGGGGGGGTGTGGATCAGCCAAGCTGGAAAACAGCATGCAAAGAGGGCTTGTTAGGGGTTGGAGAAGAACGTCACCAAATACCGGTTTGGTCCCACCAGGCAATATATTCCTCCCCCGCCCCAAAATGTCTTGGTTCCTTCTGCACCTTCAGAATCACTTGGTAATGAATTGTCTGTTGTGTCAGATTTTTTTTTTTTTTTTAAAAAGGAAGGGGGGGCTCAGTTGGAAGCTTGGCACCCAAAGGAGGTGATTGTGTTCAAAATCCGGCCCAACAGCTGCCTTGTTCTAGCAACAGCAGCTCCGACACTTTAACGCCCGCCAACTCCACCACCCCCTTCTGGATCCCCACTCTTGCAAACTTTTGGGAGGGGATCCCAAGTCCGGATCCGGAGAACCAAGGGCTCGAAATGAAATCTTTCCCTGGAGCAGGAGATTTTCCTTGGTTGCCGGTGGGGGGTGGGGGGGTTGGGGGTTGATCTCAAAAGAGACGTCAGAACGGAGAGAGAAGGGTGCAAAGAGCAGAAAGTCAAAAGGCCCCAGTCAGAAAATCGTTGTTGTTGTTGTTGTCCTGTTTCAACCTTACCAAATGCCTTAATTAAACCAAGATGCAGGTAGCTAAGTTTGAAGTTGAAGATAACGGTGTCCCCAACTGGCCCAAAAGAGGGAAGTCTGCAAGATTTGCAAAAATCTTCAGCAAGGTAAAAGAGGAAGAATGACATTCTCTCTGGAATAAGGTAAAGAGGTAATCCTTTCGAGTGCCCGCAGGGTTGGGCAACCAAAGCCCTGGGATGATTTGATCCAAACCCCACAGGGAAGCACATGGCTGCTAGAACAAGAAGAGGACAGCCAGTGCTCAAGATTTCCCACATATTATGCCTTTTTCCCCCGCCACCCCAGCCTAAGGGAAGTACAGTTTACAGCTCCAAAAGAGGACAACGATGATGGGCTTGTTTGGTTGACCTAAAGTGCAGCATGATGGGCCCAGGAATCCCTAGGAGGAGGGGGGTGTCTCAGGAGGTGGAAGAGGCAGGAGACGAGGTTAGATGGTGTGGTAATGCTGGCGCAGCCTGGCCTGGAGGAATTCGTGGGTCAAGTTGTGTCGAGTAATAATGCCCACAATCTGGAAGAGGGAGAGAGAGAGAGAGAGAGAGAGAGAAAAAAAAAGGCAAGTGAATTTGTGAAGCGTGAAAGCAAAAAAATGGCAGACGGGCCAGAGTGTCGGCATTTCTAAAATCAGGCTGGGGATGTTTTTCCAGCATGCAGGAAGCTGACTCAATTGCCATCTGGTTTCACCCTATCCCACCTCAAATGGTGCTCCCTCTGCAGCTCTGGAGAGTATTCCTTCCCCAGCAACCTTTCCTAAATTAGTGAGGCAGGTGATTTGTCTGAATTCGGCTCAGAGGGGGTGGCAGCCCTGCTCCATAAGCTCCACCCTCAGGAATGAGACAAGGGAACCCGAACCCGTGAAATTGGTGCAAGAAACCCACATTCCAAGTGGGAAAATACTTCTCCTGGATACTCCAGATACCTTTCTCCCTCAAGAAAATAAAGTTATTTTGAAATTTCAAAGCATGATCTTCCCTCAAACTGAAGCAGAGCTGGAAGGGAAGGAGGGAAACGAATTTTGCAGTCCAACAATGTACCTTCCATCTTAAAATTAGCCCTAATATTAGTTTCCCCCTCTGAGTAAAGACTCTAAAGCAGGGGTGGCAACTTGAAGGCCTGTGAGCTTCAATTTGGCTGGGGAATTCTGGGAATTGAAATCCATGACCCTTAAAGTTGCCAAGGTTGGGCTCCCCCTGCTCTAAAGTTGCCTTTGCAGCAAGTTGAACGAGTGGTTTCCACACTGACAAGCGTTTCTTCCTCCGCTGTCTGAGAGCTTCAGCACCATTTGTGGGCCTGCAGCGGTATCTAGTGGTGAAACCTTGGCTCAACTTTAAGCAACTTACAAAGTTCGAATCAGTTCAGAAAAGAGAGACGTTTTCTCCAAAGACTCCGCAGACAGACTCACCTCCCCGACGGCATTCACCACCGGCAAGTGCCTCAGCCCCATCGTCCGAAAGAGATTGAAGACTTGGGAGATGTGAGCATTAGGTGAGATGGTGAAGGGAGAAGGGTTCATGTAAGGCGTGACGTCCTGTTGGGGAGAAAAAAAAAACTTGACTTTCTATTCAAATTTTTATTAGTTTATCAACATATAAAATGTAGAAATGCAAAGATAAGTGAAAATGTTTTTCTTTTTCTTGTCTCCTTTTCCCTACACTTTTTCCTCTCCTATTTTCCCTTTATTATTTTTAAAAGCCTGTGACTTTCACAGAGGAATTTATTTAGCTGAACAAAATGCCCCAAAGTCTGCATTACTTTCACCATTTGTCCTCTGTAGCCAGTTCTGAACAGGCAACCTCCAAAAACAAATACAGAGACATGGAAAACAGTCTAGAAAAATTCCAAGATATGCAGAAGTGCCTTTTCTAGGAAACAAGATAGAAGCTACAGCAACTGCAAGGAGAAGGCCTTACCACTATCATGCGTGGATTTAGGAGTGTGAGATCTAAGTCATGGATATCTGGATAGCGCGGGTAGTCTTCTGACATATCTGCATATGAGAGACGAGGTTGACTGGTACTCTAGGAAAGGGTGAAACAAGAAGAAATAAAGACACCACTTCTCTAACACGTTAAAAAAGGTCCTAATAGGGTTTTTGGTTGGGAAAAAAAACCTAATTGGGGCATTAATGCAACAATCTCTCCTATCCCAGAAAAATCTGATGGATTATCATCTATTCAGACAGCCCAGTCACTTCTTAGTTGGAACTCACTGATTGATTCTCTGCGTAGCAGATTCCTCGGACAAGTAAAGTGACCAGCTGTGAGCGCAGGATCAGGCCGTGGAAAGTCAGAGGTCGGAAGCGTTCCTCCATCGTCCACTCCTCACTGGGAGACTGGTCTGGATACAGGTTGGGATACGGTGTGTATCTGGAAGGAACATACAACTTCATTATGGATGGATGAATGATGAAATGGAAGGATTGAAGGAAGAGAAGATAGAATGGATGGATGGAAGGAAGGAAGGAAGGAAGACTGACAGAGATGTGAGGGAAGAGGAGGTAGGATGGATGGAGGTAATTGGCAGATGGATGCATGGATGGATAATGTAATGGAAGGATTGAAGGAAAGGGGGATGGATAGATGGATGTAATGGAAGGAAGGAAGGTAAGTGACGGAAGGGGAGGTGGGATGGATGGAAGGAAGAGGAGATGGGATGGAAGGGAGGGATAGAGGAAGGAAGGGATGGAAGGGAGGAAGGAGAGATGTGACTGAGGGGAGGTGAGATGGATGGATGTAATGGAAGGAAGGGGAGATGGGGTGAGAGGGGATGGAAAGAAGGAAGGAAGGAAGAGAGGAAGGAAGTGATGTAATGGAAGGGCAGGTGGGATGGATGGATGGATGGGTGCAATGGAAGGGGAGACAGGATGGAAAGAAGGAAGGAAGACAGAAAGGAAGTGATGTCATAGAAGGATGGATGGATGGGTGTAATGGAAGGAACGGGAGACAGAATGGATGGATGGAAAGAAGAAAGGAAGTGATGTGATGGAAGGAAAGGTGGGATGGGTGGATGAGTTGCGTTTATCAGTTTCTGAGACACATCCACAATTTGCTCCTTACACAGTCAAGGAAAGGCTTTGAGGCCACTGAAGCAAATTAGGCTCCATGAAAGACCTATCCAAAATCAGCTGATCTTTAAGTGCCAAACTCTTTGAGGTATGAGACTGGAATCTACTAATCCTGCTGGCTGGATGTGGTGGCCTCTCCACACAGGGTTTTGCACACCTCCCTGTTTCCAGGGCTTTCGTACTTTCACGTCCCCTTCCCCTTCCCCATGCTCACTTCCGCTCCAACATCTGCTGCAGCATGTCCTCTGTCTCTGGGGGCTCCTCAGCCGCGTTGTGGTCATCGCACACGTTTCTCAATTCGCTGGAGGGATACGACTTCATGGACTGGCTACGTTTACGCTGCTCGGCCGCCCGGGTGAGGATGCTGGATTTCTGGAACAGGGAAAGCGGGAGACCATCTACCCAGGGTTCATTTTGGGGGAATTTCCAGGACTGTTTCATTCAAGTCAGCCCTCAGAAGCAAAAACAAGATTCACCTGTCCATTCTAAACATACTGCGGCCATTTTAATTCCCGGTGAGCCAAAAAAAAGTCAAAAACTAGCCTGTATTGACTGGCACAACCATGTCCTTTCTCTGGAACAGCACAGAGGGGGGATTTATTCTTAGATTTTTCGAGAGAATTTTTTTTTTCAATTTCTCAGTTGAGCCTGTAGATCTGATATCCCCTCAGAACACTTACCTTTCGAGCTTGCAATATCAATTCAAGCAAGCCACTGATGAAATCCTGCTTTGCTTTGATGTTTGAACAGGAAACATTCATGCACGACTGACTGACCAAGTTCTTTAGAACTGGGACATCCCAGAAGATGGTTAATTCCCCTTAGTTCAGGGGTGTCAAACTCAAGGCCCGCGGGTTGGATACGGCCCACGGGGTGCTTAGATCTGGCCTGCGGGCAGCCCTGAAAACAGCAAAGGTGTCAGCGTTCCAACTAACCAACTCCAAACCAATAAACTCCGAGACAAACAGTTCCTCAAAGTTCCATTTTATTAGAGTTGTCATATTGGCACACCTGGGAAAACCCAAATCTGAAAGTTCCAGGTTTTCCCTCCCCAAAAGAAAGGCAAAGATCCATCCCCTGCTGCACCCATCAGTCCATCACATGGCCCAATCAAATCTTTGTCCCAACTGGAGACATTCCCCCTAGTCACTCCCCTCCAGGTGCAGGGCGGTCTGTCCTTGACTCTCTGAGAAAGAATGTTGTTGTGTCTAATCTTCTACCCCGCTATGAAATCCCCCCTCCCAATTTCCCAGGCACTGAATGTGGCAGCCTTGAAGTTTCCAAGGCTGATGAAAGGACCATCCCATGGTGTCTCTGCCAGCGCCTCCCCCCCCCCATTTTCACTGGCAGAGGGCTGCAGGAGGCTGTCACAACCAAAAACAGGGAGGGGTTACGTGTGGGGGTCCCCGGGCTCCGTTTTTGCTGGCAGAGGGCTAGCAAAACAAAAGGAGAAACGTTTCCCCTTTTTCATTTGAGCATCCAAGAAGGATCAGGAAAGGAGAAAGGGAAAGAGGAGAAAAAGGAAAGATGGGAAGAGAGCAAGGAAGGACAAAGGAAAGATGGGAAGAAGGAAGGAGAAGGAAGAGGAAAGGAAAAAGGGAAGAGATGAAAGGAGGATAATGAGAGGGAGGGAGGGTCTGAGGAAGTCCTGCCTTAGCACCTGGCCAGCACAGGTGCCCCCCAACACAGGTGCCCCCCAACAGTGGCGTTGAGCTGGCCATGCCCACCCTGGGCACAACCACCCCGAGGTCAAACACACTGATGCAGCCCTCAATGAAATAGAGTTTGACACCCCTGCCCTAGTTAAGTCTCCTAAGCTCACGAAATCAGTGCATACTAACACACACAATGCACAAAACTGAAAACACTGGTGTATTCAAAGCTGAGCAACGGAGTCGATCATCAATATTTGCCACGGTTTCTCCCCGAGAGGAACAAGGAAGCCGCCTATCAACAACTCACCTTGAATTTAATGTTGTTGCTGATAAGCTGGTCCCACTTCATGAATTCTTTCTCGTAGGCCCGGTTCTCCGTCACCACCGGGAAGGCATGATGGACAGTGGTGCGGAGAATGCTGACCAGGGACTGGATGCGGGTGTGCGGGTAGACGTACATCAGGTTAGGCTCCATGATGTCGCTCGCTCTGAGCCTTTGGGCGACAGAAAAGTTGGGACGAGATCAAAAGTGAGCTTTGGAAGCAAGCCAGACAACTTTTGAGTCCAAGATGGCAGATGTTCCCAGCCTTAAGATCGGCCAACATTACTTGTCCAACTCTGCTCTGACTTCCCACTCCAGCAGGGGGACCCCACGCAAGGACACGTAGATGTCGTAAATCCCTTTGTTGAAAAGGTCACCTGTCCACTTGGCCACCTGCAAACAGAAAGGGAGAAGAGGCAAGAGTTGGTTCTTTCTTATTGTATTCTATGACTATATTCTACTTACTATATACCCTATGACTATATAACCCTTTGACTATTATTAACTGTTGTACCTTATCATTCTTGACTCTCAATGAATGTTATCTTTTCTTTTATGTACACTGAGAGCACAAATTCCTTGTGTGTCCAATCACACTTGGCCAATAAATGAATTCTATTCTGTTCTATTTTATCCTATCTTTTTCTATTATTCTCCTCTTTTCTCTTCTCTTCTCTTCTCTTCTCTTCTCTTCTCTTCTCTTCTCTTCTCTTCTCTTCTCTTCTCTTCT
>BLBF01000057.1:8770130-8784424 GCA_015471245.1 Laticauda colubrina
GAAAGAAAGAAAGAAAGAAAGAAAGAAAGAAAGAAAGAAAGAAAGAAAGAGGGAAGGATGGGAGAAAGAAAGGGAGGGAAGGGAAAAAGGAAAGAAGGAAAGAGGAAGGAAAAGGGAAGGGAGAAAGAAAGGGAAAGAAGGGAGAAAGAAGGAAAAAGAAAGAAGGAAAGAAGGAGAGAGGAAAGAAGGGAGAAAGGAAGAGGGAGGGAGGGAGGGAAGGGAGAAAGAAAGCGAAAGAAAAAAAGGAGGGAGAGAAGGGAGAAAAAAAGGGAAAGAAGGGAGAAATAAAGAGAGGGAGGGGAGAAAGAAAGAAAAAGAAAGAGGGAAAGAAGAGGGAGGGAAGGGAAAAAGAGGGAAGGGAAAGGAAAGTGAATGAGATATGGATGGATGCACGGATGGGTAGATGGAGGGAAGGAGGGAGAGGAAAAAAAGGATCACAAACCCCGGCACTAGACGCAACTTCAGAGGATGCTTTGAAACAGCACAGCAATCCAGGGTTGGAAGGGACCTGGGAGGCCATCTTGTCTGACCCCCGTGCTCCAAGAGCATTGTTAAAGTGAGTTTCTCTCTTTCGACCCACCCAGTCCCATGACCACATAGCCACGCCCACCAAACCACGCCCAGAGAACCAGTCGTGTAAAAACTTTTTTTAAAAAAAAAATTGGAATCCCACCACTGTCCTCCCCCCACCCCAGAACTCACCATCAGGGTGATCATGATGGGCAGCCCGTAGGTGATCTCGTTGGTGGACTCGATCAGGATAACGGTGAGGCTGATGGTCATGCGGACCACCCCACCCAGGAAGGCAGCCGCTCCAATCAACGCAAAGGTGCCGGAGTAGACGTGATCCAGACCAATGTAGCTAGGAGGGAGGGAGGGAGGAAGCAAGAGCATTATTAACGGGGAGGGTCTTCGGAGCCAAGGGGGGGAGCGAGGGCTTAAGGCTCTGCCCCCAAGGGGTGGGGGTGGGGGAAGCAAACCCCACAAAAGCCGAAGAAGAGGGCACCTTTCCAGGAGGTTGGCCACTAGGCGTCCGTAAGAGGCCCCGCAGAGCAGCGACGGGACAAAAAGGCCGCTCGGCACAGAAATCCCGTAAGTCCAGCAGGAGAGCAAGAAGTAGAGGAAGAAGAAGAGAGAGAGGGTGACAGGGCTGAAAGGACCTGGAAAACAGGAAGAGAGAAGCGGGAAATGGGGGTTTAAGCAGCAGCCAGAGGCAAAAAAATAAAGCCAAGCCCATCCTGGACCTCAATGTTGAAAACAGCCCGCACGACATTGGGCCGGGTAATTGCAGGGACCATCTTGGCCCGATTTATTCTGGCTGGCGGGGATCCAGAGGAAGGCCTTCTCTGCTGTGGATCCTGCTCTCTGGGACACCCTACCCCCTACCCCCCCCCGCCCGATGTGAGGTCAGCCCCAACCCTCCTGTGCTTTCTTCAGGGGCTGCGCCAGTTGGCTTAGGGTCCCTGATGTGGGGAGCAGCACAATGGAGGGGGTGGAACAGGGGGTGGAGCAAACTTGGCAACTTTAAGACTTGTGGACTTCAACTCCCAGAATTCTCCAGCCAGCATAGCTGCAGTTGAAGTCCAATAGTCTCCAAGTCCACAAGTCTTTAAAATTGCCACGTTTGGAGACCTCTGGGGTTGAGTAATAATGGATCCCACTTCCACCCCCACCCTCCCTTGGTGTCTTTGGTTTTAATGTCTGATTTTAACTTGATGTAACTGTAAGCTACCCAGAGTGCCCCAATAAAATAGAATAACGTTAGAATAGAATTAGAATAGAACATAGAATAGAGTTAAAGATAGAATTAGAATAGAATAGAATTAGAATAGATTATAGACCAGAATAGAATTAGAACAGAATATAGAATAGAATTAGAATAAAGTAAGAATTAGAATAGAATAAGAATAAGAATTAGAATAGAATAGAATTCATTCATTGGCCAAGTGTGATTGGACACACAAGGAATTTGTCTTGGTGCAAATGTTCTCAGTGTCCATAAAAGAAAAGAGACATTCATCAAGAGTCATTTCATAAATCATATGTTTGCATGTATGTATGTATGTATCGTGTTTCCCTGAAAAGGAGACCCAATCTTATTTTATTTTCGGTCCCAAAATCAACACCAGGCCTTATTTTCGGGGGATGTCTTACCTGCTTACCTTAGGACCACAGCAGCCAGGCCTCCCACGCCCTGACACCTATTGTGCTGTTGCCTGACATCTTCTGTGGCCGCTCGCAGCTAGACATTGCGTGATTCATTGCACTGGTCAAAGCCACTTGTGGCAGAAAGCCGTGAGGTTCATCGCGTTGTTGCAGCTGTTCACAGGGCACTGCGTGGCGTGGTGTGCTGTTGCGCGCAGGAGCGGCTGCACCAGCACGAGCCTCGCCGCATCCTGGGTGTGGGAGGCCTGGCTGTGGCAGTCCTAAGATAAGTGGGTACGGAGTGCATGGGGCAGCTCCACCCCCACCCGTGCACAAGCTTGATTTTTTCGCCTGCACCTCACCCCACTTCATACAATCAGATGGTGGGTGGGGCTTAACTAGGGGCTTATTTTGGGGGATAAGGCTTATATTAGATGCAGGTGTGAAAATCCGGCTAGGGCTTGTTTTCAGGATAGGTCAAATTTTTGGGAAAACACAATATGTATGTATAAATCAATCGATCAGTTTGCAGGTAGTTTAGGCCAGCAAAATTAGACTTATGGTGGCACTGGTTCAAACCAGGGTGGGATTCTACTAGTTCGCACCTATTTGCTAAAACTGGTTGTTAACATTCTAAGCAGTTCGGAGAACAGGTTTTTAGAAGAAATTACTGGCCTAATCCTGTAAGGAAGGCAGGAAGGAAACATTCTGGTGTTGCTTACAGAAACTGTCTCTCCGTTAACCCTTATTACATTCTTGGCAGGACTGGACTTCCCGTCTCAGGAATTTCTCTGGAGTTTTTTCTCCTCTTTGCTGGTACTTTGCTTGTGTGGAGTGACCATTCAAAATTACAATGGCACTGAAAAAAGTGACTTATGACCATTTTTCACACTTATGACTGTTGCAGCATCCCCACAGTCATGAGGGGCCAGGCGAGGAGATGCGTGCCTTAATGTGAGGGATGTTGAGTTGGACACGCCCACCCAGTCACCTGACCACCAAGCCATGTCCACCCAGTCACATGACCACCAAGCCACACCCACCAACTAAGCCATGCCCACAGAACTGGTTGTTAAAAAATTTGAATCCCACCCCTGGTTCAAACCCAGCACAAACATAGGTATGGGTGGAAGTTTATTAATTCTATGATAAATTCAACCAACAGTTTTTCTTTTCCACCATAATCTCCCAGCCAATAGGGTGATCCGAATGGATCTCCATGAAGGAAATAAATATTAAGTTACTCCTTTATAATAGAATTAGAAATATTAAGTGCATTATTAAGCTGTGTTGTCTTTGTTGCCGTACCCTAATCACAAAGTATGTTCATTAAAACAAAATGTGCTGGATAGTTGCAGGCTTCTTAGAAAACAGGAACACCACCCAGGCAAGGCCACTGGCAATAAAACAGGCACATAAGATAGGGACATCCGCCCAAGCTACAAGTAAACAAAATAAGGTATCCGGTGCCTAGGAAGAAACGGTCAAGCTGACCTTTTACCTTATAGTAATATGACTT
The DNA here is from genome assembly GCA_015471245.1 of Laticauda colubrina. Lineage (NCBI taxonomy): Eukaryota > Metazoa > Chordata > Lepidosauria > Squamata > Elapidae > Laticauda > Laticauda colubrina. The sequence continues at coordinate 8,773,795 of BLBF01000057.1, forward strand.
ACAGATAATAAGGGGAGTGGGGAGGGCTTCTTAGGCACGGCGTGCATTGTGTAGAGTGTATAAAATGTTATTGTTTGACCATTAGATCTTGTTCTTCTTGTACCCAATCCACTTTGGAAGGGACTTGAAGGCCCGTTTGCAAACATTTATTTTCTTTAATAAACCTTTGAATTGTGAACCAGACCTGTCTCTGCATTGTATTAAATAATTTGAGACTTACATCTCACATTCACAAGAAGGCAGACAACAGAAACGATCTGTTTTTGTGCAAGAGAGACCAAGACCGGGAAACTTGAACTGCTAGCCTAGTCCCATGGAAGAAGGGAAGGAGGACTGAAAACCTGCATAATTTCCTCTTGTTTTCACACTACTTTCAAACGCGAGAATTTTAGATGCTGTTGGCCACCTTGGAGAATTTATGTACTCCCTGAAGTTGGTTAAAAATGCACTTCCCTCAAGCCATGAATTCCAAGACCATGAAAACTCCAGCTCCCTGAATTTCATCTCAAATTAGACTCCTCCAAATTTCTAACCAGGACCCTCTGAAGCAGTGGTCACCAACTGGTGGGCCAGGGACCACTGGTGGTCCGTGAGAAAATTTTGGTGGTCTGCAGAGAAATGTTCCCCCTCACAAGCACTCCCCCAAAGCAATTAATCTAGGCTGAGCGGGAACATAAGGTTGTGCCACCCACATGGCCTGCCCACCTGCTGGCACCCACCCTTTGGCCAAGCGCAAACCTTACCTTGAGTAGAGCCACACGAGCTGGAACTGGAAGGTAAGACCAACGGCGGGGGAGGAAAATCCGCCCTGGGTGGCTTGCTGACATTGGTGAGAAAGTCAGTCCCATGTTTCAGAGCCGCAGTAGTCACAGGAATGCTTGAATTAACCCTTTGGTCATCCTGGAGCAACTCCTCCAGTCCATGGCAGGCCTGTGAAGCCGGGTGGAGGAGCAGATACTCCGGGATGTCCAAAGGGCCAGTCCTGTGACTACTGCGGCTCTGGAATATGGGACCAACTTTCCGACCAATGTCAGCAAGCCACCGTCAGTCAAAATTCATAACAGTGATCTGCGGGATTTAAATTTATGAGTTTGGTGGTCTCTGAGGTCCAAAAGGTTGGAGACCTCTGCTCTGGAGCCCCTGCCCAATCCATCAAGGAAGGCAAGCATAAAAATGGAGAAAATAGCCCGTTCTTTTCCTCACAGCTCCGGAACGAGCAGAGCTGGATCAGGCACTCACCCTCCTGATGAAACAGTTGTAAGATGGCCGACTCTTGCGGGTTGAAGAACAGGGTTGCCATGTCATTGTAAGTATTATTGTGACAGAAGAATGTCTTGATGCTTGAATTAACCTCCTCTGATGAAGAATCCTTGACAGAAACAAGCACTGCATTTGAACTCTGGTTCCAAAATCATGTCAGGCATCCCTAAAAATTTACCTCTCAAGGCCCCCGAAGAGCTGCAACATTTCAAGATGGCACCTTCACTTGGGACGCAGTTCTGCCAGAGGGCCTGGGGACCCCAGAGTGAGATGGAGCCCCTTAAATGGTTGGTGTGAATGTGTGTTGTCACCAGGGTGGGTGATTATTTTCCTAATTTATTACAGTACCCGTGCTTCACTACGAAACTATGTGCTAGGGCTTAGTTTTGGGGGAACAAAATAAGGGGGGAAAATTCTGCCTCTGCCCACCAGCATCCATCCATATTCATCTGGCTAGCATCCTGTCAGTGTGTGAGAGACAGTTGAGGGCTGTTTGGAAACTGAAGCAGCATTTGCTATGTGAGCAAGGAGACAGCAAGGAGCCTGGGTGTGGCTTAGCTCAATTATTCTATACTAAAGAAGTTTGGTGCTTTGAAACTGAAACTCCTCTCCTCTGCTTGTGTTTTGCATTTGTAAGAGATTTTTTTTCAGGTGGGGAGGGGGAGTAGAACTTCTTAGCACCAGAGCAAGTTAATCATAATAATATACAAAATGCTAATGGCTCTGATGGTCATTTCAAAAAGTCCTTTGTTCGTGAGCCAAGAGGAATATATGTGCCCAATTTCAACTTTATGGGCTTTACGGTTCTGGAGATTTTGTGATGATCCATGTAGTGGTCTTTCGCTTTTATATATATAGATTTTATTATCTTTCTTTTTATTTCTTTTACATGGTTTGGATATTTGTGTCAGTCACCTTGTGTCGCCAAGTGCGAGCAGGCAGCAAGATAAATTTTTTAAAATAAATCAAGTGAATAAGTAAAACCATATCAAGAAAGGTTGCAAAACTCACTTAGCAAATGTCTCTCTTAGTAACAGACACATTGGGCTCGACTGTGGTCGTAAGGCAAGGACTTCCTCTATCTATCCTCTAAAAGGGAGTTCCCCCCCAAGAGTTGTCATGGGGCTCTCCAACCGTTTCCCTGGCAACCTTCAAAATGGAAGGAAGGGTTTAAAAAGGATTTTAAAAACCCCAGAGTACCACTGAGATACACTTCCATCTTTTGAGGCGCGTAAGCATGAAACGTTCCCCGCTCACCTGCAGGCTGAAGGAGGAGCTGTTGTCCCCGTGGTCAGTGGAAGAGAGTGGCCGGCATTCCCCAAGAAGCATCGAAGCAACAAATATCACAAGTGTGGTTGTCAAACATACCAAAAGGCTCTCCAGGACTCTGCAAGCAACACAAAGCACAAGAGAATCATGCTGATATCCTGGAAATAGGGTTTGGTGGTTTTTTTTGAACTATGACCATCTGGCAGACAGTACAGAACAATAAAAACAAGGACAAAAAGGATGAAAAACAGATTCTATCCCAGGGCAGGAGCTCTTTTGAAATCTACTGTGTAGTGCAGTGTTGGTGCGGTGTCGGGGGTTTTCAGTTCAATGTATAGAATGTGATGGATGTGTGTTTGTGTTTTATTTTTATAGTTATATAATGTACACCGAAAATGGAATTTAATTTCATTTTACGAGGTGCAATGACAGTAAAGTAGTAAAGTAGTAAAATAACAAAGTAAAGTAGTAAAATAATAAAGTAAAGTAGTAAAGTAACTGTAAAGCAGTAAAGTAGTAAAATAACAAAGTAAAGTAGTAAAGTAACATAAAGCAGTAAAGTAGTAAAATAATAAAGTAAAGTAGTAATGTAAAACAGTAAAGAAAAGTAAAGTAGTAAAGCAAAGTAACATAAAGTAGTCAAGTAAAGTCTGAGTTAACCATCACCCCCCATTCCAGCTGAGCTGGAGAGACCCCCAAAACCCTTGATTTAAGGGGCAGCCAGTCCTCGATTTAGGATCACAAGGGAGCCCAAAATGTCTGTCATTAAGTGAGACATTGCTTAAGTGAATTTTGCCCCCATTTTATGACCTTTCATGCCACAGTTGTCAAGTGAATCACTGCATTTGTGAACTTAGTCCACCTGGTTGTTAAGCAAATCTGGCTTGCCCCTTGACTTGATTTGTCAGGTCGCAAAAGGGGACACAGCAATAATGTGTGCATAAATATGGAACCAGCTGCCGAGCATCTGAATTTCGATCACATGATCAGGGGGAGGCGACAAAGGTTGCAACTGTGAAAAACGGTCCTAAGTCACTTTTTTCCATGCTGTTGTAACCTTGACAGTCATTAAATGAACTGTTGTAAATCGAGGACTGACTATACTGGTGATTTTTCTCATTGTTGTGGTCCGCCAGCAGCTGGTGCAGACAGCAGTAGAATCGGACAGTGGGGAAGAACGGGGACCAGTACGGGAGTCTGGGGAGGACTGGGACGAGGGTCCTGCGTCCAATGCAGAGATGGGACCGGGACCATCTGGGAGTTATGTGCTGACTCTGGAGCCTCCAGAATCTGGCAGCAGCGAGGCAGAGAAGGGGAACCTGTTCGCAGTGTGCGTATGCACAGAGCTGCTAGAAGGCAAGAGCAGCTAAAACAAAAGGAGCAACTTGGGAGTAAGACTTGGAGGTGATTGCCCCTCCCCTAAGGTATAAAGGACAGGCAAACATAGAGAAACCTTTGCAGGAAGCAAAGTCTTTCGTTCAGTTTGGATTAAACCTTGAAGCTCTGTGTGGACTTTGTACTTCGGTTGGTTTTTTACAGTTCATTTGACACTTTAGTTGTTGGCAGCAATTCAAAGGAGAGAAAGGTGGGTGCTTATCTCGAGAGACTGTTTAGGACTCATTATCAGCTGGGAATGAACATAATTCCCAGTGTTGAAATAAAACAGGAATTGTTTTAACTGAGCGTGTGCTTAATTATGGTCTTGGAAGCCTTGGTCAGAACACTCATGGAGCCCAAGGCAACATGGGAATAGTGTCCCTCACATTTGCCCACAGGTCTCCCTGCATACAGAAAATGAAGTACAGGTATCCTCGACTTACAACCGCCTGTTCAATTGAACATTCAAAATTACAATGATGCTGAAAAACTTGACATGACAATTTTTCACACTTATAACCCCATGGGATCAAAATTCAGACATTTGACAACTGCAGCTGCAGTGTCCTGGAGTCACCCGATCCCTTTTTGCGAACTTCTGACAAGCAAAGTCAATGGGGAAGCCAGATTCCCTTAACAACCATATTACTAACATAAGGACTGTAATGATTCGATTAATGTCTGGGGCAAGCAAGTCATAAAATGGAACAAAACTCACTTAACTGTCTTCTCTTAACAACAGAAATTTGGGCAGCTCAATTGTGGTTGTAAGCTGAGGACTGCCTATACAGCCCCTTCCTTTTCACCCACAGCAAATGTCACTCTAACACGACCTGGCACCCCAACAACAGCTACTGTCACAAAGGTGCCTGCCTTCTGCTTTACACCGATTAAAGCAGAATAACGAAGTTGGAAAGGACCTTGGAGGTCTTCTAGTCCAACCTGATGCTTAGGCAGGAAACCCAGCCCCATTTCAGACAAATGATTGTCCAATCTCTTCTTTAAAACTTCCAGTGTTGGAGCATTCACAGCTTCTGGAGGAAAGTTGTTCCACTGGTTAATTGTTCTCCCTGTCAGGAAATTTCTCCTTAGTTCTAGGTTGCTTCTCTCCTTGGTTGCTTCTCTCCTTCCATCCATTTATTGCTTCTTGTCCTGCCCTCAGGTGCTTTGCAGAATAGCTTGACTCCCTCTTCTTTGGGGCAGCCCCTCAGATATTGGAATTCTGTTATCATGTCATCCCTAGTCCTTCTTCTCATTAAACTACCGGTAGACATCCCCAATTCCAGCAGCTGTTACAAGCAAAACACCCTCCAAGCACAGAAAAGGCCCCGGTACCTGACCAGCTTTGGCTTGGGGTGCACGTTCCTCATGCGATATTTTGCCAGCCTCTTGTTGATGCAGTTGAAGGTGGCCCCTAAGAGGCCCCCACCGACCCCCATCAGGATGAAGAAACCCAGGTCCACGATGGTCCACAGGTGGCATTTTTTGTTAGACTCTGGACACTGGAGACAAGAGACAAGACAAAGGAAAGTGGTGCAAATTCTTTGCATGCTTTCATGGCCACAATCCAGCTTTCTGTAACTTGGCCCTGCTGTGGTGGCCTGTCAGCCATCGAATCAGAGGAGGAGGAGGAGGAAGCGTGTGAGTCAGGGTCAGCATCAAGGCAACCTGGGTGCTCTGAGGGGGAAGAGGGAATGGAGCTGGCAGAGAGAGAGAGACAGAGAGAGACAGAGGCAGAGGCAGAGGCAGAGCCTGGGCCTCCTGTCAGCTCTCAGATGAAGAGTCAACAGCCCCCAGGTCTGGAGGTGGCTGATGAGGAAGAGGAGGAACAGCTGGGTCCAGTGCCTGACTGCGGATGCACAGAAGGCAGAGGAGAGCAGTGGAAATCTATGGGTCGGTCCTTGGGACGGAAGAGCTGCTACTGCTAGCAAAGCCCCCCCCCCCCCTCGCTCTGGGGATAAAAGGCAGGGGGGCGAAAATGAATAGATTGTGGTCGACAACTATTCATCTCCCTGCCAGACAGACTTCTTACCTTGTGGTGAGAGAGAAACTGTTTAACGGGGCTGCCGACACTCCTAATTAAAGGAATCTTTGACTTCACGTCAGAGGGTTTGTCATGTTTGGGGAGCTGGGTCAGGACCCCTCTATTAAGGAAGGCTCTGAGGCCATTCTTAGCCAGTGTTGCTTGTGTGAAAGGCTCCCTTCTACATGGAAACCCCAGGGAAGGAAAGGCTAAATTATTATTAGCCTAGGACAGTGATGGCTAACCTTTTTGGGCTCCTGTGCCAAAAACTGTGCGCACACTCACGCTCACATGCCAGCACCCAGAAGGCAAAGTGCACCTCCCTGCCCGTTGTGCATGAGTGTGCAATCCCTCCCTATCCCCTTACCTGCACTGCGCCTCCCAGCTGATTTTCGGCTTAAGGCCTTTTTTGGCCTCCCAGAGGCTTGAGAAAAACTTCTGCAGGCTTTGCAGGCTGAAATATGGACCCGTTTCTTCAGTTCCAGTATTTCCGGAAATACAGGAAGTGACGAAATGGGCCCATTTTTCGGCCTGCAAAAGCTTTCCTCAAGCCTGAAAATCAGCTGGGAGGCACGTGCATGCGCAGTGAGGTAGGTTTGCCAGCGGCTCGCATGCCAGCACAAGTGGCTCTGGGTTCGCCATCATGGACCGAGGACATTTTTCTACATTGGTTTTAGGGGGAAAAAAGATGGGTTTTCTAACCAAGGAAAAGAGATTCAGAGTCAAGTAAGGCATACCTTGAACTCTCCAAAATTCAGCAAACCCGGTAACTGGAAAGAGCCCCAGCTTCCAAACTGAATGCCGGAGCGGAAGAAACTGAGGGTGAAGGTGGCGGACATGGAGCAGAAGAGCTGGAAGGAAAAGGCATGCAAACCCAGGTCATTCCCAGGATCCGTGCAGCCATTTTCAAGGTCCCAAAGCTTGTCTCTACTTACGACCATTCTTTTCGTGATTTTAAAGTTACAACAGCACTGAAAAAAACATGACTTACGACCATTTTCCCACACTTAATAATCGTTGCAGCATCCATTCATGGCCACGTGATCAAAATCTGGATGCTTGGTAACTGACTCATGTTTATGACAGTTACAGTGTCTCATGTGTGATCCCCTTTTGTGACCTTCCTGACAAGCAAAGTCAATGGGGGAAGCCAGATTTCACTATTGGCAGTTGTTACTGACTGAACAACTGCCATGATCCACGGAACAACCGTGGCAAGAAATGTCGTAAAAATGGAGACAACATTCACTGAACAACAGCCTTGCTTAGCCGTGAAAATTTTGGGGCTCAATTGTGGTCATAAGTTCGAGGACGAGCTGTCTATGCCATGTTCGGAGAGAAAAGGCCTGCTGACAGCTCTCCAGTAACATGTGAACACGGGACGCAGAGGTGGTCTTCAGCCAGTTCTGACCTGTTCCAGAGAACGGGTAGTGGAAATTTTGACTAGTTCAGAGAACCAGCAAATACCACCTCTGGCTGTCCCCGCCCACATCTATTCTCCGCCTGCTGAGTCCCAGATGATTGGCTGGGTCTCCTTCGGTTGCCCTGCACAGGAGAACGGAGCTGGAAAGCAGGTTAATGGGAGGGAAGGGGGTTTTACAGGATCCTTCCCCTGCCAAGGTCTTGCAAGCCACCAAGCCACACCCACAGAACCGGTGGAAATTATTTTTGAATCCCACCACTGATGGGATGGCAGGAGTCCTGCATCCTGATCCACCAGCCAGACCCACGGGGGGCTGAGCTGAGAGTTTGGTCTCACCACTTTCCATGTGAGGCCCTGGTTCCAAAAGGAGGAGCCCTCTTCCAGGCTGAAAAGCATCCCTCCAATGGGCGCCCCAAAGGCTGCGGCCACTCCAGCGGCCGCACCAGCAGACACAAAATCTCTTTTGTCCCTAAGAGGGGGGGAAAAAAATGTCTGAGAGGCAGAAAGAACGAACACAGGAGCAGCATCGTATTTTCCATACCCCGTCGGGAAAAGGGCAGTTAAGAAGTACATTCAGTGGCTCACAGAAGATAGAATAATAAGGTAAGGAAGAACCTTGGAGGTCTTCTAGTCCAACCCCTTGCTCAAGTAGGAGATGTATACCAGGGGTAGTCAACCTTTTTATACCCATCGCCCACTTTTGTATCTCTGTTAGTAGTAAAGTTTTCTCTAACTGCCCATTGGTTCCACAGTAATGGTGATTTATAAAATAGGGCACAAAACCCCTACTGCCTACCATGAAAGCTGGAAGGCCCACTAGTGGGCAGTAGGGACCAGGTTGACTACCACTGCTGTATACCATTCTGGATAAATAATTGGCCAATCAATGAATTGAAAAAGACCCAGGATTCACACATTGTAACAATCCTTCTCAGAATTTCTTATTGCTGTCCATGCTGGCTGGAAGTTAAACCATAGTGTACTTCGCAAGGTCTGTCAGAAAAGCTCTAGCCAGCCAATCTACTGAGCCAAGAGGCTGATAGTTCAAAACATCACACAGCAGTTAAAGCTATTAGGTTTTCGGAGCAGCAATATATGGCCTTCAATTGAAGACATGATAGCCTCAGATCCAGATGGTTTTAAAACAGATTTTGAAAAGATGGTGGAGTTCACTCCCTTCGAAAATGCCAAGGGAGAAAAAAAAATGCAGGTGGTTTTATTCACTATGGACTAGCTGGACACTTTTTAAAGAGCTGAGCAAATTTCACAATTAGAAATTTTAAAAGAGAGGAAAATAAATAGCTTCTCCATCTATGGGTGTCAGTTGTGGCCCAGTATCTGATTGGCAGCCAATAATGAAAGTGCCCACTAATCAGAGGGTTTCAATTGCTTCTCTAAAAGAGACCCAGCATTGCAACCCTATCCCATAGCAAAACAGCAAATCTGAAAACACGTCCTTCTCCTACACAGAGAGCCATTACCTTCTCCACTCAAGGAGCCAACCTACCTGTCACTTCGGAAATAGGGGAAATTAAACTGGATCTTCTTTAAAGAGATACTCTGGAACTGCAGAAGAAAGAAAGAAAGAAAGAAAGAAAGAAAGAAAGAAAGAAAGAAAGAAAGAAAGAAAGAGAAGGAAGGGGAAGGAAGGAGGGAGGGAAGGAAGGAAGGAAGGGAAGGGAAGGAAGAAGAAAAAAAAGAGAGAGAAAAGTGAATGTTAAAGGATAGCTCCTGTTTTGTAAAGTATTATATGTACAGTGATGCTACACAGGCAATCCTCAACTTACAACAGTTCACTTAGTGACTATTTAAAGTGACAATGGCAGTGAAAAAAGGGACTTACGACTCTTTTTCACACTTACAACCATTGCAGGATCCCCGTGGTCACGTGATCAAAATTGAGAAGCTTGGCAACTGGCATGTACTTATGACAGGGTGCAGAGTCCCGGAGGTCATGGGATTCCCCTTTTGGCGACCTTCTGACTGGCAAAGTCAATGAGGGAAGCCAGATTCGTTGAACCACTGGGTGGCTGATCTTAACAGCTGCAGGGATTCACTTAACACGCAAGAAAAGGCGTAAAACAGGGCAAAACTCACTTAACAAATACCATAGAAATGTTTTATGAGTTGACTGTCTCACTTTGCAGCAGAAATGTTGGGTTCAATTGTGGTTGTAAGTCCTGTAATTATCTAGTGTCCATTTTTTTGGGGGGGAAAGAAAAACGAAAAGATTAACTTAGTGGCGGGATTCACATTTTTTTTACCACTGGTTCGGTGGCATGGCTTGGTGGGCGTGTTCTGCGTGAAGGCACACACTTTGTGTACACATGCACCAAATGCATGCTTTGTGCACGCGCAGAGGCTTTCCTACTGATCTTCTCCTGTAATCCTTCACCTCTCCCTGTGTGTTAAACAGCTGATGTGCGGCAATCTTCTGTGCCTGCGAAGCAGCTAAGCTTCAAAAGTAGGAAGTAATAGTCAATAAGGAGCCTCGGCGGGCAGGCAGGCAGGCCCAGCAGCTGATCGTTGGAGCAAACCAGTTCATTCCCAGTTGATCTTCGGAATTACCAAACCAGAACGAACCAGTAGAATACTGCCCCTGGATTAACTCTTCTGAATCTCACAACTATAAAAGCAGACACAAAGATCAGAACTCATACATCTGGGGCCCAGGGATCAGCACCTATTCCAGGTTGGGCAAATTTGGAAGCACACAGGTGGCTGAACTGGGATTTTCCTGCCAGAAATCTTTGGCGCTGAATGAGAGATAACAGATAATCAGAGTTAGAAGAGACCTTGTAGGTCATCTAGTCCAAACGCCACCCCTCCAAAGCGAGAGACATTTCTATCTTCTACATTTCTTCTATATTTCTTCTACATCATTTCTGACAAATGGCAGTCCAATCTCTTCTTGAAAGCGTCCTGGAATGAAGTTCCCACAACTTCCAAAGGCAATTCTCTTCCATGGGTTGATTGTTCTCACTGCCAGAAAATTCCTCCTTATTTCCAGGTTGCATCTCTCTTTAATCAGTTTCCATCCATTCCATTTATATTGACTGTTTCCTAGTATGATTTGATTGCTTCTTGTATCCCGTGACTATTATTAAGTGTTGTACCTGATGATTCTTGACTCCTGATGAATGTCTCTTTTCTTTTATGGACACTGAGAGCATTTGCACCAAGACAAATTCCTTGTGTGTCCAATCACACTGGCCAATAAAGAATTATTTCTCTTTCTTTCTTTCTTTCTTTCTTTCTTTCTTTCTTTCTTTCTTTCT
>BLBF01000057.1:8793038-8805018 GCA_015471245.1 Laticauda colubrina
TTGCAACATCTCCCAATCATGTGATGAAAATTCAGGCGCTTGGCAACGGACTCGGACTTATTAGTTGCAGCATCTCGGGATCACACGATCTGCCTTTTGCAACCTTCTGACGAGCAAAGTCAATGAGGACGCCAGATTCACTTAACAACCATGTTATTAAGAACTGCAGTATTCACCTAACAACAGAGTCAAGAAAAGTCACAACATTCATTTCACAAATGTCTCACTTAGCAACAAAACTCAATCATGGTCGTAAGTTAAAGACTACCTGTAATTACTCTTACTCTTTACCTACTCCCTGGATGGAGAATATGGAGGGAAGCATGTATTTGACATGCAGAGTGCCTCTCACAATAATGTTAACATGCTTTAACATGCTTTGAAGGAAATTCAAATATTCCTCTATCCCCAGCAACACAAGTGGCCTTCCACAATGTGATTTCTTAAAATTATGACCCACCGCGATCAAGACTCCCGTTACGTCTTACCTTGTTATCGAGATTTTCTAGGACTTCCAAGTACGGTTCATTGAGGCACCGATCATAATCCAAACTCTGGAGAGGAGAAATGAAATGCCAATATTTTCAGAAAGGCTGCCCAATCAGAGAGACAAGCAGGCTATAGCCAACTTTAAAGCAAAAGCCATTTAATGTGATAGCTAGATCCATATATCACACTACAGGGTAGTCCCTGACTGACAATAGTTCATCTAGTGACCTTTAAAGTTACAACAGCACTGAACAAGGGGACTTACAGCCATTTTTCACACTTATGACCATGACAGCATTCAAGCGATCAAACATTCAGAGGCTTGGCAATTGACTCACATTCATGAGAGCTGCAATATTCTGGGGTCACATGATCCCCTTTTGCAACTTTCCGACAAGCAAAGTCAATGGGAAAAAAACCAGATTCACGTAACAACTGGGGGAAGAAAGGTGGTAAAATGGAACAAAACTCAATTAACAAATGTTTTGCTTAACGACAAAAATCTAGGTCTCAATTGAAGTCGTAAGTCGAGGATTATATGACAAACTCCATAATAATAATCTATATATATATATATGTATGTATGTATGTATGTATGTATGTATGTATATATATATAAAAGCAAAATACCACTCCGTGCATCATCACAAAATCTCCAGAACCGTAAAGCCTACAAACTTGAAATTTGGCACATATGTTCCTCTTGGCTTCTAGGTGCTAAAGAAAGGATTTTTCAAAATGACCATCAGAGCCATTAATATTTCGTATGTTATTATTATTCCCACGTTCTGTTGCTAAGGATTTCTACTCTCCCTCCCCCACCTGAAAAGGGATCTGTTCCAAATGCAAAACACAAGTAGAGGAGTTTCAGGCAAGAGGCAGAATTTTTCCCCTTATTTTCCTCCCCAAAATCTAAGCCCGACCACATAGTTTCATAGTGAAGCATGGGTATCAAGCTAGTCCTATGATAAAGTAACCAAACGTAATTCATCAACCCCAATTTTGAGTGCTGCAAGAAGTGTGGCTGCTATGCAACTAAAGCCCCCCTCTCTGATGTAACTGAAAATGCCATTCTAAAAGCACTTTATGGTGACCAAACCTTCTTGTCCAAGCCATTTTCTTTCAGGCTGTGTTGTCCTGCCTATAATCCTGAGATTTCTTTATGGTTTTGGGCAGGGGCTTGCTCTCCAAGCTTGTTTCAATTTAGTTTCTGTACATTTCATTACCAAACTAGGTAAACATCAGCAGCAGGATTACGGTCAACAAAATGTGCAAGAAACTGAAACAAACTTGGAGAGCAAACCAAAAGCCAAAATGTAAAACCCGAGGTACAAGTATTTTCTATTATTTCAAAATTTCTTTGTGGTCTCCATTCCAAGGATACTCAACTCTGGCATTGCTTAGTTTCCCAACATCGATTAAAGTGGCAGAGTTTGCCTTCCCCCCTCAAAAAAAAAAAGGCTTTGAAGAGACCTACTCAGGAATGAAATGGCTTTGGGCTACTACTCTGTATTTGTAGTCTTTTAAGAGAGAAGCAGAAACTCCCAGCAACATCTTTTTTTCTGCAATGCTTCATGTGCTTCCTAACAAATGAAGCTATTTTTTTTTTTGGGGGGGAGGCATTTCACCTCATAGTCTTTACGGGGAAGAATTTCGTCGTCTTCATCCTCTGTCTCTCCAAGGATAGTCTGCAATATAAAGAAATAAATAAACACGTCAATATGAAAAAAGGCAAACAAGCTATATTCATAACCGACCAACATCCAAGAAAAAATAAATCAATTAAAAAATTAAAATTAAAAAGCCAAGATTTTTGCATGAAGTGCCTTGGGAAAAACCCAGGCACCTTACTGAAGTCGTTGCCAGGCCAAAGAGGAAAGACTTCTGTTTGCATTTTTAAGTTTTTGTTCTTTCAATTTAAAGTTTTTTTTTTTTATTTCTGTGGTTCTCTTGTGTCACAAATAATTTTTGTTTTCTTTTTTTTTAATTATGATTATTTCTCCTCCCCTTCCAAACCTCCTCAGAAAACTCGGCAGTGCATTTTGAACCTCTTGGTTCAGCAATGGAACTCTGTACGTGCTCAGCAGTGCCCTCTCCACTTGGCTATGAGGTAAGAGCAAAAAAAAATTGCTGCCACACCCAGCCTAATTTGCATATGCAAATATGATGAGGCCCCCTCCCTCAAAAACCTACTGAAAAGGGGGGGTCCAATAAGGGGAGCCCCTCCCAGCCCACCCCTCACCAGCTCTTCCGGGGTGCGGCTCTCTCTTTCCCCACAGCAGCAGCAACAGCACCCGCAACATCCCCCCCGGCACCCCGCCGCCATCTTCGCCCCTCAAGGAGTCCACTCTGGTGCCCCCCAAAAAGCAGCCCGCCTTCGCGCATGCGCTTCGAAGAAAGACACACCCCCCAGGCGGCAGAGAAAAGCAGAAAAAGGAGGGCGTTCCTCTCCGCTCATTGGAAACGGCAGCTTCGGGGCGGAAGTTGTTCGTTCGGCCATCTTTAACGTGGGCGGTGAAACAGGAAGTGGAGCTGTAGAGCTAGGAAGAGGAGGGGTGGGAAAGTGAAGAGTTGCAATCTTTTGTGTAAAGGAGACTTCCTCAAGAATTAACATGAAATATTTTTTTAAAAAAATCTGTTATTAGTAGCAGCATTTCTTACAGAATCCACAGGCGTTGGGAGTCCAATAAATTTAAATAAATAATAGCAACAGCAATATAATTTGTGACATATAATATACATGGATATATGCATAATTCTGTATTTATAAATTTCTTCTGTATCCATTCACACTTGGACAATAAAGAATTCTACTGTATTCTATTCTATTCTGTTTATCTGATTTATTTATTCAGCTATATTATGTACTGTATATTGGAGGTGGTGATCCTTTGAAAACTCTATGCAATGAAATTTCACTTTAATATATGCCGATTAGCGTACAAAGTGGCAATAAAGTTATTATTTCTATTCTATTCTAAAAGTTACTATTGTATTATATCCATATTGATATTTTTTTCTCAAAGAACTGGGCTTGGATTTATATATCATCCCAAAGCAATATTGCTTTTGCTGTGGGAAAATTCAGAGCTATTTACAAGATGTGTGCAATGTAAAAAAAGAAACCTAACAAAGTGGACAAAAAACCAAAACACATATTATCACCCCTAGTTGAACATTGACAAATTAATTGCAACAACAGATTTTGCTTTTGTTTTTTATCCTTTTTAACTCACTTTTTTTTTTCTTTCCTATTTTCAATTTTAGCCTTTTGAATAAAATAAAAAATGAAGTTAAAAAAAAACCCAAGGAAATGAAAGAGATGCTCTAGAGTGACCTTTGTGGCAAGTTAAACCCTTATAAGCACTGATGAAGGAGGAGTTTCAGCAATATTTACATCCTATGGTACAATGTCACAATACCTCAACCTTGTGAGCAGAACCGAAGTCATGTTGGATGACCCATTGAATTAAATAAGGAAGTGTGTCTCAAACTCAGTAGTTCTGCTAAATAAGAAAGTGTTCCAGTTTGTGCACAAGAGAAAAAACAAGATAAGGCTAGAACAATGGGGAATTGTAATAAAGTGCTGCGATGTCAGAAACCGTGCAACTACTTTTGCTAGATAGGGAGCTAGTAGGAACCTTCGAAATATATGTATCAATTTGAAAACAGAAAGAATGTGAGCCAAGCCCTCGTACGTGGGGGCGGACAGTTAGGGTATAAAAATGCTGCCTGAATTTTGCTCTGGGTTCCTTCAATGCCTGAGGGGACCCGTCTCTGCAGACACGTGAATAAAACCTTGTTTTCCTTGGATCAACAAAACTTTTGGTGGTTTTTTTATCTGCTTCCACCTCACAATTTGGCGCTCAACGTGGGGCCCCGACGGAATTTCGACTGGAGAAAAGGGACTGGGTAAGAGTGGCGCCACTGCCTCCCATTGTAGAGGGGCCCCTCCCTTGTCTCAGTTGGATCCCAGGGTAACTGCACTCAGCAGACGATCCTTGGAAACAAGTGAGAGAGAAGCCGGCCTGACGCTCCGGGAGTGTTGTTGATCACCTGAAGTGGGGGCGCCCACACTCCTTTCGTCTCCGGGAGACCAGGGGTGTATCAGGTGAGTTTGTTTCCTTTCGGGATAGAAGAAGGGATATACTGTCCTTAAACTCTGGGAAACCAGCGACTGCTGGAGGACAGTGTAAATCCCTGAGTTGGGAAACTCTGGGTGATTGTTGGCGGGCAGCGTGGAGAATGGGAAAGGGACAAAGCAAGTGTGAGACGTTCCAAGAGGGAACGGGTATTGAGATAGAAAAGACCCCGAGAAGGCTGATTCCGACTGACTCCCCATTGGGTCAACTACTACAACAATGGCCGTTGCCCCATCTCAGGACTTACACTCGGAGTCTAGAGAAAAAGAAAATGATCTACCTATGCCAATATAGGTGGCCGAAGTATCCCCTAGTAGACCCTGAGTTTCCTTACCACTGGGATCCCGAAGGGAATACCAGCACGTACTGGATAACTCAGTTGAAAGAGTATATAGTGAAACACCGGATGAAGGAGCAAATACCCTATGTGGAGGTATGGTATCATGCTCACTTTGAAGGTCCAGTTTCACCAGAAACAGAAGTAGGACAGTTTGTCAGCAAGGTGGAGGAAAGCGAAACTGAGGACTGGATGGGGAGTCCACCGGCATCGGCTCCGGCAGTCCCGGCACCACCGCCCCTGCCGGCTCCAGTTGCCCAGGCTCCACCTCCACCTGCATATCCAGGGCTCAGAAGGGAACTGGCTCAATTAAACAAGGACCTAGAGAATTTGCCTCTAGGAGGAAGGTCGGCCAATCCCGTGTCGGCTTTCCCAGTCAGAGAAATCCCAAATGGCATGAATGCGCAGGGGAATCCAGTCACCGTTTTCGTGGCTCTCCCCATAAAATCTGCTGAGTTACGGGACCTGAAAAAAACCCTTCCAAAACTCCATGAGAATGCTCATGAAGTGGTGGAACAGTTGGAATTGTTTCTGGGGCCCAATGAATACACATACCAAGAACTGATGTATATTCTTGGACACCTTTTCACCCCCGAAGAGAGGAACCTCATTAGGAGGGCAGCAATGGCTGCCTGGGATAGGAGACACGCAGGGCAACAGGGAGCAGTGGCTGCAGACACAAAGTTCCCCATGGCCGATCCAAATTGGAACATCAATAATAACGCTCATAGGGAGCACATGAGAGATATGAAACACATGATCATTGAAGGAATTAAATTGACCATCCCTCAAGGGAAAAACTTGACCAAAGCATTTGAAATAACACAAGGAAAGGATGAGTCCCCGGGGGATTTCTCTGCTCAGCTCCGTGAATGGTTAACCAAGTACTCCAGAGTGGAGCCAGAAACCCCTGCCTTCGAGACTCTCCTGAAGATGCAATTCGTCACCAAAGCATGGCCAGATATCCAGAAAAAGATCCAGAAGACAGAGGGATGGACTGATTTGGGTATGACAGATTTGATGAGAGCAGCCCAACAAGTTTTTGTGAACCGAGACTCAGTTAAAACCAAACAGAAGTTTCAGATGATGGTAGCTGCTGTGCAAACGGCAGCCAAGAATGAAGTTAGGAAAAACAGGGAGACCCAGATGTCAGATCCGAGGCCAAGGTGGAGAGATGAAAGATCTCCCAGCAGGGAGTGGAGACCCCCGGTTAGGCGAGGAGGTCCAGGTGGCAATCGAGGCGGTCGATTCCAACGGCCGTCCCAGAGTAGAACTTGCTTCAGATGCAGGAAAGAGGGACATTTTGCGCGCGAATGTCCCAAAACCCCAGAGGAACGAAGCTATGCCCTATACGATTAGGGAGGTTCCGGCTCCCCAAGAGGGACCCGCGGGGAGCCATTGGTAAATGTGTTAGTGGGTCCTGACCATCAGGAACGGCTGTTCCTGATCGACACCGGTGCAAGCCAGACATCTGTATGCGATCCGGTAGAGGGAGCATGCAGGTCAAAGCAGATTTTAAAGGTGGTTGGGGTGAGTGGGAAATCCCAAGAGGTCAAGATTTTGGAAGAGGTGAGATTGGAATTGAATGATGTGGTTACTGAAACTGAAATATTGTATATTCCGGATTCAGGAGTGAACTTGCTAGGAAGAGACTTGTTGGATGTTTTTGGAATAGAACTGTGGGATAGAAGGAAGGAAGTTCGCATGTGTATGCTAACAACGGAAGATGAGGAGAAGATATAATCAGATGTGTGGGCAGGAGGTGAAGGGGTTAGTAGAAAAAAAAAAAGGTGAAATATCGGGCTATTACATTCAGCAGGGGGTGAGGTCCTTGGACCCTGAAAGGGTGAAGGGGATCATGAGTTTGGCTCCTCCCAGGAACAAGACAGAGGTGCGGAAAGCGTTGGGATTATTGGGGTATTGTAGAATCTGGGTAGACCAATTCACAGTGTCGGCACAGTTTTTGCATAGAAAGTTGCCTGGAAAGGGAAAGCACATAGAATGGGAGGAGGGAGATAGGGAAAGGTGGGAAGAGCTGAAGAAGGCTTTGTCAACCGCTCTGGTTTTAGCCTTGCCAAACCTGAAATTACCGTTTCATTTGTATGTGGCGGTGGCTCAGGGAACAGCAGTTGGAGTCCTTGCCCAGAAGAGGGGGGGGGGCAGTACCAGCCGGTAGCCTTCCTAAGCAAGGGTTTGGAGCCGGTTGTGAAAGGATGGCCAGTTTGTGTTCAGGCTGTGGCAGCAACAGCGATGTTGGTGGTGGAGAGCAAAAAGTTTACCTTTGGGGGAGCTTTGGTGGTGCATTCGCCTCATCAGGTCAACTCAGTGTTGAGCCAGCTGGCTACCACTTGGATGACCGAAGGGAGGATATTGAAGTATGAAACCATTTTGAGAACCAGTCCTGATGTGGTAATAGGAACAGACAAGAATCTAAATCCAGCAGAATTCTTGGAGGGGAGAAATCAGGCATGGGAACCGGAAGACCATGATTGTCTATTGCAAGTGGATCTCATGACGAAGGTTAGAGAGGACTTGGAAGAGACTCCATTGGAGAAGGGAGAGAAGTGGTTTATAGATGGATCTAGCAGGATGGAAAATGGAAAGCGAAAATCTGGGTTTGCAATAGTAACCGGGGAAGGTGAGGTAATAGAGAAAGGGTCACTCCCAGCTGCTTGGTCAGCCCAGAAATGTGAATTGTTTGCCCTGACCAGAGCCTTGGAATTGGCTGAGGGGATGGAAGTAACGATTTGGACTGATTCCAAGTATGCATGGGGGGTGGTGCACACGTTTGGGAAAATCTGGAAAGAAAGAGGGTATATCAAGGTGGATGGGAAGCAAATAGAGCAAGTGCAGTTAGTAGAACAAGCCTTAGAGGCATTGCAACTCCCCAGCCGAGTATCAATTGTCCATGTGAGCGCACATCAGAAGGGGAACACACCGGAGGTTGTGGGAAACCAATGGGCAGACAAATGGGCGAAGGAAGCTGCAGGGGAGATAGAGTTGGTAATGGTATCTATACCAATACTGGAAAAGGAGGACGAGAGGGAGGAATGGGAGCCAGAGAAAAAGGAAAAGTTGGAGTTGGAGAAAGAGGGATGTGTCAAAACCCCAGAGGGATGGAAGACGTCAGAGGGAGTCAAGGTGGTGTCACCCATTGTCATGAGGGGAATATTGGAGAAAGTTCATGAAGGAGGACATTGGGGAATGGAGGCCTTGGTAATGTCCATTAAACCTCACTATTGGAGTCTGAGGATGTGGACAGTAGCTCAGAGCATCTGCTGGAAATGTTTGATTTGTTTGAAAGTAAATAAGAAAGCGACACGCAAGAAAGAGATGGGAGGGCGACCCTTAGGGGGTTGGCCTTTTCAGAGAGCACAAATTGATTTCACTGAGTTGCCAGAAAATGGGGGTTGGAAATACCTGCTTGTGATCAAAGATCAACTAACGGGGTGGGTAGAGGCTTATCCCACTAGAAGAGCCACAGCTCCCACAGTAACCAAGATCTTACTAGAACAGATTATCCCACGATATGGAATGATGGAAGCAATAGATTCAGACAGAGGAACTCATTTCACCCAAAAGGTTCTGCAAAGGGTAATGGAGGTGGTGGGGGTGAAATGGGAATTACACACGCCATGGCATCCTGAATCCAGTGGAAAAATTGAAAAAGCGAACGCGGAATTGAAGAAACACTTGACCAAACTACAACTTGAAAATGGCTTGCCATGGACAAAGAATCTTCCCTTTGCTCTGCTCAGGATTAGAACTTGTCCAAGGAAAGACACAGGGATCTCTCCCTTTGAAATGCTGATGGGGAGACCCTATTTGGCCAAACTAGGCAATCCCATACCAGAGTTCAGGGACTTGTTCCTCCGGAAATATTTGCTGGCACTGTCTCGGTCTTTGCTTTCTCTTCGCAAACAGGGACTGTTGGTGCAACGACCACCTTTGGCTGGTAGCCAACACCCACACGAGGTTGGAGACTGGGTCCTGATAAAGACTTGGAGGAGTGAAAAACTGCAACCTAGCTGGGAAGGTCCGTACCAGGTGCTACTGACAACTGAATCTGCAGTCCGTACTCGGGAAGGAGGCTGGACGCATTACAGCAGAGTCAAGAAAGCACCGGAACCAGAAAAACCTTGGAATGCAATCCCAGTGGACGGTCAGCCGTTAAAGGTAACCTTGAAGAAATAGCCAGCAGAAACCACCATGGAGATGTCGGCTGAACTCTGGAGAGGACTATTTGTTGCAACTATATTTACATTAATACATCAAAGAAGTTCACAATATGTTGGACCTGCAGGTGACTTGGGAACGGACTTGTGGGATGACAATGTGTTCATAAAGGATCTCAAGAAGGTCTCACATTCCTTGAACATCACAAATTGCTGGTTATGCATGCACATGCCAGGAAGAACAGGTGAAGGATTAATCCTACACGCAATTCCACCTGATCAGAACAGACTAAGACCACAGGGACACGGGACAGAAAAATATGGTGTAGAACGAAATATAACAGGAAGGATTTTTGTTCATTTAAGGGAAACGACGTATGTGTGTTTTAGGAGAAATGAAACTAGAGGGCTCCATTTAGGAGATTGGGAAAAATGTAATAAGACTTTTGATATGCCATCATCCTGTAGTAACCATAGCTATACCAAGAGTTATCATAAATTAGATTATTTTAATCAAGATCAGTATCAGATGTGTATGCATTTTGAAGAAATGATCAATTGGACCCGAACATCACAACAGACCTATGCTATGGAAAACTTTAGGTGGGTATTGTGTGGGAAATATGCATACAGAGAGATGCCACCTTAGTGGAGTGGTACACTCGGGTATGTGATACCGGTGATATATAAACTTGATGGCCTTCCCCAAGGCCGGATACGTAATAAAAGAGACCCAGAATCTGGCCTTACCCGGAGACTCTGGACCCAAATCTCCCGTGGTATAATAACACCATTGGGAGTAGCCATGAACTACCGAGATATACATATTCTAAATAACTTCACGGTAACAATGTTCAATGATACAATAAAGAATATTAAAATGATTAACACCGAGCTTTCTGAAGTAAGACAGGTTGCTCTACAAAATAGGTATGCTTTAGATATTGTATTAGCTACAAAAGGGTGTGTGTGTGCTCTGATTCATTCACATTGCTGTGTATACATCCATGATTTCCAACCCAATATTACAAAAACGGTAAAAGTAATGGAAGAACGTATTCGCTCTAATCCATTATCACAAAGAGGTGACTCCTCATTGCCAGACCTGTGGGGAGCACTATGGTCTTGGCTTCCCAGTTCCACTTGGTTTAGATCTACCATAATGGGAATTATATTGATTATTATATGCTGTGTATTGTTGTGTTGTTGTGTTCAGTGTCTTCCTGGTGCAATAACAACGTGTGGGAAGATAGGGAAATCCTTGGGTTCAAGATTTGAGAAGAAGCAGGAAGCAGAACCTCTAATGTTGTATCAGAGAGAAATCACTCTGAAAGAAGCAGAGGATCTGCTCTTTGAGTTTGAGACAAGAGTGGAAAAAGAAAAAGGGGGGATTGTGAGCAGAACCGAAGCCATGTTGGAAGGCCCATTGAATTGAATAAGGAAGTGTGTCTCAAACTCAGTAGCTCTGCTAAATAAGAAAGTGTTCCAGTTTGTGCACAAGAGAAAAAAACAAGATAAGGCTAGAACAATGGGGAATTGTAATAAAGTGCTGTGATGTCAGAAACCGTGTAACTCTTTTTGCTAGATAGGGAGCCAGCATAAATCTTCGAAATATATGTGTCAATTTGAAAACAGAAAGAATGTGAGCCAAGCCCTCGTACGAGGGGGTGGACAGTTAGGGTATAAAAATGCTGCCTGAATTTTGCTCTGGGTTCCTTCAATGCCTGAGGGGACCCGTCTCTGCAGACACGTGAATAAAACCTTGTTTTCCTTGGATCAACGAATCTTTTGGTGGGTTTTTTATCTGCTTCCACCTCACAACCTTGAAAAAAACATGCATTTGGCTGTTTTCAGTGCTTTCACTTAAAGCAGGGCAAACTGTCATGTGACTTTTTTCCCAATCTTTCCAAACACCCCAAATATATTCCTCTCCAGCAATCTGTATGTCTGGATTGCTATGGAAAATAGGCCAAAGGTTTTCATGCACACAGGACCTGTGCACACTTCCAGCGAGACTCCAGATGTCACAATCACTGGAGGCTTTTATGGCACATTAAAGAGCTATAATAAACTGTCTTATCTGGTTAATCAGTAACCTGAACTATTATTATGATGACCTTGTGGGTTGAGGTTGCCTAATTCCAGAGCCACAATCCTGTTATTTTTAGCTCTCTTGCAACTGTTTTATATGCAAGCTGTACATTAAAACACACATGCAAAATGGAATTTGCTGCTTGCTGCTGCCCAGATAATTGGTGGTTGAAATGAACAAAGAATCATTTATTGCTCTAAAATCAAGGCAGATAAGGATTATTTCAAAATTATTTGGATTAGATTCTGGGCTCCTTGCTTATTAAGCTAACGGTGCAAAGGATAAAAACCACCCAGATTTGTGGTGAACCAGGCAACCACATGCCAACAATAACAAGAACGAAGGACAGACGTCTGGGGCTTAAAAAAGAAAAAAAAAGGGTAAAAGGACGCCAGCGCTGCCATCTTAGAAGCAGACATCGGGGCCACCCCCGCAGGAGGGGGCGTGGCTGTAAAGCCCGGAAGGGGGCGTGGTTTTGCCATTGTATTTTGGACGCGGAGATTTAAACGAAGGCGGCTTCGAGGGAATCACTGAAGGTTTGTTACGCATGCGTTCTGTCACTCTCTCTCTCTCTCTTTTTTTTTTTTTTGGCTTCGACGCCCCCCACAAAATGTGCGCGTGAGGGAGGGGGGGTCGCCGCAAGGAAGGTGAGTGTGTGTGGGGGGGGGGGGGCGCGCGCGGTGAGTTCCTTTTTTCCGGTCCCCACGGGGGGGGGGGGGGGAGGGTGATGTAGGCAAAATTCAGA
>BLBF01000057.1:8811104-8829689 GCA_015471245.1 Laticauda colubrina
TGAGCGGATGAAACGTCAATAAACAGATGCTGGACGGATAGAGAGGAAGCAAAACGGAGGCAGTGAGTACATCGCGTTAACCAACGGATGGCAAGCTTTTTTGTCCGTTTTACATCCTCTTTGCATCCGTTGGTGCAGTGTGACATGGGCTTAAAGTCCTGTTCTCCTATGTTGAGCCATGTGTTTATGAAGTGGCTGTTTTGTTTCTCCAAATGACCAGCTGTCTGCAAGGAAGATCAATCCTTCCCTTCCCCCACCATCCAGTCAGAGCTTGTTCTGACCCAAATCTTGTTCCAAGGAAACAAAAACCAAACAGAGGTAACAGCAAAACCTTTTAATGATTCTTTATGAATTCCATTCCTTCCCGGTTAAAAGGCTGTTTCAAACTAATTGTCTCTGATAAGAATGAGCCTTGCCAAGGTGGTGCAAGGCTGCCAAGAACATTAGATAAAGTTACTAAGAAATATTTCAAACACAAAGAGTCTCCAAACACCAGCCAAGATACTCTGAACATCCACAAGGCTTGAGTGCAAAAACTTGTTTGCTTCCTGCAAAGAACTCCGGTTTCTCAGCTGGCTTTTATCTCTTAAGGGAGGGGCCATCACCTTGCAGCCTTACTCCCGAGTCGCCCGTGCTGCTGCAGCTGATCTTTCTGCGGGCACACGCACTGGGCACAGGCTCCTCGGGGGCCTCTTCATCACTGCTGCCAGCCTCCACAATCTCTGAAGGCAGCCTTGCACTCCCTGATGGTCTTGGTCCCACCCCTGCCTCACATGCAGGCCCCTCATCTGAGTCCTCGCTCTCCGAGATCTCAGCCATCTGCACCTGCTGCCAGTGAATCACAACAGAGCTGAAGAAGCTTCTGGGATGAGAAACAAAGCACCTTTAAAGAAAAAAACCAGAAAGCCCAGTTCCCTCTTGGGAAAAAAAAGCACCTTTGGGACAACCATGACCAAGAGGACTTGAGAAACTCCATAGACACCTACCTGCGGAAAATATCCAATTTCTTTTGTTCCTTGCAGGTTCGATCGCATGGGGGCAGGCGCCCCCCTTTTCATCGATGTCACTTGGCATCCGGCTGGCGATCCGGGCTCCGATAAGGAGACCTCATCCATGATGATGGCCACCACCGCCCTCAACTACTGCGGGCTAGAGACCATTCTCCACATGACCTGTTGCAACCAGAGCAGGGAAACCATCACTGCCCACCTGCAGAAGGCCAAACGTTTGGGGCTGAAGAACCTTATGGCGCTGCGAGGAGGTGGGGAACTGTGTCATGCGCCTGTTAGAATCTGATTCCGAGGGGGAGGTCAAGCAACTGACAGGGAGTGGGAGTGTGGCTCTGGTGGCTGTGGAGGAAACTGGGGAAGAGCATAGTCCAGCTGGGCATTCAGAGGAAGACCCAGGTCAACCTCCTCTTCATGCTAGGGCACACAGGGAGGAATGGATAAGGGAGCAACGTGGGTTACAGGGGAGAAAAAGGCCCTGATTCCCTTCATTAATTGCAGCTGGGAAAACAGGATTTAAAGAGGGTGTTTGCTCAGCATCTTGCTGGAATAAAAGTGTGTATTATCTTTGTTAAGTCTTATCTGGGTTCTGGCATCCTCCCAACTGTGTGTGTTTCATTATCTTTTGGAAGTCTGCAATTCCTTATCCTTCCCTGTCTAGTTAATTGCTGCAGCGTGGTTTCTGTTGGTTTTTATTTATCATCTATATGTACTTGGGTTTGGACTGAATTTCTTCCCTTTAAAAACTGTTCTTGGGAGAGTTTTTTCCCCAGCCGATGATAACTGGACATTGGAAGTATTAAAGGGACTTACTTCACCTACTTTTGTGACTTTGTTGCTTTTGTGCCATGGCCCGGGTCATCACAAACGGCTACAAAGATGGTCTCTCCTTCCGCGGGAAGGAAGAACTGTGTTTTCTGAAGAATGTGAGGTCTTCTTATCCCACAGATCCTGTCGGGGAAGAATGGGAAGAAGAACTGGACGGCTTCAACCATGCAGTGGATCTGGTGAAGCACATCCGTCAGGAGTTTGACGATTATTTTGACCTTTGTGTGGCCGGTGAGTAGTTGAGCTTCATACAAAGTTCTCTTGATCTTCTCAAGACATTCCTCGAGTGTCCATCCATCTTTTCGAACCAGCAGTGGTGCTTCTTCAGGTCATTTTGGACTCCTGGCAGTGGCCTAGCCCAGTCTCTGCCATTTTGGGGGCAAAGTTCTCATGACTTGTTGGCCATGGTTTTCTTGGGTTTGAGGGAGAGAAGCTGGCCTAAGTTCACCCAGCTGACTTTGTGTCTAACAAACAACAAATTCAGCTTTCTCCACTTCTCAAGTTTCACTTCCTCCTTGCCACTTTTATGGCCATTAAGTGAAATGTATCTTTTGTTTCCTGTCCAGTGATACACACTGAGACTCCATGTCAGGTTTCCAAGTGATGAAATCCATTTAAAAAGAAAAGAGCAAAGTCCATCTTCCAAAACAATTTCTTTTATTTAGGAAAGCATCAAAGTGGCAAAGTGTGTTGTAATTCCGCATCTGACACAACCCGGAATTACACCACATAATACTTGAAATTAGAAACAACCCCCAAAAGTCACATTCCCCAGTAGAAGTAAATCAACGTTGCCTGGTGTTATCAGTCTCCACCTCCAGGTCTCAGCAGGGTCAGCTTTTTTTCCCATGGGAAGGAGAACCACCAAACTTAAACAACTCTCATCCGACCTTAGGAATGTGGCAAGCCCGAAATCCTCCCCATAACCAGCAAAGAGAAAAAAGAAAAGGAATATATAATAAGGCTGAATAAAATGACTACGCGTATGTCAATTTCGGGCTTGACACTCCATCTGTATCTCTCTAAGAAAACTCTCGAAGAATATCAGATGGCCCGGCCACTCAGCATGCAAGTTTCTAGAGAGAGATTCGTGCATTTCACCCACATTTTGAAGGTTTAATTCAGAAACCTCCCTTCTGGATTTTTCCTGGGTCCTGGATGACCTGGGGAAAAAGAGGAGGCTTTAAGACAGTGGTGGGATTCAATGATTTTTTACTACCGGTTCTACGAGAGTGTGCTTCAGCATTCAAAATACAACAATTTCAAGCACTATAGCTTACCTTCTATGGCAGCCCTGGTGTCAGGTGTGGCTCCATTCAAAATCCAGGAAAGAAAATCTAAGACTCAATTTTTATAGAGAAAAGGACTTTTACAGAATATGAAGTGGTAGCAACAGGAGAAATGCAAGATCTGAAGCAAAAGGTGTGGAAATCACATATAGACGGTTACCCCATATCCCCACCCCCAACACTTCAAACTGGACATCCAGTCTGAGGTGTGTGTATAATGTGGGTACATCTTCAGGTGGCGTCTCAGACATCTGGAATGCCAAGACGGTTGATCTTGGCCTAGAAAAGCTAAGTGTGTCATGCCCTTGTTGGAGTCTGATTCTGAGGGGGAGATTGAGCAGCTGACAGGGAGTGGGATGTGGCTCCCATGGCTGTGGAAGAAATGGGGGAAGGGCACAGTCCGGCTGGGCATACAGAGGAAGACCCAGGCCCACCCTCTCTTCATCCTAGGGCACCTAGAGAGGAACAGAGAAGGGAGCAACGTGGCTTATGGGAGAGGAAAAGGCCCTGATCCCTTTCATTAGTTGCATCTGGGAGAACAGGATATAAGTGGGGCGTTTGAACAAATCTCCTTTCTGGAAGCAAAGCATGTATTATCTTGGTCAAGGCTTATCTGGATGTTGGCATCCTCTCAAGTGTGGGTGAAGGCCTGTAATTTATCATCCTGGCCTGCCATGTTAATCACTTGTGTGATTTGTGTTGGTTTTTTTATTTCTAATTATCTTTACTTTAGGTTTGCACTGCTGCATTTCTGCCCTTCGTAGATTGTTTTTGGAAGAGTTTATTACCCAGCTGAGGATAATTGGACATTGGGGCCAAGTTGGAGGCATTAAAGGGAATTTATTTTACTTTTGTGACTTGGTTATTTTTGTATCACACCCCGGGTCATCTCAAGTGGCTGCATTTGCGCAGTAAGCAGGAAAGCATACCAACTTTTACAATTCACACAACTTCAGCTCTAGCATCCTTCCTCCCACTAGGACCAATTATTCCTCCCCGCTCCCATTTCTATGGCTCCTGGAAAGTATCAAGTAGAAGGAGGAATCTTGGAGGCTTAACACCCAGTAAGTAAAACAGCTGAGGCGGGGGAATCCACTTGCCGCACAAATCAGCTGAGCTGAAAAAACACAAACATAGGACAGGATAGGGTGGGGCCATATGGGCGGGGCCAGCAGTGGTGGGATACTGCCAGTTCGGACCGGTTCTACCAAACTGGCAGCATCTCATCATTGCTTTGAGACCAAGCAAGCCAGGTTCTCTGCTTTCAAAGGAGGCCTAATGGAGGAAAACAAAGAGTGGGTCTCAGAAAACTATCAAATTCTATACAACAAATTTCCCTGTCAATGTGACTGTGAATTACGTGGAGGATATTTTGATAAGAACAAAGGTGAAATCAGGCCAAAGCTCACCATTTGTCTCTCTTTTATTTGGAAGGTTATCCTGGGGGGCATCCCGAGGCCAACAGCTACATCGATGACTTGAAACACCTCAAGGAAAAAGTGTCTGCAGGAGCTGATTTTGTCATTACGCAGCTATTTTTCCAGACGGAAACCTTCCTCAAATTTCTAACGGACTGCCAGGCCATCGGCATCAGCTGCCCCGTGATGCCTGGGATATTCCCCATCCAGGTAAAGGCATCCTGCATACAGGTAGCCTTCAAGTTACAACAATTTGTTTCAGGACCATTGGGAAGTTATACATTCACATTGGCATCCTTCAGTTTCAAGAGACTATGGTGTCGTGCTCTGAAAAGAGGTCCTAAAATAGCATCTAGGGTGGCTAAAATGACCAATTCGAGGATAGGATAGGATAGGATGGAATGAAATAGAATAAGGAATAGAATGGAATAGAATAAGCAATAGAATAGAATAAAGAGTAGAATAGAATAAGGAATAGAATAGAATAGAATAAGGAATAGAATAAGGAATAGAGTAGAATAAGGAACAGAATAGAATTAGGACTAGGACTAGAAATAGGAGTAGGATAGAATAGAATAGAGAATAGAAAAAAGAATATAATAGAATTCTTTATTGGCTAAGTGTAATTGGACACACAAAGAATTTGTCTTGGTTCAAATGCTCTCAGTGTACATAAAAGAAAAGAGACATTCGTCAAGAGTCAAGAATCATCAGGTACAACACTTAATAATAGTCACGGGATACAAGAAGCAATCAAATCATACTAGGAAACAGTCAATATAAATCGTAAGGATACAAGCGACAAAGTTACAGTCATACAGTCACAAGTGAGAAGGCGATTGACGATAAGGAGTGATGAGAAGATTAATGGTAACATAATGCAGACTTTGTAAATAGTTGCACAGTGTTGAGGGAATTATTTGTTCAGCAGAGTGATGGCATTTGGGGGAAAAAACCTGTCTTTGTGTCTCGTCGTTCTGGTAAGCAGTGCTCTATAGCATCGTTTCGAGGGAAGGAGTTGGAACAGTTTGTGTCCAGGTATGTGAGGTAATAAATAGATAATAAATTGCATTGGCATCCTTCAGTCTCAAAAAAAGGTATTGTGCTCTGAAAAGAGGTCCTAAAAGAGCATCAAAAGACTGTGGTATTGTGCTCTGAAAAGAGATCCTAAAAGAGCATCTGGTGTGGCCAAAAAGGCCAATTTGAGAGTGGCAATCCCTTCCACAGTGGGGGCAGATACAGTCTGTCCTCTGTCAAGCCCCCCCCACCCCCCTGGATTTACTGGTTCCAGGATTGCCTCTTTGCCTCACCATGCCAAACAAGTGTCTTTTCGAATTGGAGAAGGCCACGCTGCGTCTTTCGCCTTGAAGCTGAACGATCAGAGGTCAAGGTTTCCCAATGGTTGATGTCCATTCCCAAGGCCTTTAGATCCTTCTTGTAGATATCCTTATATCACAGCTGTGATCTAAGGCACTTTCTCTGCACTAATTCTCTCATACAAGAGATCTTTTGGAATCCGACCATCGGCCATCCTCACGACATGCCCAAGCCAGCATAGACGTTGCTGTTTCAACAGTGTATACATGCTAGAAATTCCAATGTCAGGTTTCCAAGTGATGAAATCCATTTAAAAAGAAAAGAGCAAAGTCTATCTTCCAAAACAATTTCTTTTATTTAGGAAAGCATCAAATTGGCAAAGTCTGTTGTAATTCCGGATCTGGAATTACACCACATAACCTGGAATTACACCACATAATATTGGAAATTAGAAACAGCCCCCAAAAGTCACATTCCCCAATAGAAGTAAATCAACATTTGCCTGGTGTCATCGGTCTCCACCTCCAGGTCTCAGCTTTTGTTTCCATGGGAAGGAGAACCACTTAGTCTAAACAACTCTCACTGTCTTCACTCCTCCCATATTAGGAATGTGGCAAGCCCAAAATCCTCCCCCCCCCCAATAACCAGCAAAGAGGAAGAAAGAAAAGGAATAGATAATAAGGTTATAAAATAAAATGGTTATGCATATGTCAATTTTGGGATTGACATCCAGCATGTTCCAAGACTGCGCATTTTGGAACTTTGTCATGCCAGGGCCATTGGGAAGTCACAACGGCAGTGACCGATGTCTGTTTTTCCCACATTTTAACGACCAGCACAGCATCCCCATGGTCATGTGATCAAAATTGGCAACTGGCTCATTTATGACGGTTGCCATGTCCCCAGGGGACAAAACACAACAAGGGGTTAACACATTGTCCCCTTAAAATAGGCTTTTCAACTCTCAGACGGCATCTTGGTTTCTTTCAGGGCTATCATTCTCTGCGCCAGCTTGTGAAGCTCTCAAAACTGGTGGTGCCTCAGGAAATCAAGGACGTCATTGAACCCATCAAGGACAACGATGCGGCCATCAGGAACTATGGCATTGAGTTGGCCGTGAAGATGTGCCGAGAACTCTTAGAGAGCGGCCTGGTCCACGGTCTGCATTTCTACACCCTGAATCGCGAGGTGGCCACCATGGAGATCCTCCGACGGTTAGGCCTCTGGAAAGAAGACCCAAGGTGGGTCTGTCCGGAAGGTGGGAGGGCTGGACACCTGAGGCTCAGCCTTGGCTTGGTGAACAAGCTTCAGTGTTCTCCTTTCCAGCGCACCTTGAGCAATAAATCATGGCCAATCACCCTAACATCTGGATTGGCTTATTTCACTGAGCCAAACCCAGATGAGGAATTTTGGTGTTGGCTATTTTAAGACTCCAAACTTGGCCACTTTAAGACTTGTGGACTTCCAACCCCCAGAATTCAAGCTAGCTGGAGAATTCTGGGAAAAGAAGTCCACAAAGTCTTAAAGTAGCCACGTTTTGGGGGAATTGTGGGAGTTGATATTTGCAAGTCTTAAAATGGCCAGGTTTCTGGGGAATTCTGGGAGTTGAAGTATGGAAGCCTTAAAGTGGACGAGTCTTTGGGGAATTCTGGGAAATGAAGTCCACAAAGTCTTCAAAATGGCCTAATTTCTGGGGAATTGTGGGAATTGAAGTCAACAAAGTCTTAAAGTTGCCAACTTTGGAGACCTCTGCTCTTGGCTAGGGAGAATAACGTGATAAACTTGATGTAACTTTCTCTTTAAGCTGAGTTTGGAGTTGGCTTGCTTTAAAAAATGCCCCTGCTGACATCCAGGAGAAGGCAGGAAAGATTGCAAAAGACAAATTAAGGAAAAGAGAACCAAAATTTCCAAACTAGAGGAAGATTCCAAACTAGACTTACTCATTTCTCAACCAATTGTGATTCAGGATAGCCCTCCCTTTTCCATCATGGTTATTAATGTCGAGATGAGCAACCTTAAAAAGCCCATCTGTAAAAGTCCGATCCAGAGTTTGAACCGTTTTTAATTTTTCCATCCCTGATATCCTCCACGCCAGGCGTCCCTTGCCATGGGCAGTCAGCGCTCACCCCAAACGGCGAGTTGAAGACGTCCGGCCTATTTTCTGGGCTTCCCGGCCGAAGAGCTACATCTATCGGACGCAGGAGTGGGACGAATTCCCCAACGGACGATGGTGAGTGTTAGTACTCTGGCCTGTGGTTGAGAAATGAAATAGCTTTTACTAGAAAAGTGTCGTGCTTAAGACAGATTCACATCCACTCCTTATTCATGATTTAGTGGTCAGTTTGATGACCTGGAGCGTGTCACAAAAATAACCAAGTCACAAAAATAGGAGAAAGTTCCTTTAATGCCTCCAACTTGGCCCCAATGTCCAATTATCCTCAGCAGGATATAAAACTCTTAAAGAAAACAGTTTACGGAGGGAGTAAATGAGTCCGCACCCAAAGTAAAGTTAATTTGAAATAAAAAACCCAACACACCACACTGAAGGAATTATTATGGCAGGTAAGGACGATTAATTGTAGACTTCTACCAGATCACGCAGCAACCACAGTTGCGAGGAAGCCAAAACATAGATAAGCTCTGACAAGAATAATGCACGCTTTGCTTCCAGCAACTTTGCCATGTGCAGTTTGTCCTTTTAACCAGTCCTCCCAGCTGCAGCCCATAAAGGAGATCAGGGCCCTTCCTCCCCCGTAGGCCATACCACTCACGTTTCTCCCTTATCTGCTCCACCCTGTGTGCCCTAGGATGAAGAGGGGATGGGCCTGGGTCTTCCTCTGAATGCCCAGCTGGCCTGTGCCCTTTCCCAGTTTCCTCCACAACTACCAGAGCCACACTCCCACTCCCTGTCAGCTGTTCCATCTCTTCCTCGGAGTCAGACTCCAACAGGGGCATGACAGTCAGATTCTGTTTTTATATACATCTTATATAATCCCCAAAATTTTAGTGTAAATCATACACAGGTAGTCCTTGACCTACAGTGACAATTGAGCCCAACATTGCTGCTGCTAAGCGAGGAAGTTGTTAAGTGAGTTTTGCCCCATATTTACGACTTGTCACAATCGTTCAGTGAATCCCTGCATAAATCCCTGATAAATTAGCGACACGGTTGTTAAGTGAATCTGGCTTCTACATAGAGCAGTGGTGGCTAATCTTTTTGGGCTCCTGTGCTGAAAATTGGGTGCGCGTTTGCTCGCATGCCAGCACCCAGAAGGCTGTGAGCCTTCAAGATTTTCTCCCTTTGCTTTGCATCTTTCGGCTGTCATAAGTAACGGGGGGAGGAGGGGGGAATGGTTATGGGAAGGGAGCTGGAGGTGTTACAAACCAGAACTGTATAAGCTGGGGGGGGTTGGATTCTTGCTTAGGCTTCTATCCTATGCTATGCGCAGCTGCAACTCTTTATCAAAATATGTCAAGGTCAACGGACAGAAGCCTCATCACCACCTGGAAAAGTCCACATGATGAAAAACACAGCTTTTAGTTGGATGAGCCAATTGAACTATTGGGGGTGGGAACGTGGCCATTACTTTGTATATGTGATTTACGCGCCCATTTTCTCAGATTCAGAATTCCTTTGTTGCTACCACTTGATTTCCAGTAAAAGGTATCTTTTCTCTGATTAATGGAGTCTAAGTCTTTCTTGGATTTTGAATGGAGCATCAGCTGACAAAGGCAGTGCTGCCCCCCATACCCCCTATGCATGCATGGGATTCCCTCCCCGCCCCCTTCCCTACACTATGCATGCACATGCTTCCTGGATGATTTTCTGACCTTTTTCAGCCTCCCAGAGGCTCAAGGGAAGCCTCCAGCTTTTGAAGGCCGAAAAACGGGCCCGTTTTGTCACTTCCGGAAGGCTTCCCTTGAGCCTCTGGGAGGCCAAAAACAGTCCCAAAATCAGTTGGGAGGTGCGCGCATATGCAGTGAAGTAATTTTGCTTGGGGCTTGCATGCCTGCACAAATGGCTCTGCGTGCCACCTGTGGTTTGCCATCACGGACCTGGACTTTGCTTGTCGGAAGGCTGCAAAAGGGGATCACATGACCCTGGGACCATCGTAAATATGAGCCAGTCAGTCATAAATATGGTCATAAGTGTGCAAAATGGTCATTTTTCTCTGTATAAATATGTTGCCAAGCATCCAAATTTTGATCAGGTGACTGTGGGGTTGCTGCAATGGTCACAAGTGTGAAAAATTGGGACAAGTCATTCTTTCCCAATATAGTTGTAACCAGGGTGGGGGTTCGCGGGAGTTCAGGAGACCCCCTAGCTAAGATTCTGTGCAGTTTGGAGAACCCCCTCCAAATCCCACTCCTGGCTGGCCGTGCCTGTCCCACCCGGCCCCTCCCATCCCACCACACGGCCCATTTTGGATGCAGATGTGCAGGGTGTGTGCAGAGGCTCACAGGGAGGGCAAAAAACAGGCCTCCCAGAAGTTTGGAAAGGCCAGAAATGGGCCATAGAGCCTCAGGAGCCCAGGAAGGCCATTTTTTCCCTCCTGGAGGCTCGAGGAAAGCTTCCAGAGCCCGGGGAAGGCAAAAAAGGCCCCCTGCCCATGGTGCAGGAGGCCAACTAGACCAGGCTCACATGGCCACACCCACCCAGCAACTGGGCAGAGAACCCCTTGCTAAAATTTTCGAAGCCCACTCCTGGTTGTAACTGCTAATCACGGACCTTAAGGCAGCTCGAAAAGTCCATGCACTTAATTCAAACATTTTATGTATGTATGTATGTATTTATTTATTTATTTTGTCCAAAGCTTACAATATAACAGAAACAAGAATAAACATAAGTTAAAATACAAGAAACAGGAACTAATAATTGGGGACAATAGGACAAGGACAATAGGCGCAATTGTGCATTTATGCACGCCCCTTGCATTAATTCAAAAGCTCTTTGGCAGCAATCGACCAAAGCAGAATTTCCTACTTCGCTTCTTCTTTCTCTTCACCCACTTGCCAATTCTCCCCCAAATCTCCAGGGGCAACTCTTCGTCCCCCGCCTTCGGGGAGCTGAAAGACTACTATCTTTTCTACTTGAAGAGCAAGTCTGCCCGAGAAGAACTGCTGAAGATGTGGGGAGAAGAGCTGACCTGCGAGGAGAGCGTCTATGAAGTCTTCAGGTGCTACATCGCTGGGGAGGCCAACCGAAATGGACACAAGGTGAGAATTCATGAAAAGCACGGCCCTTTTCTGGTGAAAGAAGAAGAAAGGTGGAGGTTGGCCATGAGAAGGCCAAGCCAAAGTTGACTGCTTTGGTCGAGTGTTCCTTCTCCAGCAATGTATCTCAATCTTGGCCGTTGGTATCTAACATCAGATATTTGACACTGCATTTAAGTTATCTAAAATGCAAAAAAAGGAATGTCAAATGAATGTTGGAGGTGTAAAAGTAAAGAAGGGACTTTAAAAAAAATCATTTATAGTGGACATGTGATAAAGCAAAGAGAAGTTAGAGTAAGGTTCATATTTTAATACCAAAAATGCTTAAAAGAAAGATAAAGCTGAAACCAGAAACTTTTCTTTTGGGTTTAATGGAAAAAGTCTTGGAGAAAAGAATTCAGAACTTTGATCTTATATATGTTGACAGCAGCAAGACTGCAGTAAAAAAATGGAAGATTGATAGATGCTTATAGAAATGGCTAGTTTATATTACGACTAGCTCGATACCTGTGCTTCGCGACGGAACTATGTTTGTTGGGCTTAGTTTTTGGGAAGGGAAATAAGGGAGAAAAAATTCTGCCTCTGTCTACCAGCATCCATCAGTATTCATCTGGCTAGCATCCTGTCGGTGTGTGAGAGAGTTGAGGGCTGTTTGGAAACTGAGAGAGTATTTGCTGTGTGAGCAAGGAGCCTGGGCGTGGCTTAGCTCAACTGTTCTGTCCTAAAGCTGCTTGCTGCTGTGAAACTGAAACTGAAATTCCTCTCCTCTGCTTGTGTTTCGCACTTGGAGGAAATTTCTTTTCAGGTGGGGAGGGGGAGTAGAAATCCTTAGCATCAGAGCGTGTTAACAGCAACAACATCAACAACAACAATAATAATGATGATGATGATGATGATGATAATAATAATAATATACAGGAACTACTAATGCTCTCATGGTCATTTGGAAAAATCCTTTTTTAGTGAGCCCCTAGAAGTCAAGAGGAACATAGATGCCAAACTTCAAGTTTGTAGGTTTTACAGTTCTGGAGATTTTGTGATGATGCATGAGTGGTCTTTCGCTTTTATACATATATAGATGAAAAAGCAAAAAGCTGTGGTTTGATGTTTTAATTTACTGCAACAGAGGGAGTGAGAAGTCAACTATTTTCTCCCAGCCCTTCCTTACTTCTCTTCCCTCTTCCCCCCCCCCCCCCCCCGACTGCCTTCCTATTTATTTTTGTATTTTGTGTTTTATCACCTAATAAAATGTGGTTGTTTTTTTAAAAAAGAAGCAACAACAAAAAGCTGTGCTGACTGGGGAATTATGGGAGTTGAAGTCCACCCGTCTCCAAATAGGTTGATGAGAAACATCCTTCTACAGCTTTGATCTTTTGCCCTTTGCCTCAAGGTCACCTGTTTGCCATGGAACGATGACCCTCTGGCCGCTGAGACCAACCTCATGAAAGACGAGCTGGTTAAAGTCAACCAGAGAGGCATTCTGACCATCAACTCCCAGCCTAACATCAATGGAAAGCCTTCCACGGACCCCATCGTGGGTTGGGGACCAGAAGGTGGCTACGTCTTCCAGAAGGTAGACTCCTTAAACCACTTGGTGGATTCTTTGTTTCTGTTCCTTTGAGTCAGTCTTGACCCCTGGAAAACTCCCTTTTGGAAGAGATTGGCCACTGCTTGCTTCCCGGGGCTGAGAGAGAGGGGTTGGCATCAGGTATTCTGGCTGGCTTCCCAAAATCACGAAGCAGACTCCTCATCCCAACAAAACCCCTTTTATTTAGGCTAATGTGAATTCCTATCATTCACATCCAGCAAAGTCCCGGCAAGCAGTCTTTCAAGAGTGATTTACAATCACAGATCTTATCAGGCTTGGAGAGTTGCCAGGCCGATAGCTTCCAAATGCAACGGTGTCCAGAAAATACTTGGCAAGGAGTCAGGAACAAATCTTCACCCTAATTAAATGAACTAATTGTCTCCTGCAAAACCCCATTCCCCTTTTGCTCCTCTTTTATTCCCTATGGGGGGCCCCATTCAGTGTCCACCTGTGGATTTACTCCCAAGTCTTCCCTTGTTCCTTAGCTATTCCATTCTCCTGGCAGCTCTGCGCATGCGCACATCAGAAACAGGCTCCAGCTGCTCTTCTTCCTCACTGATCTCCAACTCCAAAGGCAGCTGATAACTGTCAGACGGTCCTGGCCCCATCTCTGCCTCCGCTGCAGAGCCCTTGTCAGAGCCTTCCCTAGACTCCAGGACTGGCCAAGGTTCCTCCCCAACCTCCTCACTGTCCGAGTCTGCTGCCAGTTCCGCTGGCGGGCCACAACACTTTGTGCCTAAGGAGAGGGAAACTCAAGGCTCAAACAAACAGCTATTCAGAAGACCAGGGAAAAGGGGATTTTGATTCTTAAAATCATTAAAGCAAGTAACATAGAGATTAAACGGTATTAGAGAACCTCATGGGAATCACAGAGGATAATCGACCCCACTGAATTTAAAGCCCTCATTTACAAGCCTGGTATAGCTGCTGAGAGGCTCATGAATGACACCCCAGACTGAACCCCAGAGGAGACAGCCCAAAACGGTCTCAGATTATCCATGCTGGCAGTCTCCTCCTCCTCTTAAAACGACTCACAAAAAAGCAGCTACAATTCCCAAGTGCGTTCAATTTGGGCTCCACTGTGTGCAAACTCCCCGTAATTCCCAACATCCAGGAGTGGAATTCTACCAGTTTGGACTGGTTCTCATGAACCGGGTGTTAAATTTACATCTGGTTCACCGAACTGGTAGCCTCCGGACCATGGGGAAGGCAACAAATGGCCCTTCCAGAAGTTCTGGTAGGCCATGCCCACCATGGACACACCCACCCAGCAACCGGGCAGCGAACCGGTTGCTGGGATTTTTGAATCCCACCCCTGCCAACATCAAAAACCACACTGCACCAAATAATTGTGTTCTCACCTGCCTCCCGACTTACGGCCTCATGAGATTTAAAAAAGCTCATTGCTTAAATATCCTTTACAAGACACAAGCTAGACAGAAGCTGTCTTTGCACAATACCCTTAACCCAAACTTGTTTAGCGCAAACCTTGGCTAGGATTATTATTTGAGTTTGTCAGTTGTGCAAACCCAGATTGTTTGATGGGGTCAACAGACTGGGAGCTTGAAAAATTAGTTTGATTGGGAAGCAGCTGGAAAAAATATATTTTAGTTTGTTTTACAATATGGCGGCCATTTGTGAAGTTATTTCAATGTTGGCTTTGAAGGTGTGTGGACAGAAGAAAAATCAATGTCCTATTCTTTCCGCTTACCCCTTTTTTTACAGGCTTACCTGGAGTTTTTTACCTCCGCCGAGAACATCAAAGCTCTTCTCACAGTTCTGAAAAAATATGGACAGCGTGTGAATTACCACATCGTCAACGTGAAGGTATGCTGGAATTTCTCAGGCCCTTTGGGGCACCAGGGACCAGTTCTGTGGAGAAAGATTTTCCCACGGATTGGAGAGAGACGTGGTGCTGCCTGCATCCCACAAATGGGGCTTCGCTTGTTTACGTGGCCAGGTCTCCGGCATGCTGTGGCCTAGTGCTGTTCCATGACCCCTCCTGTCTCAGGCCATTCAAAAACAAGCATCTCCCATTGATCTGAGAATAGAATCAGCTCAACTCTACAGGGCTAGAAAAATAATACAGAATAACAGAGTTGGAAGTAACCTTGGAGGTCTTCTAGTCCAACCCCTGATCAAGCGAGAAATACCCTTTCAGACAATAAATGGTTGTCTCATCTCTTCTTCAAAAAATATTTTATATCTATATTCATAAAAATGAAATACCATTCACGGATCATCACAAAATCTCCAGAACTGTAAAGTCTACAAACTTAAAATTTGGCACCTATGTTCCTCTTGGCTTCTAGGTACTCTCTAAGAAAGGATTTTTCAAAATGACCATCAGAGCCATTAGTATTTCCTATATTATTACTATTAACACACTCTGATGCTAAGAGGTTCTACTCCCCATCTCCACCTGAAAAGAAATCTCTTCCAAATGCAAAACACAAGCACAGGAGAGGAGTTTCAATGTCACAGCAGCAAGCAGCTTTCGTACAGAACCGTTGAGCTAAGCCACGCCCAGGCTCCTTGCTGTCTCCTTGCTCACACAGCAAATACTGTTTCAGTTCCCAAACAGCCTCTCTCACACACTGATAGGATACTAGCCAGAAAAATACGGATGGATGCTGGTAGGCAGAGGCACAGTCCCCCTCCCCCTTTATTTTCCTCCCCCAAAACTAAGCCCAACCACATAGTTCCGTAGCAAAGCATGGGTATCGAGCTAGTAAAATATAAACCTCTTGCCCTTTTGCTCTTCTTCAACACTTTCCTGCTGCTTCTGCAGGGAGAGAACGTCACCAATGCTCACGAGATGCAGCCCAATGCTGTCACATGGGGGATCTTCCCCGGAAGAGAGATCATCCAGCCCACAGTGGTGGATCCAGTTAGCTTCATGTACTGGAAGGTAAACCCTTTTCCTTTCCTTGCAGATTCCTGCTTAGGCTGTTTCTCCCAGTCTTATTTTTTCCCAACACTCCCTAGATCAGTCATTGTGAACCTTTTTGTTCTGGTGTGCCGAAAGTGCGGATGCGTGTATGCCGGCATCCACGATGCAATGCGCCCTCACATGCATGCACGCGCAACACCCCACCACCACCTGCACTGTACATGCGCGCACCTCCCAGATGATTATTGGCCTGTTTGGGACTTTTTTTGCCCTCCTGAGGGCTTGAGGGAAGCCATTGCTGCCTTTGGAGGCTGAGAAACAAGCCTATTTTGGCACTTCCGTTTTGTCACTTCTGGTATTTCCAGAAGTCCCATTTTTCGGCCTCCCGAGGCTGTAGAGGCTTCCCTTGAGTCTCCAGGTGGGCAAAAAAAAGCCTCAAATGGGCCAAAAATCAGCTGGGAGGAACATGCATGTGCAGTGCAGGTAAGTTTGTCTGTGGCACACGTTCCATAGGTTTGCCATCCTAACCCTAGATTGTTTTAAAGTATTTGATGAATTAATCTCTGCTTTGATCCTGATTAATAGCGCAAACCTCTAGGGACATTGACATTTAAGAATGTTGTGCTGGTAGTCCTCAATTTATGACAACTGAGCCCAGCATTTCTGTGGCTGAGACTGTTGTTCAGAGAATTTTGACCTTTCTTGGCAGAGTTGGTACGTGAACCACTGTCGCTGTTAAGTTAGCAACGCTGTTCTTAAGTGAATCCGGCTCCCCTATTGAGTCAGAAGGTTGCAAAAAAGGGATCATGTAACCACCAGGACATTGCAACCATCATAAATGTGAGTCAGTTACCAAGTGCTTGAATTTTGACCACAGGGAATGCTGCAATGGCCGTAAGTGTGAAAAACAGTCATTAAGTCACTTTTTTTCAGTGCCATTGTAATTTTGAACAATCACTTGAAGTTAACTGTTGAAGAGTAGCTGTATGTGATGACCCGGTCTGTGGTACAAAGGCAACACAGTCAGATAATCAATAAGAGTCCCTTTATTAGCTCCAACTTTGCACCCAATGTCCAGGTTACCTTCTGGCTGGAGAAAACCTCTATCAGGAACAGCCCTTCGCTTCAGAGAATCAAGTCCAAAACTTGGTCAACAAAAACTGTAACTTTAAGTCCAATCAAGGCAAAATGAGGTAATGAGTCCGACAGGCAGGAGAAGGAATTCTAGATGTGAAGGAATAGCAGTAATTCAACATGGTTGGGAAGACACCAGGAACACAGATAACCAAAGTCAACACAAGATAAACTTATGTTTGCTCCCAGCAGCTGCTGCACTCAGCATGCATCTCTTTTAAACTCTCATTCCCAGGTGAAGGGAATCAGGACCCTTTCCTCCCCCGTCAGTCGTGCAACCCATGTTGCTCCCTTACCCATTCTTCGATGCGTGCCCTAGGATGAAGAGTGGGGTGGGTCTGGGTCTTCCTCTGAACTCCCTTTCCCTTGTTCTACCTCTCCCCTGCTCTACCCAGCTGAACTTTGCCCTTCCCCAGTTTCCTCCACAACCAACAGAGCCACACTCCCGCTCCCTGTCAGCTGTTCATTTTCCTCCTCAGATTCAGACTCTGACAGGAGCATGACACTGTAGTGCAAACCTTAAAGAGACATTTAAATTTAAACCTTTTCATTTCCGCCACGTAATTCCTGCCTCCCTTTCTCCAGACCTTAGAAAGGTGTTTACGTTCAGTTCTTCCTTCTGAAGCATCCACAAGTTTGCAATTTCTGAGGTTCTTACAGGGTTGAAAACTGCAGTCTTACAGAACTCCAAATCTGGAATCTTGTAGTAGATAGAAACTTGATATAGTTTTCCCACAGGTAGGGGTGGATGAAAATTACAGGTATTTGACTCACAAACAGGTATTTGACTCATTTAGTGGCCGTTTTGAAGTTACAATGGAAAAAGGTGACATGACCGTTTTCCACCCTTATGACCGTTGCGCCCATATGACTCTCCCATCACGTGATTTACATTCGGATGGTGGACCACTGACTCATATAGACGACGGTTGCAGCGTCCCAGGATCAGGCTTTTGCAGCCTTCTTAGAAGCCAAGTCAATGGGGAAGCCGGATTTCTTTTAATAACCATGTTGCTAACTTAACAATGGTAATGATTCACTTAGCAACAGTGGCAAGGGAGGCCGTAAAATGAGACAAAACTCAACCAATTTCTGACTTAGCAGCAGACGTTTTGGGCTGGATTGTGGTCATAAGCTGAGGACTACTTATATGTCAAGGTTCCCAAGTAATTGTTGTGGATGGTTGAAGGACTCAGGTGTGGATGGCTGAGGAGGACTCAGATGAGGGGCCAGGACCATTAAGGAGTGGACTGCCTTCAGAGATTGTGGGGGCTGGCAGCAGCGATGAGGAGGTTCCCGAGGAGCCTGTGCCAAGTGCTCATGCATACAGGGCTGCTTGCAGGAAACAGCAGCTACAATGGCATGGGTAACTCGGGAGTAAGGCTGCAAGGTAATGGCCCCTCCTTCAAGAAGATAAAAGCCAGTGAAGTGAACATCCTTTGCAGGAAGCAAAGACGTTTTGAAACTCCAGCCTCATGGATATTGCAGTATCTTACTGGTCCAATCAGCATTCAGCCCAGTTGCTAAGTGACCTCAGTGTCCACTTTTCGAACACCTGCACCAACGTCCTTGATTCCCAGGGGAAAGAATTTTATTTTGGCTATAGCACCCCCAGCTAATCTCTACACCACCCCCTCCCTGGCTCCCTTCGCTCCAGGCTGCGTCAGCCATGAGAAGAGAAACCTCCCTAGAGGAGATCTGCATGGTAAAAATGGCCACAATTAGGACAACTTCAGGGTTGGCTATCAGCTTTGGAAGCCATATTAGCACCAGATGCTTCCACACTGCCAGATTCTTGAGCTTGGGAAAATGGGAGGGGGGAATTTCTTGGCGCGCATGTGGTTAGACATAAGGTCATGTTATCTCTGCACCTGGTGGAGAGGATGTCTCAAATTGG
>BLBF01000057.1:8829699-8848401 GCA_015471245.1 Laticauda colubrina
AAGGTCATGTTATCTCTGCACCTGGTGGAGAGGATGTCTCAAATTGGATGGTGATTGGGGCATGTGATGCCATGATGGGTAGGGGGGCAGGGGGTGGATTTTTAATTTTTTTCCTTACTGCGAGGAAACCTGGAACTTCCAGATTCGGGATTCTCCAGATGTGCCAGTTTACTATCCAGTCAAAACAGAACTTTTGAGAAGTTTGTCTGTCCCAGAGTTATTGGTTGGAGTGGAGGATTTCTGGAACACTGACATGGATGGCACTGTATTCATTTCGGGAACCAGGCCGGGGCTGAATCCTGTGTTCAAGTCTTGCCATCTTCTGCTGCCTCTTAAAATGTCTAACCCGTAACCCTTGCTGTCTCCCATGGACAGGATGAGGCCTTCACCTTGTGGATAG
Source organism: Laticauda colubrina (assembly GCA_015471245.1). Classification (NCBI taxonomy): domain Eukaryota; kingdom Metazoa; phylum Chordata; class Lepidosauria; order Squamata; family Elapidae; genus Laticauda; species Laticauda colubrina. The sequence goes on from BLBF01000057.1 coordinate 8,830,100, forward strand.
AGCAGTGGGCCAAGCTCTACGAAGAAGAATCCCCTTCTCGTATGATCATCCAGTATATTCACGACAACTATTACCTGGTCAACTTAGTGGACAACGACTTCCCTTTGGAGAGTTGTCTCTGGCAGGTATTGGAAGACACCTACGAACAGTTGAACAGTCCAGGAGAAGAAGTGAAAACCTCTGGATTTTGAAAACAGGGACTTTACAACACTTTTTACCACCATCGCAACAAACGGCAGCTGAGCAACCTAGTAGAACTCTGGTGCTGCTGATTTTTTAGTTTTTTAACCAGATTTTCGATGGCGGGTGCTCTAAACCAGCAGTCCCCAGTTTGGCGGCCTGGTGGGTTGTGATGTGTGTGTCTGAGTGGCAGGTGCGCACACACATTCACAGCTGCAACAGAGCTTCGTGCACAAGTGGAGGGGGACATCAGCGGAGGGCGCTTGGGCTCGCGCGTGAAGCTCCCCTCGTACGAAGGAAGGCTGCTTGCATGAGTGCACAAAGCTCCATGTGCACGGAGATTGGCGTGCGAATACAAGGAGGTCACACGAGTGCGCCTTCCACTCGTGTGAGTAGAGCTCTTTGTGCAAAGCATGTTTGCCTGTCACGCATGTAAGCGCAGCGTCACTCTTGCCCATTTCTCCTGCGGCCTGGGAGTTGGGGACACCTCTAAACTTCCTTAAGACCAACCACGGCCAGCTTGGCTGAGACTTCCAACCTATCCCTCTTTTTAGTTCTCCTGCAATCTATCCCTATTTATTAATTACCTTCCTTGTTTTGTTTTTCTGGGGGGAATGGCAGCCAGTGGAACCTTTGTAAAGGGACGAAAAGTGAAATAAAACGACTCACACATAAGGCCTCCTGGCGTGGCCTCACAAGGAGAATGGCTTTGTCTGAAGGCGGCATCTTGGGGGTCTCCAATGCCACCCTCCTGCCTAGCAGAAAGGGCACCGAGCCCACCTGTCTCAAGATAACAGCATTGGAAGGGACCTTGGAGGTCATCTAGTCCCAGGGTTGCCAACTTTTTGGACCTCAGGGACCACCAAACTCATCATTTTAAATCCCATGGACCAGAGACCCCCCTGGGAAAATCCTCCAAAAAGTCTGCAGGAAAATTCTCCACCCCGTTTTCCTACCAATTGATCCTTATTTGGGATTGCAGGATATCGTCTCCAGCTCCGTTCTCAGTGGGGGAAAGAGAGAGACTTTTGGCTTCATGCAAGGAAAGCAGCAGAAGCAGCTGAAGTCTTTTTCTTCCTCTCCCCCAAACTCCCCCATAAATGAGTCTTTGTGAGACTTGTCATGCTGGCGCAGCCTCTTAGAGCAGGAAGCCTTGCAGGGTCCCAAAGCCTCATTTCTGGCAAAGTTTGGGGGAGAGAAAGAAAGACTTTTGCTGCTTTCTTTGTGTGTAGACAAAAGCAGAACAAAGAAGCAGAAAAAAGACCAGTGGCCAGGCCAGGCGCGTAGGGCAAATTTTCCCCCTCCGCCCTTTCCCCCCTCCCCTCACTACCTCATGTTGTTCGCAATACAAGTGACACAGGCCTTGTGTACCTGCGCAGCCTGGATTGATTGCTTTGGGGGTGACATTTCTTTGTGGACCACCAAAATTTTCTCATGGATCATCAGTAGTCCACGGCCCACCAGTTGGCGACCACTGATCTAGTCCCACCCCTCAAGCAGGAGACCCTACACCATTTCTGACAGAGGGCAGTCCAGTCTCTTCTTGAAAGCCTCCAGGGATGAAGCTCCCACAACTTCCGAAGGCAAAACTGTTCATTAAGTGTGAAGACCTGTCCCAAAGCCACCTATTTTCAGCGCTGCTGTAACTATGAAAGCCAGTCACTAAATGAACTGTCGGAAGTCAAGGACTATCTGTTCGGGAAACTCAGCGGGGAGAGGGGAAGAAAAGACTGCCTGCTCTGTTGCAAAACACAACCTGACTTACCCTCTAGATCGGGGTCTCCAACGTGGGCCACTTTAAGACTTGTGGACTTCAACTCCCAGAATTTCTCAGCGAGTTTTGCTGGCTGAGGAACTCTGGTAGTTGAAGTCCACAAGTCTTAAAAGTGGCCCAGATTGGAGAACCCTGCTCTAGACTGGGGTTGTGATGTTCCAGAGTGTAACACAAACTTAAAATCCAATCTTTAATGCCTTCAACTTGGCCCCACTCTTCAATAATTCTCAGTTGGAGATAAAACTTATTCAAAAATAAGTCTTTAAAAGAAAGCAATACAGCCCGAACTTAATGAGAGGTGAAATAAAAAACTAAAACAAACTACAATGAAGGAATTTCCACAACGGATCAGAGTAAGTAATTGCCAACCTCAAGGAGATAACACAGTCTGTTGGAAGGACGCTGACCAAGATAAGTTCAGCCCAAAGTAACACATGCTTTGCTTCTGGCAATACTGTGTTTTAACTGTATCTCTTATATAATATTCTCCCCAGCTGCCACCAATGAGGGGAATCATGGCCGCATCCTCTCTCGTAAGCCAAGTTGTTTCCTTCTTCGTTGCAGAGGATACGGGCCTGGTTCTTCCTCCGACTGCCCAGCTGGCCTCTGCCCTTCCCCAACTTCCAGAGCCATATCTGCACTCCCTGTCAGTTGTACCTCCTCTCCCTCAGAGTCCGACTGAACCAAGAGCATGAGGGGGTTTCTGCCCCATGCATAGGGATTTTCCTGAATTTCAGAAGGACCTTGACAGAGGGGCCGACCAGAGGTGGTCGTCAGCTGGTTGTGACAGGTTTTGGAGAACCGGTAGCAGAAATTTTGAGTCGTTTGGAGAACTGGCAAATCCCACCTCTGACTGGCCCTGCCCCCCGTCTATTCTCTGCCTCCCACTGAGTGCCAGCGGATTGGCTGGGTCTTTGGCTGCCCTGCACAGGAGAACGGAGCTGGAAAGCAGGTTAGTGGGGAGGGGAGGGAAGGGGGATGTTGCAGTATCCTTCCCCTGCCACGCCCACCAAGCCAAGCCACACCCACAGAACCAGTAGTAAAAAAAAAAAATTTGAATCCCACCACTGGGGCCCAGCCATCACGACGTAACACTGAAGAGACTATCCATCGCGCTTGTTTTTTTAATGACGTTCCCCAAATACACAAGCCCAGTTGATCCTCGGCGTGGCTCAATTTTTTCCTCCATCTCCCCCCTCTTTCCAAAATGGGCCGATGTAAGTTTGCATTGCCAAGTCCAGTTTTTCTGAGAGGCTGCGTGTCCTTTGCCCCACCTGTCCATCCTGCAGCTGGTTGCAAAAGGGACACCCCAAGCCAGATGTTTTATTCAGTCTGGACTCGAGGGACGGCCACCAGCCAACACCACTTCCCGAAAGCCTGCAGAGAGATTCAGATTTAAGATTAATAGAGCTGGAAGGGACCTAGTCCAACCTAGGTCATCTAGTCCAACCCCCCCGCCCAGGCAGGAGACCCTACACCATTCCTGACAGAGGACAGTCCAGTCTCTTCTTGAAAGCCTCCAGGGATGAAGCTCCCACAACTTCCAAAGGCTACTTCTGTCCCACGGATTGATTGTTCTCCCTGTCAGAAAGTTTCTCCTTATTTCCAGGTCCATTTCCACCCATTATGTCTTGTCTGGCCTTTGGCAGCTTTGCAAAATAGCTTGACCCCTTCCTCTCTATGACAGCCCATCAAATATTGGACACTGCTATCCTGTCTCCCCTGGTCCTTTCTCTTCCCTAGACTAGCCAGGCCCTGATGGGCCAGGGGAGCAGAGACCCAGGGGTGGGATTTAAAAATCCCAACAACAATTTGTTCTCTGCCCCGTTGCTGGGTGGGCATGGCCTACCAGAACTTCTTTCCCCCCTCTCAGAGCCTCCGTGAAGATTCTGCACTTACCTGCATCCAAAATGGGCCGCGTGGAGACTCCTGGAATGGGGCAGGACGGAGCCAGCCAGCCAGCCAGTTTAACTACTGGTTCAATAAACCGGGTGTAAATTTAACACCTGGTTTGCCTGAACCAGCCCGAACCGGATGAATCCCACATTTGCAGAGATCCTTGGCCGAACCCAACCGCAAAACGAAGGGAAGGGCCAGGTGATGGGGAAGGGGGTGATGATTAACCACCACCCCCCAAAATGCATTCTTACTGTTTTGAGCAACTGGTTCTCTTCGGCTTCGTGGAAACGCTGGGCCACCCGGAGCTGCAACCAACGCCGTCTCCATATCTTCCAGCCCCACTGAGCTCCTCTCCGCCATCTCTGAGGGAGGAGGCATGACACCGATAAAGAGACCCCAACCCTGGTTAAAATCATCCCCCAAAAGCATGGAGTAGCCGAAATGGGGGATTTTAGCAATTCTCCCATTTTCAGAGACTAAGAATAACTTTTTAACGTATGCCAATAAAGTTATTCTGTTCTATTCTATTCTATTCTATTTTCTATTCTATTCTAATTTCTATTCTATTCTTATTCTTATTTCTATTCCTATTCTATTTTTATTTCTATTCCATTCTTATTTCTATTCTTATTCTATTCTTATTCTATTCTTATTTCTATTCCTATTCTAGTTTCATTTCTATTCCATTATTTCTATTCTATTCTATTATTTCTATTGTATTCTTATTTCTATTCTATTCTTATTCTATTGTATTCTTATTTCTATTCTTATTTCTATTCTAATTTCTATTCTATTCTTTTTTCTATTCTATTCTTATTCTATTCTTATTTTTATATTCCTTATTCTTATATTCCTATTCTATTTTTATTTCTATTCTATTATTTCTATTCTATTATTTCTATTCTATTATTTCTGTTCTATTATTTCTATTCTAATTTCTATTCTTATTTCTATTCTATTCTGTGACTTTGAATGAAGACTAATCGACATAAATTAAAACGAACTATCATTGCATACAGCTCTCAAAAGGGTCATTACCTCCAATATATACTTCATAAGCATGACAAAAGATCAGTCAATAAATACAAAATTAGGCATATATTCAAATAGCTAGATAATATTGTATGACATAGAGAAACAGCAAAGTCTAGTTTGGATGTGGTGGGTGCTCTATCCCTAGAGATTTTTAAGAGGAGACTGGACAGTCACTTATCTGAAATGGTATAGGTTCTCCTGCTTGAGCAAGGGGCTGGACTAGAAGACCTCCAAGGTCCCCTCCAGCTCTATTCCACTCCATTCCACTCTGTATTCTATTTTCTATGTTCAACATTTTATATCCTATCTTCTATCTTCTCTCTCCTCTCCTATTCTGCATACATGTACATGGCAAAAAAAAAAACAAAAAAAAAAGAATCTTGCAAGTTCAACTAGACAGATGGCCGAGGGAACAAAGCCGTTACAGAATCGGGCATTTCTGCTGGAAATACTTCGAAACCTCCTCCCAGAAGGGAGCAACAGGAACAGACCCTGAACTGGGTGTGTGGGGTCTCCAACAATGCTTGGAGCTCTAAACACAGACCACTTATAAGCAGTATTCTGAATAAAAGGGAAGCGAGCTTCCTATAATCTTCTCCGTTGTCCTCACCACTCTCTGTAGGTGGTTTCTGAGGTTGTCCTTACCACTCTCATGCTTCAGAAAGGAAGGACAAGCAGGCTAGTCATCCAGCATCCTTCTGTTGTGTCTGTCCAAGTCTTCACTCCAGCAACTTTAAGATGGTGTGGACTTCAACTCCCAGAATTCCCCAGCCTACCTGCAAACCCAAAAACGGGGGAGGGGGGGTTTGCTCTCTAGCGGGGGGGGGGGGGAAGGAATTATCTTCCGATTACACAATGCTACCTTAACTCTCCTCATCATGCTGCCAATGAGGTGTGTCCCTTCCCCATTGCTTACTATGGACTAGAAACTTAATGGCACTTTAAAAGCCAGATTCCTGCAGGCTGGTATAGAAGACGTGGCTGTGGGAGGTGTGCAAGTTACTCACCAACGTTTGTACCACCAGCTCGGTTCTGCAAGCGTCTTTCCAAAGCAGCCAGGCCTCTGCTAGCTGACACGTGTCCCGCACGCCCTGGAAGTGACACAGCTGAACTTTGCATTTCCACAGCCATCCATATTTGCTCCTGGAAGGGGCTAGGGGGTCAAAGGGCAGAGGAGAAAGCCCCACAAGGTGGGCCATAACTCCCCAAGCCAGAGTTTAAATACGCAGAGAAAAGGAAACTTAGTGTTGTAGCCCATCAGATTCAGATAGTGAGGAGGCTGGGGAGGAGCATGGGCCAGTCCTGGAGTCTGGGGAAGGTTCTGATGAGGGCTCTGCATCGGAGGCAGAGAAGGGGCCAGGGCCGTCCAACAGTTATCAGCTGCCTTCGGAGTCGGAGATCAGTGCGGAAGAACATCTGGAGCCTGTTCCCAGTGTGCGCATGCACAGAGCTGACAGAAGGGAACAGCTAAGAAACAAGGGTCAACTCGGGAGTAAAGGCTCAGATGGATGGTGAATGGAATGAATAAAGAGGAGCAAAAGGGGAGGGGTGTTTGCAGGAGGCAATTAGTTCATTTGGGTGAAGATCTGCCCCTGCATTCTTGCCAAATATTGTCTGCTACAATGTGACGTCTGGAAGATACTGGCCTGGCAACTCTCCAAGCCTGATAAAGGCCTGTAATAGTGAAATATCTTGAAAGACTGTTGGCTGGGACTTTGCTGGAGAGGAATTCACCGTAAACTAAATAAAAGGGGTTTATTGGGACAAGGAGTCGGCTTCGTGCTGTTGCAGAAGCCTAGATCAGAACGCTTAGTTTAGAGAATCGGGCGAGAGGGTAGGGGGAGAGTCATACCTGAGTCACCGCTTGTCACCTGCAACACCTGGATATAATTTTGGTGGTGCTGCTCGTGCTTATCCCAGGAAATCCCTTTAATCTGCTCCATTTCCCTTTTTCGCCACTCAAGTTTCTAGCTCTCATGAGCCAACACGGACAGTCAAACTTGCTGGATTTTCTTCGGAGAATATTTGGGTCCACCAAGCAGCTAAAGATCCCTCTTTTATAAGGAAGTTTTACCCAAATTTCCCGTATCTTAAGCTTTTATCTTCTGGAGTGTTGGCTGTACCTGCCAGCTTAGTATCATCTGCAAGTTTGGCGAATTCTCCATCTATCCCGTCGTTCAAATAATTGATGAAGATGTTGAAGAGTACTTGGCCTAAAACAGAGCCTTGGCATACTCCACTGCATACTTCCCACCTAAAATTTGGTTTGAAGTAGTTTGTCTTGCAATGGCTGGCAATGAGTTGGGTTTTTTAATCTTAACAAATGTAATGAATCCTAGGGGTTTTAATCCTGTCTTGAATGAATAACCAAATCTCCATTTTTAAAAGGCGACCTCCTCAGTTTCTACTCGGGGCAGAGAGCTGAGGCTCTGGGTTTCCGTCTTTAAAAACATGTTTCTCCTTTAGAGAAAATGTAACAGTCTGCTTTTTGAAGACAGCGGAACCTCCAGCAGCCTGCGCAGAAGGCAGCAGAGTCGGGCAGTGGGGAGGAACGTGGGCCAGTCCGGGAGTCTGGGGAGGATTCAGACGAGGGTCCCGAGTCCGATACAGAGATGGACCCAGGGCCATCTGGGAGTTGTGTGCTGACTCTGGAGCCTCCAGAATCTGACAGCAGCGAGGCCGAGGAACAGGGGGAGCCTGTTCCCAGTGCACTTGTGCACAGAGCTGCCAGAAGGCAAGAACAGCTAAAACAAAAGGGGCAACTCGGGAGTAAGGCTTGGAGGTGATTGGCCCTCCCATAGGACATAAAGGAGGAGCAAAGGGACAGGAACCTTTGCAGGAAGCAACTTTCTTCATACTGGTCAGTTTGAAACCTGAAGCTCGGTGTTGAATTTGTATTCCAGTTGGCCTTATATAACAAATTGGACATTTAGTCATTGGCAGCATTTCAAGGAAGATAAAGGTGTGTGCTTATCAGACTTATCCTGAAGGACTTTGGCAGATTTCCAGGGGACTATTTAAAAATGGTGCAGAAGGGGAAATCGCTGTGGCAGGGGAAATTGCCGTGGCTGTTTTTGATCACCAAAGATTTGTTCGTGACCAGAGTTGAACATTTTGTGGATTTTTTTGGGTTCAGCATCCAATTTGGTCACGGGCAGAAGTGTTCGTGACCCGAGGTTCAACTGCATTCCTAAAATATTTCATTCTTCTAAGAGGGTTAACTTTGTGCTAACTTTTTACAATGGGAAACTCCAGGGTCGCAAACCAGAGGACTTATGCTGCCTGCCAATTAAGCCAAAGAGGAGAGGCCCGATTAGCGACATGGGTAGGATTTTCACGGTCAAAACTGCAGTTCGGGCAGCGAAAGGTGGGAGCAGGAAGGCCGCTGGGTTCTTCAAAAGTCCTCAAGGAAGTCAGGCCGATGAGGCTGGGCTCTACCAGTTGGATCTCCTGCCCCCAGCAAAGAAAGAACACAGCCTTAATCCTGGCCAACCTTACAAGGCTAATCAAAATTGTGTGTTCACTTGAAAAATAACTTTATTCTTTTATTTACAAAATTTAGGATTGGAGATAGATCGTTACAAGCAACATGGCTTGGTCCATAGACCGTAGGGGACGCTGCAACTTGCCAAGGACACAATGCACCACAACAAACCTGACTGGTGGTAGTCAATGCAGAGGAGGAGGAAGACGTTTGCAAATCCGCCGACGCAAGGAGAGAGCCTTCAATGAGCCCGAGAGGATTCAGACTGCGGGTCCTCCGGTGCCATTGCCCAAGAGCCTCCCGCAGCTGTCGCAGGGTCAAACCATGACGGAAAGCCCTGGGGGAACAAAAAGAGATGGCAGGCATCCATGAGGACTAGAAACCTGCCTTTTAGAGAAGAAAGAAGAGCTGTTGTGGCCCGTCAATTGTCAGTGGAGTTGGCAGCAGACTCCGACAGTGAGGAAGTTGGGGAGGAACTTGGGCCAATCCTGGAATCTGGGAAAGGCTCTGATGGATGCTCTGCGTCAGAAGCAGAGATGGGGCCAGGGCTGTCCGACATTTCCCATCTGCCTTCAGAGTCATAGATAAGTGGAGAAGAAGAATAGCTGGAGCCTGTTCCAGATGCCGTATGCGCAGAGCTGTCAGGAGAAGGAAACAGTGAAGGAACAGGGGCCGACTCAGGAGTAGGGGCACACATGGATGCTGAATGGCCCCTCCCTGGGAAATAGAGGCAAAAGGGGAGTGATGGTTGCAGGAGACAATTAGTTTGCTTATTATTATGAAGGAAGATTTGCGTATGGTGGTTCGTGCCTCACAGAGACTCCTTGTCAGGAATTAATTTACAGCTTTGTGACTAGAAAGCTCTCAGCCTGGCCATTATCCAAGGACTAATAAGATCTGTTCTGGCAATTAACCCCTGGAAGGATTATTGCTGGGATCTTTCTGGGTGTGAATGCCATGAATTCCCGGTAAGTAAATAAAGAGGGTTTTTTCAGGACAAAGAGTCTATTCTTGGTTTGGCTGAGGCTGGGTCAGAAGAAGGGGGTACGTTGGGAAGTTGGTAACCGGCCACTTACCCAGCCTATTGCGCTTCCCGGCATCTCGCCTCCCAAGCCAGGAATGCTTCCTGCAACGCCCTCAGGTCGAAAAGAGAATCCAAAGTATTTCTGACGTACTTTGGGGGCCATGTTCTTCTGTCGGGGTCCCTCTGGGGCCCTGGAGCATTTGGAGACAAAGAGCTTGGGAGGGGCTTTGTCCACGGCTTTGTCCACCCACACAAGAAAGGGCAAAATTGGTCCCCCCCACAAAAGGAGCACCGAGCTGTGATCACGACTCTCACTATTTTACGTACTGCGGGAGCTCAGCCACTTGGTCCCCAGCAGCTCAATCACCGCCATCCTGGCATTCCTCCTGGCTTGCATCATTAGGCCCCCCTGCCAGAAAGATGCCCTCAAGGATCAGGCCCGCAGGTGCGCCACAGCCACCTGGCTGTGCTGTTTGCGTTGGGCCAAACTCTGCCAGGCTTTGAAGCACCTTGAAAGACCAAACATGGCAGAAAGACCGATCAAACAGAATAGAGCCGTAAGGGACCTTGGAGGTCTTCTAGTCGAGTCCCAGAAGAAGACCCTCTATCACTCCAGACAAGTGACTGTCCAGTCTCTCCTTAAAAATATCCACTGTTGGAGCACCCACAACTTCAAGTGGCAAGTTGTTCCACTGGTTAATTGTTCTCCCTATTAGGAAGTTTTTTTTTTTCTTAATTCCAGGTAGCTTCTTTCCTGGCTGAGTTTCCATCCAAGAATGAAAAATAAGCAAAGAAAGAAACCAATCCATCAGCCAGGGTTTCTTTTTATGGGAAGGGTGTGATGACCCAGAAACAAGCAGTCACAGAAAACAGGTGAAGCCCTTTTATTCCTTCACTTTGCTTCCAAGCTCCGAATATTCTTGACGGAAGACAAAAAAACTCCTGCACAAACAGTGACAAGAAGAGGAAAAAGCAACACAAACCAGGCAAGACAACAGCTGGAGGACGTCCACAGATTACAACACACTGGGAAGGATGTCAAACTCAGAGAGGAACCATAAACTAGAGATATTTCCATGCTTTGTTTCCGGCATTCGCCTGGAAGCATGTCCGTCATCTTATTCAATCACTGCTGCAGCCCATGAAGAAGATCATGGCCCTCTCCTCCTGCGTAGACCATGTTTTTTCCTGATCCTCTCCTCCCTGCATGCCCTAGGATGGAGAGGGGATGGGCCTAGGTCCTCCTTTGACGGCTCAGCCAGCCTCTGCCCTTCCCCAGCCTCCTCCACAACCTCCAGAGCCCCACTTCCACTCCTGTCAGCTGTTCCTCCTCTCCCTCAGAGTCAGTCTCCACCAGGGGCATGACAAAGGGTCTTCATGGGAGGGGGGGGGGAGGAAACAATGTCTGGATAGCATCTCATATGAAGCCTCAGTTTTAGCAAACTGCCAATCCTTATTCATTATTTACTTATTAAATTTATATCCCACTCATTTTTTGCTATGCAGAGCGACTCTAAGTGGCTTACAATGCAATAAAAACAAATAAGACAAATATGAGTACAGCAACAGTGACAATTACAGAACTTTCTGCACTGTTCACACATCGCCATGTTCTCTGCTCTGCTCAGCCATCCTAGTCTGTTAATAAGCTTTAACCTAGAACCGTGATGGTGAACCTTTGGCACGTGTGACAGAGGTGGCATTGCCAGCTGCTCTTCTGGTTTCTGCTGTGCACGTGAGCACTGGACAGCTGGTCTTCACGGGTACCGGAGCACTGGAAAACAGCCCAAAAAAATAACCTCAAAACCAGACTGTTTTCGGGCCTTTTTCAGCCCATTTTTTGGGCTGTTCTTGGCCCAAAAATGGTCTGAAAACAATCCATAAAATGGCCAAGAAATGCCCCAGAAAATGGCCTGAGAAACGGCCTGAAAACTGTCCTGAAAAATGGCCAGAAAATAGTCTGAAAAATGGCCTAGAATTGGCCTGAAAATGGCCTGAGAAACAGCCAAAAATAGCCTGAAAATGGCCTGAAAAACAGCTGAAAAATGGCCTAAAATTGGCCCAAAACAGGTCATTTGGAGGGCTTTTTCAGCCCATTTTTTGAATTTTTGTCCCAAAAACTGTCTGAAAACAGTCATAAAATGGCCTGAAAATGGCCTAAGAAACAGACTGAAAAATGGCCCAAAAATGGGCCTAAAAACATCCAAAAAAAGAGGCATGCATGTACCAGCCAGCTTATTTTCGGTTTTCCGAAGCACGGTTGGGTTTCCAGCACACACGCATGCATGTGCATGCACGCGTGTTCTGTTTTGGGCACTCAGTGCCAAAAAGGTTCACCATCACTCACCTAGAATATCCAGGTCAGGCCAACAAACCATGGTTAAAAAAGCTGGTCAAAGGGAAACATGAGAACTGATAATAACCAGGTTTAGTAAAAGAGGAGAAATGCCATCAAATCAGGTAGTCCTCCTCACAATGGAGAGCCCCAAATTTCTGTTGCTAAGTGAGACATTCTTCAAACGAGTTTCCCCCCATTTTACAACCTCTCTTGCCAAGGTTGTTTACCCCAGGGACACCGCGACCATAAATACGAGTCAGCTGCCAAGCAATCTGAATTTTGACCATGGGGATGCTGCAATGGTCGTAGGTGCGAAATACAGCCATGAGCAGGAGTGGGATTCAGCTGGTTTGCACCGGTTTGCTAGAATCGCTCATAAGTGTTTTTTTTCCAATCCTGTTGCGATTTCAAACAATCACTAAATGAACTGTTGTAAGTTGCGGACTACCTTTATTGTAAGGACAGCTACTCACCGTCTGATCAGCCTGGTCTGGATTCGAAATATCAGCAGATGGATCTGCTGACTTTTCTCCCAGAGGGAACACCATCTTTTAAAAATATTGCCCAATTTCTTAGTTTCCTGCGGGACAAAATATCCTCGGAGGGGAACACCGTCTTTCTGATGGTGCCATGGCCAGACAGGGATGTTGACCAGCTGGGATCTTTTTCTGGGACCCTTCCAGATGGTTTCCTCAAAAAGACGGACCTTCTGAAGGGCAGTGAACAGACTGGCCTCATCAACAGTGGAGGTGATGGTGGGATCTCCACCAGCTTCTCTATGCTTATCTCCAACTTCATGGGTGACAAAGTCCCCAATGTTCTTCTCCAAGGGGTGACTGAACAGGACCTCTGGGAGTTGGTGGCTTCTCTTCATGGGTGTCCTCCACGGACAACCTTCTGTTTGGAGAAGACTCTACACATATCTTGAGGGAACTCTCCAAATTCTTGAGGAAGAAGACATCTGGCAGAAGGTTCTTGAGATACAACTCAGAGCCACAGAAGGTTCCAGAACAATGTTCTTCTAGATCAAGTGTCTTCAGGTAGCCCTGGCCCTCAACTCATTCAAGGTAGCCTTTTTGTTTGTAGACGGTGGTGTTCCTGAGCTGCTCCTGAGACAACTAGAGTCATCTTCTTGACATGTCAACAAGGTGTAACTAAGCATTGTTTTCCATTTACTTCTCACTTGGCCAGAGAAGCTACCTTCCACTGAAGACCGGACATTTAGCACAGCCAAGGTTGAGATCTGTGGCTCAAGTGCTGGTTGAGGAACCCAAGAAGGTGACCGGGATTCCCAAGAGAAGGAAGGCCTTTCCTTCTTAAGCCCCTGGAAGGACCAGCACTGATCAGCAGAGTTTTGAGAAGACCTTATGGGAGTCTGAGGTTCCTCAGGAGAAGAATGACCATCAAGCAGACTGTCCAAAGTAAGGGCTGGTCCTGGAGGTGAGGAGTCACTGATTCCACTGAAGGTCATTGGAAGAGGACAACCATTGGGTGAGGAATGAAGAGATGGATCCAGTGAAAACTGGCCAGGTGAGGAGCACTCTTTCCTGGCCTTGAGGTCCTCATAGCTTCTTCTTGACCCAGTAAAGTGTCCTTTCATGTTGTCCTTCCCTTCTCTATTTTTCATTCTGGATGAAATCCTGGGAATGTCGCAGGGTCTCTCTGGGAAGCCCCTCAGAGGGATCCTTTTTAATGTCCTACCTGCCCATCTTCTCCTCTGCAGGTTGAACTCAAGGTTGGTTTGCTGTTGGACCAAGCAGGTTTTGGCAAGACCTACAGGAGGGCAAAAGAGATTGGTCTGAAACAGGCCACTGGTCTCTCTCCTCCCCGATGGGACTCGTAAATCTCTTCCGACATTTTCTTCAAGACGATTTGACCTATGGATGCTGGAACCTGTCTGGGTCCAGAGCTCTCCAAGATGGCTTCCAGAGGACAGGAGTAGATGAACGTTGATGTTCTTCTGGATCCTTCTTTCCTCTGGAGAGGTGAAAACAGAAGGGTTGAGTCAAGGAGAAGGACCCCATCACCTCCTCTTTCCCCAAACTCTCTACCAATAGGACGTGACCCCCTCAACAATCAAGTCTACAGGTAGTTAAAGAAACAACGATAGCATGGGCAATTTTTTTTGGATATACTATAGAATTAGACAAATGGCAGAAGCTATGGGATAGGAATTATAAATTAACAATATCAACAGCATATGAAGAAAACGTGTATAAGATGTTTTATAGATGCACCATCTATAATTTTGCACCAGCAAAAAATTTTAAAGATAACTCAGCCAAATGCTGGAAGTGTCATCAAACACCAGGAACATATATGTGGTGGACTTGCATAGAAGCTAAAATATATTGGACTAAAATATACAATATCTGAAATATTTATATTCAGAATGGTACCTGAAGGTTAGGAAAGAAAAAAACATACTTAATCATACTTGTCTTATCAACTGCTAGAATTGTATTTGCTAGAACTGGAAAAGTGATAAAATACTGATAGAGGGAAAAGTAATTGAAAAAATATTTGAATGTGCAGAAATGAATAGATTAACATTGGTAATTAAAGTAAAAGAAAAATCTGAATATTACATGGTATGGGATTTGTTTTATCAATGGTTAGAAAACAAAATAAATGAAAATGGATCAGATGTAGTTATAATAATTATATGTACATATATCCTGTCTGTGGCAGCCCCTCAAATATGATAGCAGCCTTCCAATATTTGAGGGGCTGCCCCAGAGAGGAGGAAGAAGAGGGTCAAGCTATTTTCTAAAGCGCCTGAAGGCCATTCAAGCAATAATGGATGGAAACTGACCAAGGAGAGATTCAACCTGGAAATAAGGGGACATTTTCTGACCATGAGAACAATCAACAGAAGTTGCCTTCAGAAGTTTTGGGAGCTTCATCCCTGGAAGCTTTCAAGAAAACACTGGACTGCCATCTGTCAGAAGTGGTGTAAGGTCTCCTGCTTGGGCGGGGGGTTGGACTAGATGACCTACAAGTCCAACTCTGATTATGTTATCTGTTAAAGCAATAAGAAAAGCTGGTGGAATAGATATATTGGACTTATATATTACTAATATGGGAATGTGATTGTTATATTGTTATATTATTATTAATTGTAAGCACATGAAATATGTACCTAATCAACACAAGATTGAAATGGAATGGATTTATTGTATATTAAAAAAAAATAATTAAATACTTGCGATCATAATTGAGTGCAAAATTTCCTCAGCAAGACAGCCCTTAAGCAAGTTTTGCCTTATGTTACGACCTTTCTTGCCACCATTGTTAAGTGAAGCGTTGTGGTTGCTAAGTCACACGGTTGTTAAGTGAATCTGGCTTGTCCATGGCCTTTACTTGTCAGAAGGTCACAAAAAGGAGATCGTGTTGCCCCGGGACCCTGGGACCGTCGTAAATGTGAGTCAGTTGACACACATCTCAATTTTGATCACGTGACCCTGGGGAATGCTGCAACGGTCGTTAAGTGCAAAAAACGGCCCTCCGTCACTTTTCTCAGGGCTGTAGTAACTTTGGTCACTGAAGTGAACTGTTGTAAGTTGAGGACTAGCTCTATCACAGCCGGTCTCCCTAATAGACAAGAATCAGGCATTTTTATCCCCCTCTCGAATCCTTCCCGAGGAGCCAGAATAGGTACCGCGTTTATCCTGGCGCTGCCTTTCTGATGGGAGAGCCTCCCGGTTCAGAGGCAGTCTACCTCACACTCCCGTAGGCCACGTCTCAGCAAGAAAAGAGAGGAGGATGGGAAGGGCAGATTGGAAAAGACGCTCGCTAAGAACAAGATGGGAAACATTCAAAAGCATTTGAAGGCCATGTATAAATTATTCTAGCTGGATACCTATGAAACTCTTGTGGTCGGGCTTAGTTTTTGGGGAGGAAAATAAGGGGGGAGAAATTGTGCCTTTGCCTACCAGCATCCATCGGTATTCATTTGGCTAGCGTCCTGTCAGTGTGTGAGAGAGTTGAGGGCTGTTTGGAAACTGAGAGAGTATTTGCTGAGTGAGCAAGGAGCCTGGGCGTGGCTTAGCTCAACTGTTCTGTACTAAAACTGCTTGGTGGTGTGAAACTGAAACTGAAACTCCTCTGCTTGTGTTTTGCATTGGGAAGAGATTTCTTTTCAGGTGGGGAGGAGGAGTAGAACTCCTTAGCATCAGAGTGTGTTAATAACATCATCATTATTATTATTATTATTATTATTATTATTATTATTATTATTAGTAGTAGTAGTAGTAGTAGTAGTAGTAGTAGTAGTATAGGAAATACTCATGCCCTGCTAGTCATTTCGAAAAATCCTTTCTTAGCGAGCACCTAGAAGCCAAGAGGACCATATGCGCCAAATGTCGAGTTTGTAGGCTTTGCAGTTCTGGAGATTTTGTGATGATGCCTGAGGAGTATTTCGCTTTTATATATATATATATAGATTTTCAAATAATCTTTCCTCCCCTCTTTTGGGGCCCCAGAGCAACTTAAAGCCGGGGGTATGTTTTCTTTCCTGGCAGCCGCCTGGATCCTTTGCGGCAATTCCATCTCTCGGGTCGAAGCGCAGCCTGAATCGCAGGCAGGCCTACCTCGCAGGATTGTTGGGGCTGTGGTGAGGTTTTTTTTGGGTTGGTGGGAATCCAGGAAGGCCCCCCCCCCCCCGCAAGCTGTAGTGAGACTGGGTTCTTCCCTCTCTGCAAGTGGGGGGACAACCAGGAAGGCAAAGGGCATTACAATCACATTCCAAGTTCTTTTTTGCAAACCATGAGGACTAGAAGCTTGGGTGCATTGTGTGATTTCTTCCTAGGTGTGAAGATGTTATCTTCCTCAGATGGCTGAGGAATTCTGGGAGTTGAAGTCCACAAGTCCTAAAGTCACCAAGGCTGCTTGAAACCATACAGTATGATTGCTTCGTATATAATAAACCCATCAATGGCAACAGTCTTTATTCTCTATCCTCTTCAAATTCATTGCCTTCCAGTTATCCCACACTACAGCACCCATAATCCCTTGCCACTAGTCATGCTGGAAAGGGATAATCGGTCCATTTATATTTTTAAAGGCACTGATTGGCCTTCACTTGGGTTTTTCTTTTCAAGAAGAGTTGACTGTTTGTTTGTTTTTCAAAAAGAACAATTTATACCAGTGTACGTGGAAAGTCAGATCTCAAGAAATATTTGCAAAATATTCGGGATTGTATCTGGTGACCCTGACACATTCCCGTATCCCAAAGGGAGAACAATAAAAACTTTTGGTTTTCCTTTGGAAACCAGCCCGATTTTGCAAACTAACATTTCCAACCCTTTTAAGCCAACAACAGCAACACTAAAAAAAAAAAAAAAAAACCACCCTTTTTCCCCCTTGTAATTCATTCATATAAGGCAGAGCTCTCCAAACTTGGCAACTTTTAAGACTTGTGGACTTCAACTCCCAAAATTCCCAGCCTTCTGGGAGTTGAAATCCACAAGTCTTAAAGTTGCCAAGTTTGGGGACTCCGAATGTAAGCGATTTCCCCCCCCCCCCTCAAAAAAGCTGGCTTTTGGTGGACTTATGGATTGTTTTGCAAAAATTAAAAGAAAAGAGCATTTTGCAAAAGTTTACAGATAGATAGATCTATTTATCATTATGTCTCTATCTCTTTATCATTCTATCATTCTCTCTCTCATCTCTATATCTCTCTCATTCTATCATTACTACCATCTATCTATCTAATCTATCATCTATTGTTATCTATCATTATGTATCTCTATCATCTATATCTATCATTCTATCATCTCTCTGTATCATTATCTATAATCTATATCTGTTATTCTATCATTATGATCATTCTATCATTATCTATCATCTGTATACTTTCATTACTACCATCTATCTAATCTATCATCTATCATTAACACTATCTCTAATCTCTATATATCATTCTATCATTATCTGTCATCTACCGGTATATCTATCTTATCTACCATCTAATTAATTATCTCGATCATATATACCTATGTCATTCTATCTATTCTCTCTCATTTACTCTTTATTATTCTATCATTACTATCATTCTATCATATATATCATTACTAACATCTATTATCATTCTCTCTCATCACTATCATCTCTCTCATTACTATCATCTATCTATCTATCTATCTATCTATCTATCTATCTATCTATCTATCTATCTATATCTACATCTACCTACTTACCTACCTATCATTTATCTATCTTCTCTCTTTTCTCTGTTCTCAAGTATCTATCTATTTTCTTTCTTTTATCTATAATTCTCAAAGATCGATCTATCTATCTATCTATCTATCTATCTATCTATCTATCTCTATCTATCTATTTTTCTATCTGTCTGTGTCTGTCTGTCTCTCTATCTCCATCTTCTATCCATCATTCATTCATTCATTCATTCATTCATTCATTCATTCATTCATTCATTCATCCATCCATCCATCCATCCATCCATCCATCCATCTACCTATTTTTCTATCTATCTATTTTTCTATCTATCTATCTATCTATCTGTCTGTCTGTCTGTCTGTCTGTCTGTCTGTCTGTCTGTCTGTCT
>BLBF01000057.1:8848411-8869268 GCA_015471245.1 Laticauda colubrina
CCCGCCCCGTTGACAGAATCCCTTTTAAGAAAGTTTGCAAAGGTGAGGAAGCGGCTCACCTGCGCGGCTGTCTCGCTTAGTGAAGCAGATCTGCTCCTACCTGTCGGAAGAGCGAGGCAGGAGGGGGCAGCGGGAGCGGGAGGGGAAGGAAAACACCGACCCCCCCACCTCCACCCCTTTTCCCTTGAAGGGTCTCCAGCGCCTCTTCCCCCCCCCCGCACCGGCTGTTAAAATGGACGGAAAGGCAGCAGGGGGAATTCAAGCATTTTATTTTGGGCCCCATTTCCCGGGGGAGGGAAGAAAACCCGGGATGGAAAGCACGTGTGAACGAAAAGCTTCATCCCCCACGGGAAAAATGGAAACTACGACATGAAATATTGCAAAGTGAAAACTAAGTTTCCCCCACATTGTGTTCCAATCTCTTCCCTTTTATTTGGGTTTCCTTCTGGGGTGGGGTTGGGCTAGATGACCTCCAAGCTCCCTTCCAACTCTTGTTTTAATTCTGCTAATTTATTCCAGTTTTCTATTGAAGCCGAAGTGACTTTGGGAGGCTCACAGACCCGAACCACAAAGGCAACCTCCAGTCAATAAAATTCAAGAACAATTCAAGGCAATAAAGCTTTGGCCAGGATTCACTTGTAAAGTTTTGCATAGAGTCCTCGAGTTACAACCACAACTGAACCCCAAAATTTATGCTGTTAAAAGATGTTTGTTAAGTGAGTTGTGTCCCATTTTACAACCTTTCTAGCCACAGTTCTGAAGTGAATCATCGTGGTTAAGTTAGAAACAAGCTTGTTAAAGGGAACCTGGTTGATTTGGCTTGCTGGAAGATCGCAGAAGGGTGATCAAAAATGGTCATAACTTGCTTTTTGGCAGGGCTCCGGTATCTTTGAATGGTCGCTAAATGAACCATTGTAAGTGGAGGACTGCCTGTAGTACTTTTAGCCCGTGGCAAAATTGCAGAACAAAAAAATAAATATTTGACCCAGGATCTTTCCCCACTTTGGAGCCGTGTTATGGTCCTTTGGGGTCATTTGCTGGTCAGACAGTATATAGATAGTTTAGGAATGAGAGCTGCCCCTTTCAGGGAATGCTTCATGGGAAATGTAGTTAATGCCTCTTGGGAGATGTAGTTCATGTCGCCTGGTCACAACTGTAATCCTGATTGCTCATTGACCACTCTGGTTGGGCTGGGGGAGTTTTGGGGCATTCTTACCTGGACCCCATCATGGTGCTAGAGTTTTCCTTTGCTATAAGGCTATGGGATGAAGATAACCATCTTTTCACACTATAGAGGCAACTGTTAAGGCAAAGACTGGACATTCAATGAATCTCAACATAACGGTGAGTTATACTTTGAGGATGCCTAATAAAACCCAATGAACTAACTTTGCATGGACGCCTTTTAGTATTTAACTTGCGGTCCCAGAAGCTTGGGGACATGAAAGCGCAAAGATGCTCTTCGTCCCATAGCATTTTAGCAAAGGGAGCAGCTCTCATTCCTAACTATAGACTCTCTGACCAGCACAGTCATTCTTAATTCTGATTGTTTGGGGGCAGGTCCAAAGAATGTTCCCCCCAGGTGTTTTTTTTTTTTTTTTCCCCTGTGTATGGTTTAATTTAGTTTAATTTAGTTTAGTTTATTCATTAGCCCATGGGCCATATCAAAGTGCAGAGTTCCAAACACAAGTGATTACTAAAATCTGATTTATTTTTCATTTTTTATTTTTTAAAAAACAATTTAAAATGGGATTGGAATCAAGCACAATTTAAAATGAGATTGAAATAAAATACAATTCCCACCCTTGCTGAGCATGTTGGAAGCCACCTCTTTCCAGACTCCTGAAACAAATCAAGTCAGCAATCAAAAGAAAATATTGGGAGGGGGCTTTTTAAAAAGGGTTTTAAGCAGTTTACAAATCTTCTGAAAAATGGATGGATGGATGAAAAAAACCCAGGACTAAATGGCATCCTTCAAATTCACTCATATTTTTTTTTTTTTAACTCAATGCAGTTCCAGGTCTTACTGACAAGTGGCTGATGGGAGTTGGAGTACAGCTTGAATGTAACAAGATCCCTCTCCTCAATTTAGCACTTTTCCTTTTCCTCTCCCAAACTGCTTCTTCCTGAAGACCACTGAAATTTGCAAACTTAAACCCCGGCAAAAGCAATTGCTAAGCCACAGAGACCTTTGAAACTGGATTAAGAAACATGTTATTTTTTTTAAAAAAAAAGCTCGTTTAATTCTCCCTTAAAAATCAAATTCCAGAGAGAAGAAAAGGAAGGCACTTTAGAGCAATCGATGGGAATAAAGGGACTGCAGTTAGAGGCAGCATTTGGGATAATGTTCACCTCCGCTCTCTACGATCTTCAGCTGTTTCTCCAATCACCATTCTTTGCAAACCTCCACCAGGAGGCCAAGCTACCAATGCCATGAGCCACACTGGACCATATGGCAGAAAAACTGTGCCTTTTGCCTGATAAAAAGCACATTTTTTGGAGGGGGGGGGGAAGGTCTGTCAAATCTGTGCGAAGGCGGCCAGTGTGGAATGTTATCTCCGTTCAAAGATTCCTTTGCATTGATTTAGAAACTCGGCAACCCAATCAAGAGACCGGAAAAACAACAATTGGAGGGATCCTCGGCGGATATTCACATTTTAAAGATTCTCCTCAGTTTGAAGCGAAACCCTGAATTTTTGGCCAGGAAAATCTTTCTCTCCAGTGTCTCCTCCTGTCATGGCCCTGTCGGAGTGTCTCCGTTGGCTGTGGAGGAAACTGGGGAAGGGCAAAATCCGGCTGGGCAGAGTAGGGAAGAGGTAGAACAAGGAAGAGGGAATTCAGAAGACCCAGGCCCACCCCCTTCTTCATCCTAGGGCACACATGGAGGAACGGAGAAGAGAGCAAGGTGAGTTGCATGGCTTACAGGGGAGGAAAGGGCCCTGATTCCCTTCATGAGCCACACCTGGGAATGAGAGTTGAAAAGAGATACATGCCGAGTATGGCAGCTGCTGGGAACAAACGTGAGTTTATCTTGTGTTGACTTTGGTTATCTGTGTTTCTGGCATCTTCCCAACTGTGTTGAATTACTGCCATACCTTCATGTCTGGAATTCTTGCTCCTTCCCTGCCAAACTAATTACCTCATTTTGGCTTGAGTGGACTTAAAATTACAGTTTTTGTTGACCATGTTTTGGACTTAATTTGTTGCAGTCAAAGGCTGTTCCTGGAAGAGTTTTTCTCCAGCTAGAAGGTAACCAGGACATTGGGGGCAAAGTTGGAGCTAACAAAGGGACTCCTACTGATTATCTGACTGTGTTCCTTTGTGCCACACCCCAGGTCATCACACCTCCATTTGGAGAATGGCACACTGGGATAAAACAGAAGACGTTTCCTTTCCAAAGAAGACAACAAAGAGGGACCAGTTGCTTCAGCTCCCCAAAAGGCTGTCAGTAAGAGGATGGCGGAGGTCCCTTGCTCGCCACATCGGGGTACGGGTGAGGCGGATCTGGTGTATCAATAGACTGGTAGGCACTGATATCCTGGCTGACGCCAAACACACCTGCAAAGGTGAGATGAAAAGACATTTTAGTGGACAGGCCTCACTTCCCTCTTGGTCCCTTCCCAGTTCAGCATTGATAAATGGAGAAATTATGCCCAGTGGGGTATCTGACAGCATCCTCTATAGGCCAACTTAGCTAGGTGTATTTGGAAGGCCGTCTCGGTTTAGGTACCACGCAATTCTTCCAACCCCAAATGGCATTGGGTGAATTGCAGAGGTGGTTTTCAGCTGGTTCGGACCAGTTCTGGAGAAATTTTGAGTTGTTTGGAGAACCTGCCAATCCCACCTCTGACTGGCCCCCCAACCCCATCTCTTCTCTGCCTCCCATTGAGTCCCAGCTGATCAGCTGGGTCTTCTTTGGTTGCCCTGCACAGGAGCATGGAGCTGGGAAGCAGGTTAGTGGGGTGGGGAGGAGATGGGGCTTTTGAATCTTCCCCTGCTACGCCCACCATGCCACGCCCACCGAACCAGTAGTAAAAATTTTTTGAATCCCATCATTGGTGGGTTGACTTCATTTCGGCATGGCCCAAACCATTTGGTAGTTACAACCCATTGCACCCCTGAATTAACGAAATTTGACTCAGTGTAGTCTGAAAACATTGACTAAATTGCAACAGAAGCCAAGTCAAAGGATGTGTGGCAAATAAAAACCTCCCAAGCAGGAGGCAGTCTATCTTAAGGAAGCTTTTTTCCCCCTGCATCTTTGGGACACTTGTAAGCAGGTCCAGAGAGCCCAAACTGGGCTGAATTGGTTTCAAGCTCCAGAGCTCTTATCTCGTATAATAATGGTCCCATTTTGGAGAATCTGAGAAAAATATAGCTGGAAGCAGCTCCGTGCCTGAACAGGGAGACCTCTGAATATTATGGGATTCTTAAAGCCCAGCAGTTGTTGGCAAGTTGTTGGAGAATGATGGGACTTGTAGTCCATTGCCATTTCCACAGATTAAAATAGGCAATTTGATGCTTAGATGGACCGAAGAGGCATGGAGAGTGTTTCTGGACCCACTTTCCTGTTTACAATTTTTCTAGGGAGCTGGAAATAAGAGTGTGAGGCCGGGAAGGGAGGCCTAATCCTGCCCAGGTTTTCTGAGAGAGTGCAAAAGAGCACACAAACCTTTATTCCCCACTTAATAACTCCTCATGCTTGAGCAAACTCAAGGTTCCCACATGCAGAAATAGTAAATACTTGGATCTGGAATGAGGAGGCAGCTGTTCACACATCTTTGCAAAATCTGATGTTTAATATGGCACATTTACAGCCTCCGTGTTACGGCACAGGTACTTAAATGAAGTCCCAGTTGTGCTCCCTTGTATCACAGGAAAAAAGCTAGCTTCTCGGAAGAGGATTAAGCTACTGCATCCCTAAAGACTCTCTTGAGGTTCAGAGGGCTTGGACCTCCACTAATGGCGTTTCTAACAGCAGGGGAAGGAGATGGAGGAGAAAGAGAAGATGGGGAGAAAAAAACGAAGAAAAAAGAGAAGGTGGAAGAGAAGATGAAGGAGAAAAAGAAGGAGAAGATGGGGAGAAAAGATGAAGGAGAAAGAGAAGACAGAAGAGATGGGGAAGTAGACAAAGGAGAAGGAGAAGGTATGGATGAGGAAGAGAAGAGGGAGAAGATGAAAGAGGGAGAAAGACATGATGGAGGAGAAGATGAAGGAGAAAGGGAAGGTGAAGAAGAGGATGGAGAAAGAGAAGGATAAGTTGGGAAGAAAAAGATGGAGAAAGAACATGGCGAAGATGGAGAAGAACATGGATGAGGAAGAGAAAATGGAAGAAAAGTTGAAGGAGAAAGACAAGATGGAAGAGATGGAGAAAGAGATCAAGGAGAAGAATGAGGAGGAGGAGAAGATGGAGAAGATGAAAGAAGAGGAGGAAGTAAAGATGGAGAAGGAAAACTGAAGGAGAAAGAGAAGATGAAAGAGAAGGAGAAGGTGATAAAGGAGAAGGAAGAGGAGGAGGAAAAGAGACGATGGAGAAGAGCAAGCAGCAAGCCACAGCCCAAGGGAAATAATCAATAAATTAAAGAGAAAGTAGACTTCAAAAGTCACGCCGGAGGGGCAAACCGTTGGAAACATTACTATCCCAGATCAACCAGCTGTCCGGTGGGCTCTCCAGCTCTGCAATGGAAGAGAGACCAAATAAAAGACCCCTCCCCAGAACGGGCTTGGTGCACATGACAGAAACAGGCAAAGCAGAGCAAACGAGGGCCAGAGCAAGCTGGAATAGCAAGCACAACAACCCATCGTTCCCAGTTGTGTGTCAGCCATGGAAGCCACATTTTACTTAAGAAGCTTCGAGGCTGGCAGATTGGCACATCTGGGGAAAACCCGAAATTGAGAGTTCCAGGTGTTCTCTTCCCCAAAAGAAATGCAGAGATCCATCCCCTGCACCCATCAGTCCATCACATGGGCCAATCAAACACTGTCCCAACTGGAGACATTCCCCCCAGTCACTCTTCTCCAGGTGCAGGGAAACTTGTCCTTGACTTCTAAGAAAGAATGTTGTTGAGTCTAATTTTCTACTCACTGAAAAAAAATCCCCCTTCCCAAATTCCCGGGGAAAAATTATTAAGAATTTTTATAAGTTCCTAAGCTCAGTGGCTAAGATGCTGAGCTTGTCGATCAGAAAGGTCGGCAGTTCGGGAGGTTCAAACACCTGGCATTGCATTACGGAGTGAGCTCCCGTTACTTGTCTCAGTGTCAACTCATAAAATATTTCTATGGTCTTTTTAGAGTTGCCAATAGAAAGGGAGCAGGAAGCAGTGCGACAGCTTGCAAACTGAAACTGCATTCCGTAAATGTTTTCAAAGATAGTAATGAGGTGACCAAAGTTTCTACCAAGCAAAATTCTAACTGGAGAGCATGATTGATGACTGGGCTATGGATGTGTCCCATTGGAGGATATGAATTATGATACACCCAGGGGGTGGGGAAAAACCAGGATCAAGGGTGACAATGAATGATGTATCTCAGTGTCGGCTACACCCAGGCAGTGCCAGACATGGTAACTCCCAATAAATCCTTTTGAGGTTTTGGAAGTCTGGCTCAAGAATCATGATTTAAATGGGGGTTAAGTGCCGGAATCCTGACACCCAGCTTCTGCCAACCCAGCAGTTCAAAAGCACGGAAAAAATGCAAGCAGAAAAATAAAGACCAACTTTGGTGGGAAGGGAACAGCGACGTTCTGTGTGCCTTCGAAGTTTAGTCATGCTTGCCACATGACCACGGAGTCGTCTTCAGACAGTGCTGGCTCTTCGGCTTTGTGACAGAGATGAGCACCGGCCCCTAGAGCCGGAAACGACCAGCACATATGTGCAAGGAGAACCTTTTCCTTTACTAAATTCTTACTTGAATGAACTTTATTTCCAAGTGCTGAATGGAAATGGGGAGTTTCACTGGAAACGCGGACATTGTGCAGGAAAACAAACCAAGTGGATGAAAACTCCCACTCCGAGGGAGAGCGGACTGGGCCCAGAACTGAGGTGAGGAGGCGCGAAGGTTTCCCAGCTTACCTAGGTTCAGGGCATACTCCCCTCCCCGTTCTCGGTACATCTGGTAGGCAAAGAAGCAGGACAGGGGCTTGAGGAGGAGGCTAAAAATAGCCATGCCGGTACAGAAGCGCATGGTATCGGTCAGCACCACCTGATGGTAGTAGAGGCTGAAGTGGATGATGTCGGTCAGGATGGTCAACAGCAAGCCGGTCAGGAACTAGAGAAAGAAACACCACCCGAAGAGCATCGTCAACAGAATGGAACAAGAGTTGGAAGGGAACTTGGAGCTCATCTAGTCCAACTCCCTGCTCAGGCAAGAAACCCTATCCCGTTTTTCAAACCAAGGCTTGTCTAATCTCTTCTGAAAAACTTCCATTCACAACTTTGGGAGGTGAGGGTTGTTCCACTTGGTTAATTATCCTCATTGCCAGGAGAACTTCTCCTGAGAAGCTTCCATCCATTGCTTCTTGTCCTGCCTTTTGGGGCTTTGGAGAACAGGATGACACAACCTCCCCTCTTCTTTGGAGGGAGGCAGCCCCTCAAATCTTGGAAGGCTGCTCTCCTGTCTCCCCTGGACCAGCTCTCTTCCCTAGACCAGCCAGGTCCAGTTCCTGCAACCGTTCATCGTATCTTTTAGCCTCCAGTCCCCTCATCATCCTGATTACCCTCCTCTGCACTCTTCCTAGGGCAGGAGTGTCAAACTCATTGAGGGCCACATCAGGGTTGTGTTTGACCTCAGAGGGGTGGGCTGGGATGTGTGTGGCCAGCTCGATGTGCCACTCGTGTCGGGGACACCTGTGGTGGCCAGGACTTCCTTCAGAACCTCCCTCCCGCTCATTATAACCAACCAACCTTCCTTCCTTCCTTTTTCCTTCCCTTCTTTCCATCTTTTCCCTGCCTTGCCCTCTTCCCTTCTTTTTCTTTCCTCTTTCCCTTTCTCTCTTTCCTGCCCCTTTCTTGGAAGCTCAAATGCAAAGGGGGAACCATTTCTCGTTGGGTTTGGCTTGGGTTTTAGTTTGGCTTTGCTAGCCCTCTGCCAGTGAAAACGGAACTCATGGGATGGTGGTGGTTCGGGTTAGGAGGCCGTCGTGGCCAAAAATGGAGCCTGGGAGGACAGGATGTGACCTTCTCAAGCTTCGTTTTTGCTGGCAGAGGCACCACGGGCCAGTCTTCGCCGTTTCTGGGGCTGCCCCACAGGCCAAATCTAAGAACCCCATGGGCCATTTGACACCCCTGTCCTAGAGTCTCAATATCTTTTTTATATCATGGTGACCAAACCTGGATACTGTTGTGGTTCACCGGCAGCCTGTGCAGATGGCAGCAAAGTTGGACAGTGGGAAAGAACAGGGACCAGTCCGGGCATCTGGGGAGGACTTGGATGAGGGTCCTGCGTCTGATGCAGAAGTGGGGCCAGGACCATCTGGGAGTGGGGTGCTGACTCCGGAGCCTCCAGTCTGGCAGCAGCGAGGCAGACGAACAAGGGGAGCCTGTTCCCAGGGCACGTGGGCGCAGAGCTGCCAGAAGGCAAGAGCAGCTAAGACGAAAGGGGCGTCTCAGGAGTAAAGCTTGGAGGTGACAGCCCCTCTCATAAGGTATAAAGGAAGTGCAAAGGTAGGAAAACCTTTGCAGGAAGCAACGTTGATTGGTTTGAACTCTGAAAGCTCCATGGTAAATTTGGTCTCTGTTTGGTTTTGGAAAGACTAATTGGGACTTTAATCGTTGGCAGCACTTCAAGTCAGATAAAGGTGCGTTCTTATCAGACTTCTCCTGAAGAACTTTGGCCAACGTCCCTGGGACTAATTATAACTGGTTCAGACTCATTCCGTGCTGTGAATGACGATAATTCACAGCCGTTGAACTAAAATAAAAAGGGTTTTGGGTTTTATGTGTGTTTGTTGGTGTCTCAGGAAGCCTCGGACAGAACAAATGCAGTATTCCAAGTGTGGTCTTACCAAGGCCTTATAAAGTGGGGTGAACCGGTAGCTAATTTTATGTCCAGTTCAAGCAAACTGGTAAATCCCACCCTTGGCTGGCCCCACCAACCCCACCCCTCCCAGGAGTCTCCATGTGGCCCATTTTGAACTCAGGGGAGGCCATTTTCGCACTCCTGGAGGCTTGGGAGGGCGAAAACTGTCAGAATATTCATGACCTGTCCAAGGCATGGTAACAAGGTCAGCCAATGAATAGGCATAGCAACTGTCAGTCAATGAGGGCTGTTTGGAAACCAAAACTGGAAGGAACCTAGGCATGGCTCTATATTAAGCTCTGAGCTCTGAAGCGACAAATCTTCTGAATTGAAACTGAAACTGTTCTCTGCTGTTCTCTCTTCTGCTTGTGTTACTTTGGGAGAATCTACTATTGGTATTGTATATGTTAGTCATATTATTATGTAAATAAAGAAGTGAATGAATCCTGCTGAATCACTCGACTATCTGTGTGCTTTCTGGATTTGAATTTCTGCTGCAAAATCTAACAAAACATCCACCCTGCCGTGGTACAGGAGGCCGACTAAGCCATGCCCATCATGGCCACGCTCATCCAGCAACTGGGCAGAGAACCGGTTGCTGAAATTTTTGAAGCCCACCTCTGGGAGTAACCCCTTTATATGCTCCACTCCCCCTTCAATTCTTCCAGCTGGCTACTGAATCACAACCCAGACAAAAATCCACCAACCATGAAGATGGCATCCACTGAGTCTCGCTGCGCAATGGCCCAGACGCCGAGGGCCAGTACCGTGAAGTTACTCCAGCTGTACGTGTTTGGTAACCAGGGCCCCATGCAGCCCCTGCAAGGAAGGAGAAGTCGGTTTGATCACTGCCCTCTGCCATGCCAACCTACCTCACAGGGTTTGTTATGCCCCTGTTGGAATCTGATTCAGAGGGGGAGGCTGAGCAGCTGACATGGAGTGGGAGTGTGGCTCCGTTGACTGTGGAAGAAACTGGGGAAGGGCAAAGACCAGCTGGGCAGAGCAGGAGAGAGGTACAGCAAGGCAGAAGGAATTCAGAGGAAGACTTAGGGCCACCTCTTCATCCTAGGGCACGCAGGGATGAAGAAAGAAGGGAGCAACATGAGTTGTGTGGCTTACAGGGGAGGAAAAGGCCCTGATTCTCTTTATTAGCTGCGGCTGGGAACACAAGTGTTTAAAAAGGGAGCTTGCACACAACAAAGTTGTTGGAAGCAAATCCTGAGTTGTCTGGGGCTTATCTGGGTTCCTGGTGTCTTCCCAACTGTGTGTGTGTTTTGCTGGTTTTTACAAGTCTGCAATTCCTCCTTCTGCCCTGTCCAGTTAATTACTGCAGTGTGGTTTGTGTGGATTTTTATTTTCAGTTTGTATGTACTTTGTTTTTGGACTGAATTTCTTCCATTTAAAGACTGTTCTTTGGAGAGTTGTTGTTTTTTTTTTTCTCCAGCTGAAGGTAACCTGGACGTTGGAGACAAAGTTGGAGGTACTAAAGGGACACTTCTTACTTATGTGACTGTGTTGCCTTTGTGCCACGCCCTGGGTCATCACAAGGTTGTTGCAGTGGTGGTATTCAGCTGGTTCGCACCGGATCGCACGAACCAGTAGCAAGGATTTGGCGTGGGTCACCAAACTGATAGTAAGTTCTGGCTGGCCACGTCCCTGACCCAGTCGCCCTCCCACCTGATGATCGCTCACCCTGCCCACCTGACGTTCGCCTAAGGTATTTCTTTCTTTTTTCCCCCTCCCAACAATCAGCTGTGCCAGGATTCCTCTTGCTGAGGCCCAGGAATTCAGATGCTTTGACAACGGACCCATATTTACGATGGTCGCATTGTCTCGGGGGTGTTTGAAGTGTCATGCGATCAACGTTGGCAGCCTTCTTATGAGCAAAATCAATGGGTGAAGCCAGATTTGCTTAACAACCAGGTGACTTAACAACGGTGGAAAGAAAGGTTGTAAAAATTAATTGAACAAATGTCTTGCATAGCGACAGAAATTCAGGGCTGAACTGTGGTCGTAAGTCAAGGACTACCTGTAATAATGTAACTTAAAAGTGGTAATAATCATAATCACCAGAATAGAGCTGAAAGGGACCTTGGAGGTCTTCTAGTCCAACCCTCTGCTCAAGCAGGAGACCCTATAAAATTGGAGGCAATGACTTTTTAGTCTCTTCTTTAAAACTTCCTACAACTTCTGGTGGCAAGCTGTTCCGCTGGTTGATTGTCCTCACTCTTGGGAAGTTTCTCCCTTATTTCAGGTTGCTTCTCTCCTTGATTAGTTTCCATCCATCGTTTCTTACAGATTCTTACAGATTAACTGAGTTGGAAGGGACCTTGTAGGTCATCTAGTCCAACCCCCCCCCCCCCGCCCAAGCAGGAGACCCTACACCATTTCCAACAAATAGCAGTCCAGTCTCTTCTTGAAAGTCTCAAGTGATGAAGATCCCACAACTTTTGAAGGCAACTTCTGTTCCCTTGGTTGATTGTTCTCAGAAAATTTCTCCTTATTTCCATCTTGAATCTCTCCTTGATTCATCCATTATTCCTCAGATTAGATTAGGTTAACTGTTGGAAGGGACCTTGTAAGTCATCTAGTCCAACCCCCCACCCAAACAGGATACTCTACACCATTTCTGAGAGTTGGCAGTCCAGTCTCTTCTTGAAAGCCTCCAGTGATGAAGCTCCCGCAACTTCTGTTCCATGGATTGATTGTTCTTTGCAAGAAAGTTTCTCCTTATTTCCAGGTTGAATCTCTCCTGGATCAGTTTCCATCTATTCTTGTCTTCTGGAGCTTTGGAGAATAAGTTGACCCCCCTCTTCTTTGTGGCAGCCCCTCAAATACTGGAATTCTTCTTTTCTCCCAACTGGCCAAACCCAAATCCTGCAATTGTACTTCATATGTTTTAATCTCCAGGCCTTGAATCATCTTAGTTGCTCTTCTCTACTTTATCCAAAGTCTCAACATCATTTTTGTAACACGGTGACCAAAACTGGATGCTGTATTCCAGGTGTGGCCTTTACTAAGGATTTATAAAGCGGCCCTTACGTATTTTCTCCTCTGTTAGCACATGAGGTCAATAAGCCTTTAAAACATGCAAGACAGGCTTGCTATCTTCAAAGGCAAGACAGGAGAAAGCTGCAATATATGTATTTAAAAATATATCGTACCCCATGACCATTTTTAAGTGTTGCACTTTATGATCCTTGACAAAGGTATCTTTTCTTTTATGTATACAGAGAGCATTTGCACCAAGACAAATTCCTTGTGTGTCTAATCACACTTGGACAATAAAAGAATTGTAATTCGAAAGTAGCTCTATCCCCGTGCTTTGCTGTGAAACTATGTGATTGGGCTTAGTTTTTGGGGAGCAAAATAAGGGGGGAAAATTGTGCTCCTGCCTACCATGTGTTTGCCCTGGCGCTGCCTTTCTGATGGGAGAGCCTCCCGGTTCAGAGGCAGTCTACCTCACACTCCCGTAGGCCACGTCTCAGCAAGAAAACAGAGGAGGATGGGAAGGGCAGATTGGAAAAGACGCTCGCTAAGAACAAGATAGGAAACATTCAAAAGCATTTGAAGGCCATGTATATATTATTCTAGCTGGATACCTATGAAACTCTTGTGGTCGGGCTTAGTTTTTGGGGAGGAAAATAAGGGGGAGAAATTGTGCCTTTGCCTACCAGCATCCATCGGTATTCATTTGGCTAGCGTCCTGTCAGTGTGTGAGAGAGTTGAGGGCTGTTTGGAAACTGAGAGAGTATTTGCTGAGTGAGCAAGGAGACAGCAAGGAGCCTGGGCGTGGCTTAGCTCAACTGTTCTGTACTAAAACTGCTTGGTGGTGTGAAACTGAAACTGAAACTCCTCTGCTTGTGTTTTGCATTGGGAAGAGATTTCTTTTCAGGTGGGGAGGAGGAGTCGAACTCCCTAGCAACAGAGCGTGTTAATAATAATAATATAGGAAATACGAATGCTCTGATCGTCACTTTGAAGAATCCTTTCTTAGCGAGCACCTAGAAGCCAAGGGGAAGAGACGTGCCAAATTTAAAGTTTGTAGGCTTGACGGTTCTGGAGATTTTGTGATGATGCATGAGGGGTATTTCGCTTTTATATTTATAAAGACTTTTATAAAGGGGGAATCAAGAAGCTTGATCCATTTCCCAAAACCACCCCTGTCTTGTTGCAAACCTGGTTGCAAACCTGGTTGCACATTCTCTGCCCCACACAGAGTTAGTTCTCTTACCACTCACCATATGGTCAGCAGCCAATGAAGCAGGACAATTGCCTAAAAGCGAAACAGAAAGAATTGACTCAACACTCCTTTGGATCCAACTTTTTCATGTTCATTCGCCAATATCTCTTTTCGCCCAAATGATCCCTATCAATTGTAGATGTATTATTATTATTATTATTATTATTATTATTATTATTATTATTATTATTATTATTATTTAATAAAGGGAACCCTTTAAAAGCCGAAACTAACTCAAGTTTTCGATTCTGGGCTAATCCGGAGGGGCACCAGGTTGTTGACAGAGGTTGTGCAAATCCACACACTCACTTACACACAGACACATGCTTGAGTGAAGCTTTACATCAGTATGACACATTTGCGCTCTTCTGAAATATTCCTTCCTGCGACATTCCTAGAAGTTTCCTCAAACTCAGTGACCCCAAAAAGGTGCCCTAATTATTTCAGGCATTTATTTTACGAGGAAAGAACTTACAAGCCCTAATTTTTTTGTAATGCTGTATATAAAATTGATCTCAAGGATAATTAACTCAACAAATTATCTCGGTGAAGGTGGTGAGGAATTCCTTGAAAACCAGAAAGCAGGAAGTCTGTGTTTTTGACCCCACATGAGCAAGCAAGCAACAATGCCAATATTATTCATTTTTTTAAAATAATTTTTTCGCATCTCACATGTTCCCCACAGCTGGCTTTAGGCAGTTTTTAAAAAAACAAAATGTCACACAATTAGTCATGCCACGAGATTGCAGATCCAGCAAAGATGAAAACATCTGGGCAGGAGCATTAAACCAAGAGAATTTTAAAAACTAACCACAATCCAGATCCAGAGCACAATTTCATTTAAGCCTGTGGCACGAATCACACTGGTTTGTATTTCCAGAATCACAAAAAACAAACAAACAATAAACCAATATTGTGCCTTAAGATTCAGAAATAATAAACCAGTTGCACAGCTGTGTAGGAGCACATCTGGAAAATGTGAAAGCTAGAGAGATAAATCCTAAACACAGCCGCATCGTCTCTCAATTATAATAATAATATCTGGAGAAGTGAAACCATTTTTTTAAAAAATCATGCTTACTTTCTAAAATTCGACCAGGCCAGGAAAAGAGGCTTAAAAAACACAAGTCTGTCTTTTTATGCCAAATCTGCCCCCCCAAAAATTTTTTTTATTCCTTCCTGCAGTCTAATGTACATTGAAACATTTTTCACTTTCTCTTTTTGAACAATTGCCCAACCTAAATGCTCAAATTTGCTAATAGATGGTAGTTTTTTTTTTCCTGACATAGCAAAGTTTTTGCCTTCTTAAAAACTACTTCTGAGCAAGCCTCAAAACGACCTTCCTTGACTTCTGAACTGCTTCTACCCTACCTTAAAATCCTGATTTGTAGCTTGGAAATCAATGCTCCTAAATTCATTTCTGAAAGACTGTTAGCTTTTTTTTTTTTTTTTTTTTAGTTGTGGCTAAAATGTAGACTACGAAGACAAAAATGTGGAAAAACTGGCACGCTTCCGTGCCAACAACCTGCAGTTAATTCTTGTTCGAAAGTCCTAATTGAACAAGGAACCGTAGTGTGACATGTTTATCGTTTATTCCATCTTTGAGAAAAAAAAAAACAATAATCTTGATTATATGAGCCAGCAAGTCATTTTTAAAAGGGCTCTCTCACAGAAGTTACGCCCATAAAAAGAAGCTCAGCAAATTAAAATCCACCCAGGGTGTTTCGAGGGCAACTTGATTGAAATGAAAGTGCAGTCCTCATTTGACAAATTTAATTGCCCCCTTGCAGCTTCCAAAATTAAAATGGGAGCAGGAGGTCTGTTTTGTGACTTCAGAGAATGAAATAAATGTTTCATAATCCTTCATTGCGTTATCCCCATTAAAAACCACAACATTTTTTTTTTTTTAAAAAAAAAAGCAGAGGTGGCAGCTTTTACAAACATCAAGATTGCTTTACAAACGTTCCCCATTCCAAAATTGCTTAGCATCATGTTTTACGGGTGTTTTTCACACCTGTCCCAACCCTGGAGGTTCTGCCATTCTGGATTTTATTATTAGCTCGATACCTGTGCTTGGCTACAAAACTATGGGGTCAGGCTTAGTTCTGGGGGAGAAAAATAATGGGGGGGGGGATTCTGCCTCTGCCTACCAGCATCCATCGGTATTCATCTGGCTAGCGTCCCGTCAGTGTGTGAGAGTTGAAGGCTGTTTGGAAACTGAAACAGTATTTGCTATGTGACCAAGGAGACAGCAAGGAGCCTGGGCGTGGCTTAGCTCAACTGTTTGGTAGTAAAGCTTGCTTGCTGCTGTGAAACTGAAATTCCTCTCCTCCGCTTGTGTTTCGCACTTGGAAGAGATTTCTTTTCAGGTGGGGAGTGGGAGTAAAACTCCTTAGCACCAGAGCATGTTAATAGTAATAACATGGGAAATAATAACAGCTCTGATGGAAAAATCCTTTCTTAGTGAGCACCTAGAAGCCAAGAGGAACATATGTGCCAAATTTCAAATTTGTAGGCTTTACGGTTCTGGAGATTTTGTGATGATGCGTGAGCGGTATTTTGCTTTTATATATTGTATATGCAGGTCTTGGCGTGTTCAGATCTAATATATATCTCATATACAGTACACACACACACATATATATATATATGTATGCTGTTCAGTTTTGTTCGGGTATTTTCCTACATCATTGTAGTTGTACTTTTAAAGTTGTAGCAACGTTTCGGCAGAATCTCATCTGCCATCATCAGGCTTCTGTATGGAGTTTGTATTCATACAAACATAACATACATATATATGTTAGACATAACATATATGTGAGACATAACATACATATATTTATAACATACATATATATATATTATGTCTTATATGTGAGACATACATATATATATATATATATATATGCACTGAAAGCCTCCAACACAAGAACACAGTATTGCCAGCCAATCAAAGCCACAAAACAGACAGAAGAAACCAGAAACACCAATCAATCAAACTCCAAGTCCAATGAACACAGGTCCAGGCTCCCAACCAATCAGAATGGACCAGCCTCAAATTTGAAACCAGGAACTAACTCTATACAGAAGCCTGATGATGGCAGATGAGATTCTGCTGAAATGTTGCTACAACTTTAACAGAACTACAATGACGTGGGATAATACCCGAAGGAAGCTAAACAGCACATAATATATATATATATACGAACATACAAACTCCATACAGAAGCCTGATGATGGCAGATGAGATTCTGCTGAAACGTTGCTACAACTTTAAAAGCACAACTATAATGACATGGGAAAATACCTGAACAAAGCTGAATACCATACATACATACATACATACATACATACATACATACGCTATTGCCATCCCATGTGCCACTTGTTCCTTTTCCTGAATCCAGACTGCCACTCATGCCTCAATCGCCTCATAACTTGATTACTGCAACACACTCTACCTGGGGCTGCCCTTGAAGACCATCTGACAGCTTCAACTGGTCCAGACTGCAGCAGTACAAGTGGCAACTGGCAGGAACGTGTGTCTTCTCTGTCCTGGCCCCCTGCCCTCTGGAATGAGGGTACCCTGATGATGGGAATGACTCCCAGCGAGCCAAGGGTGGGTTGCTGCTTGTGTTTGTATACCTTTTTCCTTTCTGAGTGTGTTGTTCACTAGATTCACAATCCTGTTTACTGCTATAGTGCAGCCTCAAGTTTTTGATAGTATACTGGTTTTGTAGTTATGCTGCAAGTAATCTAGGTTTGGTTTGAGGAAGGAAGGAAGGAACAAAGGAAGGAGTGGTAGTACTTTATTGTCATTGCACTTCATACAATGAAATTAAATGCCATCTTCAGTGTAGGAAGGAAGGAAGGAAGGGATATGATGGATGAGTGAAAGGAAGGAAGGGATGTGATGGATGGGTGAGTGAAGAAGAAAGGAAGGGATATAATGGATGGATAGGTGGAAGGAAGGAAGGGTTATGATGGATGGATAGGTGGAAAGAAGGAAGGAAAGGGATATGATGGATAGGTGGAAGGGATAGGATGGATGGACAGATGGAAAGAAAGAAGAGATATGGATGGATGGATGGATGGATGGATGGTTGGACGAAAGGAAGGAGAGGGAAGAAGGAAAGAAAGAAAGAAGGAAGGAATGGTAGTACTTTATTGTCATTGCACTTTGTACAATGAAATTAAATGCCATGTCCAGTGTAGGTAGGTAGGAAGGAAGGAAGGAAAGAAGGAAGGAAGGAAGGAAGGAAGGAAGGGATATGATAGATGAATGAAAGGAAGGAATGTGATGGCTGAGTGAAAGGAAGGAAGGGAAATGATGGATGGAAGGAAGGAAGAAGAGGGAGGGAGGAGAGGGAAGGAGGAAAGAAAGAAAGAAAAAAATGAAGGAAGGAAGGAGTGATAGTACTTTATTGTCATTGCACTTCATACAATGAAATTAAATGCCATCTTCAGTGTAGGAAGGAGGGAAGGAAGGGATATGACGGATGAGTGAAAGGAAGGAAGGGATGCGATGGACGGATGAGTGAAGAAGAAAGGAAGGGATAGGATGGATGGACAGGTGGAAGGAAGGAAGGAAGGATGGATGGAAAAAAGGAAGGAGAGGGAGGAAGGAAAGAAAGAAAAAAGAAGGAAGGAGGAAGGAAGGGATATGATGGCTAGATGGGTGGAAGGAAGGAAGAAGGAAACTATAGGATGGATGGAAGGAAAGAGAGGGAGCAAGGGAAGAAAGAAAAAGAAAATGGAAGGACGGAAGATTTGAAGATTTGCCTTCAAAGCAAATCTTTCCAGAAGTGCCAAGACCTTGATCACAACTCTGGAGACCCGCTTTTCCAAACCATCAACGTGCACAAACAAAATTTAAACCAGGAAGTCAGAGCATCACACACACACACACACACACACACACACAAAGCATGCATGCCAAGAATGAGGAAATTTGGGCAATGCTCAGGGGGGGAATCATCCGTCTGACTCGGGTCCAAGACAGGTACAAGGGTGTGTTGTTGTTGTTTTCCCACTGCCCCGCTTTGTGTTTCCCTTGCCTTTTGGCGTCATGCCTTACTAGTGTGGCATCTGACCCCACACACTGGAAAACAAATGACTCAAGGGCATATTTCCACAAACCGGGAAGAAACGGCCCGGCCTGGGTGGGTGGGGAAACTCTGTCATGCTCTGTCATTTTAGAGACAATTGTGAAATTTTGCCAGATGCTCCGATGGGCTGCTGAGTTCACCATTTCTTCAAGGCCCGTTTCCGGCACAGTGTTCTGACCCAAAACCTTGTTCCAAGGAAACAAACACCCGACGGAGGTCACAGCAAAACCTTTGAATGATTCTTTACGAATTCCGTTCCTTCCCGGTTAAAAGGCGGTTTCAAACTAAGTGTCTCTGATAAGAGCATTGCCTTGCCAAGGTGGTGCAAGGCTGCCAAGAGCACTAAAGTTGCCAAGAAATATTTCAAACACAAAGAGTCTCCAAGATATTATGAATGTCCACCAGGCTTGAGTGTAAAAACTTCTTTGCTTCCTGCAAAGAACTGCAGGTCCTCAGCTGCCTTTTATCTCTTAAGGGAGGGGCCATCACCTTGCAGCCTTACTCCCGAGTCGCCTGTGCTGCTGCAGTTGCCCTTCCCTTCGAGCAGCCCTGTGCGCCTGCGCACTGAGCGCAGGCTCCTCGGGGGGCTCTTCCTCACTGCTGCCAGCCTCCACAATCTCCACTCCCTGATGGTCCTGGCCCATCCCTGCATCACACGCAGGCCCCTCATCGGAGACCTCGCTCTCCCGAGAC
This sequence comes from Laticauda colubrina, assembly GCA_015471245.1. NCBI lineage: Eukaryota > Metazoa > Chordata > Lepidosauria > Squamata > Elapidae > Laticauda > Laticauda colubrina. Next base: position 8,867,471 of record BLBF01000057.1, read on the forward strand.
CTCAGCCACCCACACCGGCTGCCGGCGAACCACAACACACAGCCTCTTGTCTAAGCCAAACCAAGCAGAAACAAAACTCCTTTGGCCCTTGCACCATAGCCTTCAAAACAATTTCAAAGTAGACTGCCTCTGAACAAGGAGGCTCTGTAGCGCCTAACCAAATTCACCCCCCAAAGGTGCTTTTTCAAAAAGTTTTTGCCTTGAAGGTGTTTTGCTTCGCACCCGAGAAGCTTCTTCGGTTCTGACTGAGGTTCACTCAGTTCAGTTGAGTCAGAACCGAGGAAGCTCCTTGGAGGAGAAGCGAAATGTTTTCAAAGGGGAAAAAAACAAAAAACAAGAAAGTCCAATTGCCTTTGGGACAAGTTCTTTTTTAATTTTTTTTTAAATTGAAAATAAACATTAAAAATATTGAAAGTGGTCTTCTTTGACATATATTTCAGTCAAAACATTTTACATTAGAAAAGATCAAAAGATATAAACATACACACACACACACACTGAAGCTTTGTACCATTTTAGTTCTTATTCTTATACCTCAGGTATAAGGGCTCTCACCTCATTTCTATTTCATCTTAAATTCTTATCTGCGAACTCCCTTTCGTGTCCCTCCAATAATAGAATTTGCTCCATATTTTATAATATTCTGATTTATCTTGTTCTTTCAATTCTAGTGTCAACCTATCCATTTCGGCACACTGAAAAAAATCTTATCAATCATAGCATTTTCACTTGGGATTTCATTTGCTTTCCAATTTTGGGCAAATAATATTCTTGTTGCCGTGGTTCCATGTAGAATTTAATAGGTATCAGCTTTGCTAAAATTCTCTTCCTTTATTGTCTTTGGGGACGAGTTCTATCAATCTGCTTTTATCTCCAGGACTAAACGGATCCTGGACCCCAAAGTTTATTATTCGCCTATTTATCAGCACCCCAATATTTATTATTAGCCTTAGGGTCTTCTCTAAATTATCTACAGACCACAAAACCCAATTAAAGTTTTTAAAAGTTTTTTTTTAAATAATAAAAAAAAAAGTGTTTCAAAATCTCTGCCGATCAGTTGCTTGCTTCTCTTGCGCTTTTGGTTTGCAGAGTGTTAATTAACAGCCAGGCCAAGTAGAGAATTAAGGCATCAAATTGTCTCCCCTCCTCAAAAAATACATTATAAAGTTAATCATTGTTAGTCTGTTCAGCTCAGCCTGTGCCTTCAACTCCAGGACTACCCAGAGAACAAGCAAAGGAAACTGCTCACTGACAAAGAGACTTGTTTTATTCAAAGGCACACAAACTGTTTTTTGTTTTGTTTTTTTTTCCTCCAAGGTTTTTGTGACTCCGGAAAGACAATGTAACAACATCACAACCCTGGAATCTGTGGGAAAACAGATTGTCCTTCTGTCTGTGGTGCAACCTCCCCGCACTTAGAAAGTTCACCCATCAAGATTTGGGCTTTCTATGGACAGGACAAAATTCAGCTCCCTAGGAAGAAATTATGGGACACCCAAAGTAGGGAGAGAAGATTGACAGCCCCGTTTCTCAGGCTTGACAGCTTTGAAAAGGGTGGCGGCGGGGGGGGGGGGGGGGGGAGGGGAAAGGGACTCCAACCCCCAGAACCCCCCAGCCCTGGGGAATTCTGGGGGTTGCAAGTCCCCCACTTCTTCAAGCGGCCAAAAAAAAAAAAGGTTGAGAAATCATGTTTCGAGCCAGAGTTTGGAGCGCATACCAAAGTTTGATTTTGGCCAAACGCAAACCACCATCATTGGAAGGGGTGTGCAAGTGCAAGCCACCATTGGAAGGGGTGTGC
>BLBF01000057.1:8893655-8926763 GCA_015471245.1 Laticauda colubrina
TATATATATATATATATATATATATATATATATATATATACATACATGAAATGGGTACATATGAGAAAAAATAGAAGCAAATAGGACAGGGGCGGTAGGCACGTTGGCGCGCTTATGCACGGCCCCCACAGAGCTCTTATGGACTATGAGGTCCATAGTAGACAGTCTAAGATTAAAGTTTTTGGGGTTTGGGGAGGAAACCACAGGGGCAGGTAGAGGATTCCAGACATTGACCCCTCTGTTATTGCTGAAGTCGCATTTCCTGAAATCAAGTTTGGTGCAGTTGTTGTTGTTTAACTAGAACTGGGAGGTGGGGGTTGCATGCAGAGCCTTTAAAGGTCCCTTTGGGTGAGGGGTTTTCAAACTGGAGGGCTTTAAAACTTATGGACTTCAACTCCCAGTCATGGTAGCTCAGGGATTCTGGGAGTTGAAGCCCACAAGTCTTAAAACTTGCCAAGTTGGAAGACCCTGGCTTTGGGTCTTCAGGCCTGGCCAAGGGAAGAGTGGTGGACTTCAACTCCCAGAATTCCCCTGGCTGGCCCTTGGGGAATTCTGGGAGTCAAAGTCCACCCCTCTTTTCCCTGAATGGCGTAATGTTTTAATACCATTAAAATCCAGCTGCTTATTTTACTGGGTTCTATTCATCTGCCCAATGAATCAATTATTTCTGATCCTCCATTGGCCTTGGGGGTCCTTCCTGCATAAAGTGGGAGGCATTAATAATTTAAATAATTATAATTTTATTATTATTATTATTGTGCATAAGTGCAATAATAGAAGGAGGAAGAGGAAGGAGGAGAAGGAGGAGAAGGAGGAGGAGGAGGAGGAGAAGAAGAAGAAGGAGAAGAAGAAGAAGAAGAGGAAGAGGAAGAAGATGATACTTGGTCGATATCTAGGATGCTGGCAGTAACTCATATCAAGCATCAGTACCAGTCAATGATATTTGTGATGCATTTTTAAATGTTCAGCTGACTGAGTTTCATGTTTAATGAATAAGAAATAAAGCAGTTCAGATACCAATTTTAAATACAGTTTAAGTTGACTTTTCCAAACTGCCCTTTTTAAAAAAAACAAAACAAAACCCTCCTTGTTTTTATTTTCATTCTTTTCTCTTTTCTAGTGGTCGCTGATGTCCTTTCTGAATTTTTAGAAGTAGCTATTCACCTTATCCTTTATGTCCGAGAGGTTTACCCCACTGGGATTTTTCAGAAGAGGAAAAAATATAATGTACCTGTTCAGGTAAGAGACACACAAGTACATTTTGGATATATATATATATATACATAAAAATTAAGAGGTCTGTTCTACTTTTGATCTGTTCTTTAGAAAATTGTTTTTAAAATTGCTCTTTTGTGCAAAACGTAGAATATTTGTAAATTAAAAAGTCTATTAGAGGTGGTTAAACTCCTACTCCTTTCCACAGCAGATGTATTTGTCAGCTTATATGCCTCTTTACAAAATTTTTCAACTTGAGCATTGCTAATCAACTCTAAAAAACTTTCAGAGAAGCTGCAGTTAGCTTTCATTAAAGTTTGCAGTTTCACTCAGTTAAAAGATCAGTCCTAGGACTCATTTAACAACAAAATACTCCAAATATACCTTCTTAAATAGGAATCAAAGCAAGTGAGTTGGGATAAAATAAATGGCTCATATTATGTGAAAATAAATAAGAGTATAGTACATATTAAAAGAAGACAGTAAAAACTTTAAAAACCCACTCCTAATCAAAATTACTTAGCCTCATCATGCATATCTAAAAGAAAAATATTGAAAAAGGAAGTGAAAATAAAAAGCATAGGGCCCAATATATATTTTTAGACTTTTATATTTTACTACTTCGATACCCATGCTTGAAACTATGTGGTTGGGCTTAGTTTTTGGGGAGGAAAATAAGGGGAAAAAAATTGGTCTCTGCCTACCAGCATCTATCGGTATTCATCTGGCTAATGTACTGTCAGTGTGTGAGAGAGTTGAGGGCTGTTTGGAAATTGAAACAGCATTTGTTATGTGAGCAAAAAGGAGACAGCAAGGAGCCTGGGCGTGGCTTAGCTCAACTGTTCTGTACTAAAGCTGCTTGGTGCTGTGAAATTAAAGCTGAACATGAAACTCCTCTCCTCTGCTTGTGTTTTGCATTTGGAAGATATTTCTTTTCAGGTGGGGAGGGGGAGTACAACTCTTTAGCATCAGAGCGTGATAATAATAATAATATAGGAAATACTAATGCCCTCATGGTCATTTGGAAAAATCCTTTCTTAGTGAGCACCTAGAAGCCAAGAGGAAAATACATGCCAAATTTGAAGGTTCTGGAGATTTTGTGACGATTCGCTTTTATATAGAGAGATTAAATCTCACCGTTGAGTGTTGAAATGTGCAACAAATTGAGTGTGTTACTATTTAGGACTGCGGTCTAGTAGAAGTGGAAAATAATTGATCACAAAATGAAAAATCATAGCTTAGCTTTCCAGTGAACCAAGTTTCAAGAACTTTTAAGTGTCTGCTTGGGCTGAAATCAATATAAATTGTACTATTAACTAAAACCAAAATTGTTTTAAAGAGAGAAAACACACAGGGTTAATTCAAACGGACTTCTATCAATACCTGAACCAAATTCCTTGTGTCCACAGATGTCCTGCCATCCTGAACTCAATCGATATATTCAGGATACTCTCCACTGCGTCAAACCTCTGCTAGAGAAGGTGAGTCTTAAAGCTGTAGGGCTATGTTAGGGAACCGCAGAACCATTTCCTGGTGCAGAATATAATCTGGGACCAGAACTTTAGTCTTCTGAGCTTTTGGACATGTGCAGGAGCCCATCCTCGGGGAATTTCTCAGTGCGCTTTGGGCTGTTCTGTGTGTGGTTGTCATGCTCCTGTCAGAGTCTAAATCTGAGGAGGAAGACAAACAGCTGATGGGGTGGAAGTGCGGCTCCATTGGCTGTGGAGGAAGCTGGGGATGGGCAAAATCCGGCTGGGCAGAGCAGGGGAGAGGTAGAACAAGGGAGAGGGAGTTCAGAGGAAGACCTAGGCCCACCCCTTCTTCATCCGAGGGCACACAGGGAGGAACGGAGAAGGGAGCAACATGGGTTGCATGACTTACGGGGGAGGAAAGGGCCCTGACTCCCTTCATTAGCCACACCTGGGAATGAGAGTTTAAAAGAGATGAAGGCTGAGTGTGGCATTTGCTGGGAACAAACGTGAGTTTATCTTGTGTTGACTTTGCTTACCTGTGTTCCTGGCGTCTTCCCAACCGTGTTGAGTTACTGCCATTCCTTCACATCTGGAATTCCTTCTCCTGCCCTGATGGACGCATTACCTCATTTTGGCTTGATTGGACTTAAAGTTACAGTCTTTGTTGACCACGGTTTGGACTTGATTCTCTGCAGCCAAAGGCTGTTCCTGGGAGAGTTTTTCTCCAGCCAGAAGGTACCCTGGACATTGGGGGCAAAGTTGGAGCTATTAAAGGGGCTCTTACTGATTTTATGACTGTGTTGCCTTTGTGCCACACCCTGGGTCATCACAATAGTATTTATATGATGCTGGTTGTGTGTGGCTTTCTAGATGTTGATTGGGGTGTTAATGGCTGGCTAGAACTCCGTACTCCATACAATACTCCATATTTTTTGGAGTATAAGACGCACCGGACCATATGACACATCCAGATTTAGAGGAGGAAAACAAGAAAAAAAATAGATTTTTTGCCACCGTGCGTCCCGTTTTTGCCCTCCCAGCATCCAGAAGCACTCTGCAGGCCACAAATGGGCCTGTTTTGGCCTCCCAAACCCTCTGCGCATCCCGTTTCTGCCACCCCCCAACATCAGGGAAGGCAAAAATGGGACGTGTGAGGCCTCCAGAGGCCAAAACCAGGCCCATATTCACACAGACATTTGCACCCACTTTTTTTTTTTTGGGGGGGGGGAAGTGTGTCTTATTGTCAGAAAAATATGGTAAGTTGTTTCCTTGTGCTGCCCAGCCATTGTCTCCTAAGTACTTTGATAAGATGCTGGTAAATTAGCACTCCCATTGACTGACTGACAAGGGCTTTAGTTGCTTCCCCAGCTATTTTTGTGGCTGCTCATCCAACAATCTCAGTAGCTGCGAAATTGAATGCATGCCCTTGTTTACTGCAACGCAAAGCTACCAATGAGTTTGGATCTTCCCATCTGACCATTCTTGCCATCTTCGCTTCATTCCCGTCCTACATAGTCACAGGGAATCCAGTAGATTATTTATTGACTGAGGTGTTGATGGCCAACTATTAAGTTGTTGGCTGTTGCTTCCTCTCAGCTCCTAAGTACCTGATAAACTGGGGGTAAATCAGCACTCCTGTTGACTGACAAGGGGCCTGTTTCCCAGGCTTCCAAGTATTTCCCTGGCTATTTTTGTACCTACTCCACCAACAATCTTCGTAGCTGCAAAATTGAATATATTTCATTGTTCATTGCAATGTGAGGCTACCAATGAGTTCAGGTCTTCTTGTCTGACAATCTTGTTTTGTTGTCTTGTTGCAATCTCATGGTTAGCTTCCTCCTTGTCTGTCCTGCATGATCACAGGAGCAATCCATGCAAGGGATCCAGTAGATTACATTAGAACAAGGGTCTTCAAACTTGGCAAGTTTTAAGACTTGTGGACTTCAACTTCCAGAATTCCTGAGCTAACATGACTGGAGGAGGAATTCTGGGAGTTGAAGTCCACAAGTCTTAAAAGTTGTCAAGTTTGGAGAGCCCTGCATTAGAAGTATCTCCCACCTCCAAGTGATCTTTACAATTTGTCCTTGTATGGTAGCCTCTGGGCGGTGTGCGATGCCCATTTGCAGATCTTGGAAGCTGCGTCCTCCAGCTTCCGAAATTTTCTGTTGGTGTACCAGTTTCCTGGTATTTCATAGCCAACCTGGTTGTGTGAAAACTCCAGCCAAGGGAACCACCTCAATGCGGCCTACTTGTGCACAGACTTCTGGAATTCACAGAGTTCTTCTTCAGAGAGATAATATTTGTGCCACCCTGCTTGTTTTTGCAACCTTTTTTCAGAATGACGTGGAAAAAGTGGTACTGGTCATCCTTGATAAGGAGCATCATCCAGTAGAAAGATTCGTCTTTGAGATCATGCAGCCGCCACTGCTGGCCATCAGGTGAGACTCCTTGTTTCTAAACCCCAAATGCTGGTCTTCTGGTCACACCCACCAAATTCTGGAAGGCTGGAGAGTTTGATCCATCCGTCTTTCCGTTGCAAAAACTCAGCTGCCATAAACTCTGGTTTATTCTGCAGAACCACGGCAAGTAAATATTTAATTTAAGAGCATATTGATTTAAGAACATATTAAGAAATATTGAATTTAAGAACAAAATAAAAGTATTGATTTGCAAATAAAATGGAAGAAACACCCCTTTAAGGGGCTGCTTTGGGATCTGACTGACCAGGCTGATTCTGTCTAGCTCAGAGTTTCTCAATATGGCAGCTTGAAGTCCAGATATCTTCAAGGTTGAGAAACATTGGTTTAATCACTCCATGGCCCCCTGGTTATTACTATTAGTAGTATTAAAACTTAAAAATATGGAGCATAATAAAGGGGAGAGTATAATTATAAAACTACATTTAACCCAAGTTAAGTCTAGCCCTCAGGAAGGCAGTAAACCAGTATCTCAAGTGGATTTTCAAAGTCAGTTTGGGGCCTCGTTTTAAATCATGAAAGTAAATTATAACAGACCACTGAGAAGTCTGTAAATATATGGTTACAAATAAATATACATTTATATATTATATTTGTATTTATTTTATAAATATCTTATTTTCTATTATATTTATATTATTTTACATTTATATTTTATATTATATTATTAATATTAATATAATAACATGTATTTATTATGTTTGTTATTTTATTATTATTTATCATTCAGTGAGATAGATAGAAATAGATAGGATAGATAAATAGATTGAAAGAATAGATATAGATAAATATAGATATAGATTATTATTATCTTTATTGTCAGAGTACAACGTGTAAAATGAGATTGGTTATATAGATAGATATAGATTAGATAGATGAGAAAGATAGATAGGTAGGTAAGATAGATAGATTTTTATGATTTTTACTGTTTCCTAGTATGATTTGATTGCCTATTTGTACCCTGACTATATTCTATTTACTATATACCCTATGACTATCATTAAGTGTTGGACCTTATGACTCTTGATGAATGTATCTTTTTTTTTATGTACACTGAGAACATTTGCACCAAAACAAATTCCTTGTGCGTCTAATCACACTTGCCAATAAAGAATTCTATTCTATATATTAGATAGATGGATATCAATTAGATAGATATAGATATACATGATATAGATATAGATTAGATAGATAGATTAGGTAGGTAGGTAGGTAGATATAGGTTAGGTAAATTTTTATGATTTTTATTGTTTCCTAGTATGATTTGATTGCCTATTTGTACCCTGACTATATTCTATTTACTATATACCCTATGACTATTATTAACTGTTGTACCTTATGATTCTCGACTCTTGATGAATGTATCTTTTCTTTTGTGTACTGAGAGTATTTGTACCAGGACAAATTCCATGTGTGTCCAATCACACATGGCCAATAAAGTATTCTATTCTATATATTAGATAGATAGACAGACAGACAGATAGATAGATAGATAGAGGTATATAAATATAGATGTATATACATATATTTATATCCTTTCACCTACTTTTTCCTTCTCCAGCTCCGATTCCCTCCTCAACCACGTGGAGCAACTTCTGCGGGCTTTTATTCTGAAGATCAGTGTCTGTGATGCTGTTTTGGATAATAACCCTCCAGGTAGGAGAATCAACAGAGGCGGTAATCTTGCTGGCAGCGGGCAGTGGGGTGGGTTCCAGGCTGATATTTCGACTTCATTTTTCCTTCACCCTGAGCTGAAGAAAACAACTGAATGAGCGGCTTTGGTGGTTTCACACAGCAGGTCTTCCACATGGATTTTTTTCTTCCAGCAATTCAGGGAAAACAGTAGGTTTTTTTTGAGGAATATTTATAACCACAGCATGTAAAATAGTGCAGGAATTCTCTTTATGCTTTGCAGGGACCAAAATATATAGGCTGTCCTCAAAGTACGACCACAATGGAGCCCAAAATTTCAGCTGTTTATGTGAGGCATTGGTTAAGTGAGTTTTGCCCCATATTACAACCTTTCCAGTGGTGCTGTTCTACCAGTTCGATCCGGTTCACACGAACCGGCAGTAAAAAATGTTAACGTTTGGCTGAACCGGTAGTAACAAAAAAACAGCTATCGGTCTGGCAAAACCAAAATTTCTTTCTCCCCCCCCACCCCCGACTATTAGCTGTTCTGATGATCAGTTGTGCTGGAATTGTCTTACTGCTTCACCCAGGATGATTCCCTAAGGCCCAGGAAGCAAAAAACCGGAGCACGGTGTGTGTGTGTGTGTGTGTGTGTGTGTGTTTCAAGCCATATGTTGCCATATGTGTAGCCATTTTAGTTAGGCTTAGTATATATTCTTTTTCTTATTTCCACTTTGGTGGTCATGAGGGAAGGGTTTCGGGCTTGCCACATTCCTATGGGTGGGAGGAGTGGAGATAGTGAGAGTTGTTTGGGCGAGGTGGTTCTTCTTCCCGTGGGTAAACGAACTGACCCTGCTGAGATCTGGAGGTGGAGATTGATGATACCAGGCAACATTGATTTACTTCTATTGGGGAATGGGGCTGTTTCTAACTTCCAATATTATGTGGTGTAATTCCGGGTTGTGTCAGATCCGGAATTACCACGGACTTTGCCAATTTGATCCTTTCCTAAATAAAAGAAATTGTCTTGGAAGATGGACTTTGCTTTTTTCTTTTTAAATGGATTTCATCACTTGGAAGCCTGACAGGGGGCTGTGTGCTGCACACCCCCCCCCCCCCCAATCTCCATTTTTTGCCTTCCTGGGCCTCAGGGAAGCCACCTGGGAGCAAAAATGGCTTCCCAGGAGGCTTCCCTGAGGCCCAGGAGGCAAAAATAAATAAATAAATAAATAAAAGGCATGTGTGTGTGGGGGGGGGGGAGGGGGTGCTGCCAAAAAAAGAAAAAAGTCATGCCCCCCCAGTCACATGGCCACATCCACCTAATTATGTCTATCGAGCCATGCCCACCTAGCCACGCCCACAGAACCTGTAGTAAAAATATTGGCATCCCACCCCTGGACCCTTCATGCCACAATTGTTAAATTGAATCCCTTCAGTTGTTCAGTTAGTCACCCGGTTGTTAAGTGAATCTGGCTTCCGCGTTGACTTTGCTTGTCCAAAGGTCGCCAAAGGGGATCACGTGACCCTGGGATGCTGCAGCCATCATCAGTGTGAATCAGTTTGTCGAACCTCTGAATTCAGATCACGTGACCCATGAGGGATGCTGCAAAGGTTGTAAGTGTGAAAAGTCACATACTTCAATGCCGTTGTGTCATGCCCTTGTTGGAGTCTGATTTTGAGGGGGAGGTCGAATAGCTGACAGGCAGTGGGAGTGTGGCTCTGGTGGCTTGTGGGAGAAATGGGGGAAGGGCATAGTCCAGCTGGGCATTCAGAGAAAGATCCAGGACCATCTCCTCTTCATCCTAGGGCATGCTGGGAGGAACAGAGAAGGGAGCAACGTGACATACGGGAGAGAAAAGGGCCCTGATCCCTTTCATTAGTTACAGCTGGGAGAACAGGATATAAGAAGGGTGTTTGAACACAGCACCTTGCTGGAAGCAAAGCGTTCATCATCTTTGTCGAAGCTTATCTGGGTTTTGGTGTCCTCCCAATTGTGTGTGCCTCGTTATCTTTTGGAAGTCTGCAAGTTATTATCCTGGTCTGTTATGTTAATTACTTCAGCATGGTTTGTGTTGGTTTTTTTAATTTTTAATTTATCTCTACTTTGGGTTTGGACTGTATTTCTTCCCTTTCTAGACTGTTTTTGGAACAGTTTGATTTCCAGCTGAAGATAACTGGACATTGGGGGCCAAGTTGGAAGTATGAAAGGGAATTTATCTACTTTTGTGACTTTGTTATTTTTGTGCCACGCCCCGGTTCATTACATGAAGTGCAACTTTAAACGATCACTAAACGAACTGTTGTAAGCTGGACTACTGTATTTGATCACAGGTGGTAACTCTGAATTGTGCCTCTTTTGTTTAAAATCTCTCTGTCTGTCTTTACTTCGTTTGTTGCAGGCTGCACTTTCACCATTCTGGTGCACACCCGTGAAGCTGCCATGCGCAACATGGAGAAAATTCAAGTGATCAAGGTAAGGAATCGCACAAGACCCACAGCAAGTCGTTGTGTTTCACTCTCTCTGTGTCAGATACTGTCATGCCCCTGTTGGAATCTGATTCCGAGGGGGAGGTTGAGCAGCTGAGAGGGAGTGGGAGTGTGGCTCTGGTGACTGTGGGAGAAATGGGGGAAGGGCACAGTCTGGCTAGGCATTCAGAGGAAGACCCAGGCCCACCCCCTCTTCATCCTAGGGCACGCAAGGAGGAACAGATAAGGGAGCAACGTGGGTTACGGGGGAGAAAAGGGTCCTGATTCTCTTCATTAGCTGTAGCTGGGGAAACAGGATAAAGAGGATTGTTTGCGCACAGCAACTTGCTGGAAGCAAAGAATACATTATCAAGTTTTATCTGGGTTCTGGCATCCTCCCAATTGTGTGTGTTTCGTTATCTTTTGAAGTCTGCAATTCCTGCTCCTGCCCTGCCTTGTTAATTGCTACAGCGTTAATTTCTGTTGGTTTTTATTTATAATCTATGTGTACTTTGGATTCGGACTGAATTTCTTCCCTTTAAACAACTGTTCTTGGGAGAGTTTTTTTTCCAGCCGATGATAATTGGATATTGAGGGCCAAGTTGGAGGAATTAAGGGGACTTTAGCTACTTTTGTGACTTGGCTGTTTTTGTGCCACGCCCCTTTGAGTCATCACATATACGGTCGATTTTTTAAAAGCAACAACCAACATCATTTTTAAGCATGAAAGGCCGCCTCCAATCTCATCCCGACTTCTGTTTTTTTGTATTCGGGTTCAGTAAAAAATTTGGCCTCCCAGCCACCCATGTCCCTGACCCCAGCATCAATGTGATGACCTGGGGCACAGCACAGAGGCCACATGGGCAGCTGGCAGTTCAAACTGCCCAGGGGTGGGTGCTGCTGGGGGTACGCAGGGGTTCGGGAGAACATCTCGCTAAGATTCTGTGCACTTTGGAGAACACCCCGAATCCCACTCCTGGCTGGCATTGCCCACCCTGCCCTATCACTCCCAGGAGTCCCCACGTGGCCCATTTTGGATGCAGGTTATGCAGGGCGCGCATGGAGGCTCACAGGGAGAGCGAAAAATGGGCCTCCCGGAAGTTTGGGAAGGCCGGAAATGAGCCCGTTTCCAGCTTCCAAAGAGCCTCCAGAGTCCAGGGAGGCCGTTTTCGCCCTCCTGGAATTTCGAGAAAGCCTCTGGAGCCTGAGGAGGGCAAAAAGACCCCCCCACTATGGGGCAGGAGGCCGACGAGGCCACACCCACCCAACAACCAGGCAGAGAACCCTTTCCTAAATTTTTTGAAGGCCGCCCCCTTATTGCTCCAAATTCCCCTCAAATACTCCCATGTTTCTGGCAAGTCCAGAGTCAAGGGATGACGCACGTGCGCGCGTGCACACACACACACATACCAGTCCAATACTGTGAGCAAGCAAGAAAATCCAGCAGGCAAGTCAAAGAGTCCCGAAAGCCACGAAGCAAGGCAAGAATCCAAAAATCAAGAAGGAACCCAGGAAAGTTCAAATGTTGGCACTCAACACCATTTGTTCCCCACAGTGTCTCCTAAAGTCTCAGTCCCCAGGTGTGCCTTGTGGAGAGGGGTGGGGCGCTGTCTTCCTGAGTAGCCTGCTCACTCTGTGCTGTTCTCGCCTTCTCTCCACTCTCCGTGCTCTCGGATCAGGAGGGGGTGGTCTTTGCTCATCGCCTGAGCTCTGTCTCTCAGGGTCTCTGCTTAGCCTCTCTTCGTCATCTTGCCCACCTTCCTCTCTGCCTACAAGCCATCTTAATCTTGAAAGGCCTTGGTTTGACTGCGCCTGCTCTTCCCCATTTTCCTCCGAAGCCAACAAAGCCGCCCCCTCAATCTCTCAAATGGGCCGAAAATCAGCTGGGAGGCATGCACATGCGCAGTGAGGATAAGTTTGGCTGGGGCTCACGTGCCCGCACAAATGGCTCTGCATCCTACCGGTGGTACGTGTGCAGATCTATTCTATTCTATTCTATTCTATTCTATTCTATTCTATTCTATTCTATTCTATTCTATTCTATTCTATTCTATTATTTCTATCCTATTCTACTCTATTCTACTCTATTCTGCATTCTAATTCTTATTCTATTCTATTCTCTATTCTATTCTGCATTCTAATTCTACTTTCTATTCTATTCCATTCTATTCTATTCCATTCTATTCTATTTTATTCTCTATTCTATTCTATTCTATTCTATTCTGTCCTATTCTACTCTATTCTGCATTCTAATTCTAATTTCTATTCTATTCCATTCCATTCCATTCTATTCTATTTGCATTCTAATTCTAATTCTAATTCTAATTCTTTTCTGTTCTGTTCTGTTCTATTCCCCATTCCTTATCTATTCTATTTCTATTCTAGTCTCTTTTCTTTTCTTCTGTTCTATTCTGTACTGTTGTTCTTCTCTTCTCTTCCCTTCTATTTTCTATTCTGTTCTATTCATTATTATTTCTATTCTGCAGCTGAGCTGGGAGTCCTGAGAACAAGGGGTTCTGGACCTGTGCATGCAAACAACTGCTAAATTCAAATTTATTTATTTTATTTTATTTTATTTTATTTGGTTTGAGCATATGGGGCAATAGTTTGCATGAAGAGGCTGTTATGTTTCCCATCCCGTAGGACTTTCCCTGGATTCTGGCCGACGAGCAGGACGTCCACATGCATGACCCCCGGCTGATCCCTCTGAAGACCATGACCTCAGACCTCTTGAAGGTGAGCAGACCCACCTTCTGCACCTGGCCAGCTTGGAGAAGGGCAAGCTGAAGATTGGATCCAACCAAGAAAATCGGTTGGAATTCCCTCCTTTTTATACGCCGGAGGAATTCCTGATTGGCTCTTTCATTCAATCCCAAAGCCCAGACCAGGAACTGGCAGCTTCTTTGTATACTGACCCATCAATCTTCCTCAGCGGTTGGTGTGTGTTGCGTGGCTGCCAAGAAAGAGCGCCATTTGGTGTCTCCTCGGTGTACAGAAAAGTAAAGTCCTACACTTAGGCAAGAAAAACCCAAAGTACACCTACAGACTGGGTAAAAAACCAGGGTTAACTGTGACTGTGAGAGGGAACTTGTAGTCTTAGTGGACAACCATTTAAATATGGGGCAACGTGTGCAGTGGCAGCCAAAAAAGCTAAGTTGCATTAACAAAGGGATACAATCAAGATCAAGGGAGGTACTAATACCACTCTATAAAGCCTTAGTAAGGCCACACCTGGAATTCTGCATCCAGTTTTGGTTACCATACTATTAAAAAGATGTTGGGACCCTAGAAAGTGTGCAGAGAAGAGCAACCACGATGATGAGGGGACTGGAGGCTAAAACATATGATGAACGGTTGCAGGAACCAGGCCTGGCTAGTCCAGGGAAGAAAAGGACCAGGGGAGACAGGAGAGCAAGTGTTCCAATATTTGAAGGGAGAGAGGGAGAGAAAGAAAAAGGAAGGAAGACAGGAGAGAAAGAGGGAGAGAAAGAAAGGGGGAGAGAGGAAGAGAGAGTGACTAGAGGCTAAAACATACGATGAACCGTTGCAGGAACTGGACTTGGCTGGTTTAAGGAAGAGAAGGACCAGGGAAGACAGGAGAGCATCTTCCAATATTTGAGGGGCTGCCCCAGAGAGGAGGAGGGGGGTCAATTTTCCAAAGCCCCCAAAGGCCAGACAAGGAATAATAATGGATGGAAAATGACCAAGGAGAGATTCAACCTGGAAATAAGGAGGAATTTCCTGACAGGGAGAACAATCAAGCAATGGAACAGGAGTTGCCTTCGGAAGTTGTGGGAGCTTCATCCCTGGAGGCTTTCAAGAAGAGACTGGAACTGCCTTCTGTCAGGAATGGTATACGGCAGTGATGGAGAGTTTTTTTGTTGTGGTGTGCTGAAAATGTGCGTGCCGGCACCCACAATACAATGTGGCACCCTGCGCATGCACGTGCAACACTCCTGCCCCCTTACCTGCACTGGGCATGCGTGCACCTTCCAGCTGATTTTCGGCCCCAAAACGGGCCTTCCGGAAATACCGGAAGTGCTGAAATGGGCTTGTTTTCAGCCTCCCGAGGTTGCAGAGGCTTCCCTCGAGCCCCCAGGAGGGTGAAAACAGCCTCCCCTGGGCTCCAGAGGCCCTCAGGAGGCTGAAAACAGGCACTTCCGGTATTTCCGGAAGTCCCATTTTTCGGCCTCCCGAGGCTGCAGAGGCTTTCCTTGAGCCTCCGGGAAAGCGAAAACAGCTACAAATGGGCCAAAAGTCAGCTGGGAGGCGCGCACATGTACAGTGCAGGTAAGCTTGGCTGGGGCTCGGGTGCCCGTACAAATGGCTCTGTAGGGTCTCAGGTGTAGGGTCTCCTGCTTGGGTGGGGTGTCAAGACTAGGTGACCTACAAGGTCTCTTCCAACTGTCTTAATCTGTTATCTGGCCCAAATCCTGCCTTTCTGCAAAGGCCCCAGTCTTGGAAAACCCTATAAATGCAAGATTCCTGATTTGAACCCTATCCTTTCAGATGCAGCTCTATGTAGAGGAGCGGGCACAGAAAGGCACTTGAACCTGGGACTTCCGAACCATTTTGGAAATCTGCAATCCAGGCGACGCATTACCAAGCTCGTCCCCTGCAACTACATCAGTGCTTGGACAACTGACACACGCGTGTCTGAGTTCCCTTCCTGGCTACCGGGTGATTGTGTTTTTAAAAGTGCTCTTAAATCCCGCCAGGTTACTCTCATGTCGTCTTCTACCGATTCAGCGAGCCGGGTACTTTTCAAGTTGCTAGACCTGAGGGAGGACAGGGCACTGCAGAACTGTGCCTAGAAAGTGGTCACGTTTTGATTGCTGTGAAAACACTCGTCTGTCTTATTTTTTAAATGAATGTTTATCGCTGTGTTTCCGAGGTGCTAATGTCGAATGATAGGATATGACTAATTCACTGTAAATAAACTTAAGTTGTATCTGGTAGCAACCACGTCTAACTTTGCCCGCCCCCCACCGCTGAACCCAGATGTGAGATTTAAGACTGACACAGGTTTGATTGAAAACATTTTTATGAAATACAACTTTTCCAGACGTAGCAAAGTTGCAGAAGCAGCGAGAGAGAAATATCTGTTATATCAATAAATATCTTGCAGGTTTATTTTTCTCAGCGAGAGAGAAATATCCAGGAGGACGTAGCTTTGGAGTGACTACAATTCAAATCCTTCCTTTCCATGTCCAAGGGTTGGGCTGATTTCCCCAGAGCCACTTGACTGGGGACAATGGGAGTTGCAGTCCTATCCCAAGTGAAGCAGCCCTTCGCCATCAATCTGCCACGAGGGGGCCCAGGGTGAGGCTGCTGTTGGTCACTCTGACGCCGTACCAGCCTTGCCAGTATAGCGTATCCTGGCCTCCATGTGCAAATAAGATGTAGCGGACGCCAGCAGGGTAGTTGTGAAACGTGTGCGACACCTGAGCAGGGAAAAAGAAGGCGAGGAGCAGGTGAAAAGGGGCATTTTAACCGGAAGCTCTGAAGATCATCTGGGAGCGAACCAGAGGTGGTATTCAGCCAGTTCTGACCAGTTCTGGAGAACCTGTAGTGGACATTTTGAGTAGTTCGGAGAACCGGCAAGTACCACCTCTGACTGGCCCTGCCAACCCCATCTATGCTCTGCCTCCCATTGAGTCCCAGCTTATTGGCTGGGTCTTTGGTTGCCCTGCACAGGAGAACGGAGCTGGAAAGAAGGTTAGCGGGGTGGGGAGGGAATGGAAAATTTGCAGTATCCTTTCCCTGCCATGCCTAGCAAGTGTTCTGACCCGGCTGAATTCCCCGAGAGCAAAGAAAGATAAACTTAAAAACTCAAACTTTCACGGCTTTAATCCACAAATAAACCTCTGTAGACAACAGATGGCTTGCAGCCAAGTAGTCCATTCCTTCCAACATTTGAAACCAGGCTTATATTCCCTGGAGGGAAGGGCCATTAATTAGTATTTGTACTCCCCGAGTCACCTGTGCTGCTCTTCCATGAATCATCCTGCTCTCACTCACACCTAACACAGGCTCCTCAAAAACATCCTCATTGCTGCCGGCTAACCACAACACTAAGCCACGGCATGCCCACCAAGCCACGCCCACAGAACCAGTAGTAAATTTGTTTGAATCCCACCACTGGAGCGAACCAGTTCACTCCGACAATCAGCTGCTGGGCCCTCCTGCCCACTTGGCCTCCATCCTGACCTGCTTTTTAACCTCCGCTGCATTGCGTGGCACAGCCGATTGCCACGCGTCAGCTGTTGGGAGACACAGGGAGAGTGCAGGATTGCAGGAGAAGGTCAGTAGGAAAGCCTCGGCGCATGCACAAAGCATGTGTTTGCTGCGCCCTGCGCGCATGGTGCACGCACAAAGCATACCCACCAAGCCGCGCCCAATGAACCGGTGGTAAACCAATTTGAATCCCACCACTGAGCATTTTTATCCCAATTCTGTCCACCCGGTTCGATCCTAGAATTACAGAGAGGATTTTAAAAACCTCCAGCTCCAAATCCGGTGGGCTCTAAAAGCACCATATTGTGTGTGTTACACACAGCATCAGCAGGACACTATTATACCTCCGAAGTAAGATCAGCACTTGGCTTGTGAGATGGACAGCGTGTAAGTTTAGCGGTAAATAAAATTAAAAAACAATTTCCGGGGTCTTGGGTGCCCTCTTGAGCTTGGTTGTTTTCTTGCAGATGTTTCATGACCCAACTAGGTAACGGCATCAGAGCTAGAAGGGATTCAAAAAAGAGAGAGAGAGAGAGAGAGAGTAAAACTCCCTCTAACACTGAGGATGTTAACTAGTTGAATCACGAAACGTCTGAAAGAAAAAAAACCAAGCTCAGCCAGTTCCCAGGATTCCACAGTCCTCCTCCTCTTCCTCCTCTACACAAATGCCACACCTAACACTGATGATGTTGCCTAGTTGGGACATGAAAAGTCTGCAAGGAAACAACCAAACTCAGAGAACACCAAGGACCCCACAACCATTTTCCCCCTCCTTTCCTTCCTCTACCCCCATCTCCTCTCTGCAAATACCCCGTCTCCACCCCCTCTCCTTCCTCCTCACCCAATCTCTCCCTACACCACTCATTCTAACACTGATGTTGCCGCCTAGCTGGGTCATGAAACATCCAAGAAAACAAACAAGCTCAGAAAGCACCAGGGACCCCATAGTCATTTCCCACCCTCCTTTCCTTTCTCTACCCCCATCTCCTCTTTGCAAACCCCCTCCCTTCTAGCACTGATAATGTCACCTAGCTGGGTCATGAAACATCTGCAAGAAAACCAGAAAGCAAGGAACCCATAGTTTTTCTCCTCCTCCCTACAAACACCACTTCTAGCAGTGATGACGTTACCTACTTGGGTAGTGAAATGTCTGTAAGAAAACCAACCAGCTCAGAGAGCACCAAGGACCCCACAGTCCTTCCCCCCACTTTTCCTCCTCCCCCCACAATCTCCTTTCTGCAAAACCCTCTCCCTTCTAGCTCTGATGATGCCACTTAGTTGGGTCACGAAATGTCTGCCAGAAAACCACCAAGTTCAGACAGCATCAAGCACCCTTCATTTCAACCCTGAGCTAGAAATATTCTCCTTCAAAATGATAAAGGTTCCCCTCGCACGTCCGTCATTTCTGGCTCTCAGGACCGGTGCTCATCTCCAGCACAAAGCCAAAGAGCCAGCGCTGTCCGAATATGTCTCCGGGGTCACATGGCCGGCATGGCTAAATGCTGAAGGTGCATGGAACGCTGTTCCCTTCCCACCAAAGTTGGTCCTTATTTTTCTGCTTGCATTTTTTACGTGCTTTTGAACTGCTAGGTTGGCAGAAGCTGGGTGTCAGGATTCCGGCACTTAACTCCCATTTAAATCATGATTCTTGAGCCAGACTTCCAAAACCTCAAAAAGATTTATTGGGAGTTAACATGTCTGGCCCTGCCTGGGTGTAGCCGTCTCTGAGACACATCATTCATTGTCACCCTTGACCCTGGTTTTCCCCCACCCCCTGGGTGTATCATAATTCATATCCTCCAATGGGACACATCCATAGCCCAGAGTCATCAGTCAGGCTCTCCAGTTAGAATTTTGCTTGGCAGAAACTTCGGTCACCTAATTACTATCTTTGAAAACATTTATGGAATGCAGTTTCGGTTTTGCAAGCTGTCGCACTCCTTCCCCCCCACTTTCTGTTGACAACTCTAAAAAGACCATTGAAATATTTTATGAGTTGACGTTGGGACAAGAAATGGGAGCTCACTCCATGATGCAGTGCTAGCAGGGGTGAGATTCAAACTTTTAACAATCAGTTCTTTGGGCCTGGCTTAGGTAGTGGGCGTGGTTTAGTGGTCCTGTGACTGGGTGGACATAGCTTGGTGGTCATGTTATTGGCTGGGTGTGGCCAACTCAATATCACTCACATCGAGGCATGCATCTCCTCGCCTGGCCTCTCATGACTGTGGGGATGCTGCAACAGTCATAAGTGTGAAAAATAGTCATAAGTCACTTTTTTCAGTGTCATTGTAACTTTGAATGGTCACTCCACACAAGCAAAGTGCCTGCAAGGGAGGGGGAAAAAACTCCAGAGAGGTTCCGGAGTCAGGAAGTCTAGTCCTGCCAAGAACGTAATAAGGTTTAACGAGAGGCAGTTTCTGTAAGCAACGCCAGATTGTTTCCTTTCTGCTTTCCTTACAGGATGAGCCCAGTAATTTCTTCTCACCGGTTCTCCAAACTGCTTAGAAGGTTAACAGCCAGTTCTAGCGAATAGGTGCGAACCTGTAGAATCCCAAGCACTAGAGATTTGAACTACCTGAACTGCCGACTTTTCTGGTTGACAAGCTCGGTGTCTTAGCCACTGAGTCATCGGGCCCCTTAAAAATTCTCTTTTACTGGCAAATAAAAAACACACAACCTTTGGCCCCTCGACCAATGCCACCAGGTAAATCTTGGGGGACAGAACCGGGCTGTGATCCAACCCACTCCCCTACCTTGCGCCATTCTGCATCGCTCCACTGTTCGATCACAACCGGTTCTGGCAGAAATTCCTGGAGAACAATATAGTCTTTGGACAGGAGCCTCACACAGAGCTGGTACTGGCAGCCACAATCAAAACGTGCAGCGTACCTGGGGACAAATGGGGGTTGAAGGAAACAATGCCAGCTCTTAAAAAAAAGAGGTCAATAAAAACACGGGGTCCTCGAAATACAACCATAACGGAGTCCAAAATTTCCATCGCTAAGTGAGACAATTGTTCAGCCCGATTATTCCAGCTGGCGGGGTTCAGGAGGAAGGCCTTCTCTGTGGCTCCTGCCTTCTGGAACATTTTGCCCCCTCCCCCAATGTCTGGTTGCCTCCAAACCTCCTCTTGTGGCCTATTGGCCACAGGCCCCTCCAGCGGCCGAATCAAAGGAGGAGGAGTTGTGGGGGTCAGGGCCAGCATCAAGGAGCTCTGCATCAAGGCAACCTAGGAGCTCTGAGGGGGAGGGAATGGAGCTGGCAGAGAGAGGGGGGAGAGGTGCAGCCTGGGCCATCCGTCAGCCCTCTGATAGAGAGTCAACAGCTCCCAGGTCTGGATGTGGCTGATGAGGAAGAGGAGGAATTCCTGGGCCTGACTGTGGATCCTCAGAAGGCAGAGGAGAGGAGAGGAGAGCAGTGGAAATCTATGGGCTAGTCCTTGGGAGAGAAGAGTAACTGCTGCCACTTCTGGGTTGAGCCCTCCTTGCTGATGGACCATAGATCGTGACTGTCCATGGCTATGGTCCGTGCTCTTTCGTTGGAGAGCCCTGCTCATTACGATTAGGGGCTGAAGCTGCCTTGGAGAGGTGGTGGAGTAAGGGGAAGTTGCAAGCCAGGTTGAGGGGAGCCGCATCTCCCCCTCTGGGCTTGGTCTTTTCCCCCCCGGAAGATGACTGAAGTGGTGGTCCAAAATGGCCACCCCAAAAAGGAGGACTCAGCTAGACTAAGATTTGTGCAGGAGTGAAGAAAGAGGTGGATAACATTTGAGTAGGGACAATTGTGCAAAACAACCAAACAAAAAGTACCCCGGGATGAAGGTAACACTAAACTTTTAAGAAAAGAAAAGTGAGTGACAAAAATACAAAGGGACAGGAAAAAAACAAGAAAATAATCTTGACAGCTGAGCGGGGCTTCGAACCGGGAAAGGAAGAAGCCAGAACTAAAGACTTAATTAAATTGGATTAAAATATTTTGGCAATGAACAGGCATAAAATAAAGCTGGACTTAAGATTGTCAAAAAATAATAATAATAAAATTTACAAATTGGAGACTGGATTGCTTGGGAATATTGCGGTTCGAAAAACCCTAAATAATAAAATAGGGGAAAAAGGTGAAGACTTTGTATGACGGAGAGTGCCATCTTCCAGACAAAAATTTAAACTCAAACAAAAGGGAAATTATTCTGTTTGCTTATGAACTCGTGTTGACACAATGTGAAAGAAATATTGAAACAAAGTAACAATCTTAAGCCCCTGTCACACTGCACCAACGGATGGAAAGAGGATGTAAAATGGAGAAAAACACCTGCCATCCGTTGGTTAACGCGATGCATCCGTTCTGTACTCACTGCCTCCGTTTTGCTTCCTCTCTATCCGTCCAGCATCCGTTTATTGACGTTTCATCCGCTCAGAAGGTTTTGAGCTGCTCAAAACTTTTGAGCGGAAAATGTATCCAATGCGTCCGTTCTGCATCCGCTAGGCATACGGGGGACATCTGTTCTGCATCCGTTACGCATCTGCTATATCCGCTAGGCATCTACTGCGCATCCGCGCAACTCAAATCCGCTCGGATGCAGGGAGGAAGCGGAACGGACGCGGAACGGACGCACAGCGTTAGTAGCACGGACGGAGAAAGGATGAAAGCGGATGCAGCTCGCAAACAAAGCATTTAAAATGGAAAAAACGTTCGCAGAGGGGACCTATTTCGGATATTAAGGATGTCTAGAGGATGCCTAGAGGATGTAAAGGGACACATAGTGGAAAACCTATATTGCCTATAAAAAGGGGGAGCAACTCATCTGGATCTCACTTTCAGCCCAGCAGCCCAGCTGTGCAGACCTCTGCAGCCTTCATCTGCCTCTTGCTCTTCCACAGCATCCAGTCATGTCCACCTTGGATCGTAACAAACTCCTTTTGGAAGCCACCATTGTTCTGCAACAGTGTGAAGCCATCTACAGGCTCTGTGAACTCTACTACGGGAAGAAAAGGAGGCGTCTGGGTCCGAAGATGGATCAGGAGAAGAGTAGAGTACGGACTGTACAACAAGCTGATGGTGGAGCTGAGGAACGAAGACCCTCGTGCATTCCAGAACTTCATGAGGATGCCACCAGGCATGTTTGACGAAGTTGTGGAGCGGCTGAGACCCAGGTTGACCAAGCAGAGCACCAACTTCCGGCCCAGCCTGGACCCTGGGCTCAAGGTGGCACTGACTCTGCTCCACCTGGCCTCAGGGACCATGTACAGGAGCATGCAGTACGGCTGGAGGGTGCCACACAACGCCATCAGCATTGTGGTCAGAGAAGTGGTGCAGGCCATCATCGAAGAATACAAGGAGGAGCTCCTCCAGTGCCCCTCCACTGAAGAAGGCTGGAAGAAAGTTGCAGAGCAGTGGTATCAGAGGTGGAACTTCCCACACACCGTTGGAGCCATAGATGGGAAGCACGTGGCCTGCAAAGCTCCAGCCAAGTCGGGGTCCACTTATTTCAACTACAAGGGCTTCTTCAGCATCGTCCTCTTCGCCATGGTCGATGCTGACTACAAGTTCATGTACGTCGATGCTTCAGGCAACGGGTCATGTTCAGATGCCCAGGTATACAACACCAGTCATCTCGAGGGCCTGGAACGCAACCTCATCATGGGATTTCCAGATCCAGACCCCCTGCCCAACGACACGCAAGATGTGCCCTACTTCATCATGGGGGATGACGCCTTCTCCCTCACAACCTACCTCATGAAGCCGTACACTTCAAGATACTTCACCCAGGAAGAGAGGATCTTCAACTACAGGCTGTCCAGGGCAAGGCGGGTGGTGGAGAACGCCTTTGGCATCCTGGCCAACAGGTTCCAGGAACTTCTCACCACCATGCAGCATCGCCCAGAGACCGTGAGGAGGATCATGGAAGCTTGCTGCATCCTGCACATTCTCATGCGCACCCGCTTCCCAGTCTTGCAGAACAGGCTCGTGCACCTCCAACAAGACAATGGGGACATGGAGCCTGGGGAATGGAGGCAAGGGCAAAACCTGATAGACACTGAGGATGTGCAAGGCCCCAACAGAGCCTTACATGAAGGGAAGAAGCAGCGCAACCTCCTGAAACACTGGTGCAACTCCCCAGCTGGAGCAGAGGAGTGGCAAGACAGGATGACAGATGCTTAATGGATGCTTCCTTCAGCCTGTCTCATCACACGGATGAGATTGGGCCATGTATGTTGGGTGGGCCTACAATGAACAGGGCGTTTAATAAAGAGTTGTGTTTGTGTTCAAATGTGTGGATCAATGATTACATTAGCATTGATAATGAAGGGCCATAGGTGTGGCACCTGGGAGGGTGGACCATAGAGTCCCACTATGCTTGCACTGGAGGTTTATCTATCCCACTGCTATCTTAACCCATCCCACAAGCATGCAAAGACTTAAACCATTTCTAAAAGTTTCCACCAAGACTTTATTGACAAAAATAAATGAGGCAAGTGTGTGAAACAAAGATAAACTTTATTAATAACAAGCTGTAAAAGAAAAATGACCCAAGTCAAGTGGCCAAATAATGTCTACAGGTAGCCACCCAGTCTCTGGCACTCTTATTGGTCACTCTGAGGCGTGCCCATAGTCTCAGGGGTGAAGGGTCCAGGTGCTGTGGAGGTGGCTGGTGCTGGAGTGCTGGTCTGAATTGTCATTGGGGTGCCTGGCCCCGAGAGGACAACAGGGGACAGTGTGTTGAGAAAGCTCTCAGACAGCTGGCTCAGCCCTGTGATGTTGAGAGCTTCTTCCTCCATGCCGTGGGGTGTCAGCCCCAGTACCGAGGACAGATATACTGAGGCCGGGCTTGGCTGTGGGGTGGAGGAAGGAGCAGTGTAGTGGGGCTGTCTGGTCTGCAGCTGGGTGAGGACTGGCATGGGTGGCATCGGTGACGTGGGTGGCATTGGTGGCATCAGTGGCGTGGGTGGCATCGGTGGCATCAGTGGAACTGGTGGCAATGGTGTCGTCCGATGACTCTGTGCCTGGACTGGGAAGGGCTGCTGCGTCTGCTGCTGGACCTCCTGGTAGCCGTAGCCTTGGTAGATGAGGGCCTGTGGAAAGCCTTGGAATGGGAGGGACATCACCTGAGGTGGAGGAGCAGACCTGGACTGGGTGGGAGCAGGTTCCTCTGGGTCTGGAGGGTTGTGAAGCAGCTCGGTGATCCGGTCCTTCACCAACTGGTACTGGGGTTCCTCCATGTCCGTGAGGGTCTGGTTGACATAGGTGAGGAAGGGCTTGCGGTTGGAGGATGAGGAGTCGGTGTGGACCAGCTGAGAGAGGAGATCTATGCTGCTCCGGATGGTGTCCCTGATCTCCAGCAGGACAGTGTGGCTCCGCCCCTCCTGTGTGGCTCTCTGCCTTTCTGTGGAGGTGGAGCTGGGGGTGGCAGGAAGGCACCAAGGCTGGCAGACAGCAAGGCTGGCAGGGAGGCTGGCAGGATGGCAGGCAGCAAGGCTGGCAGGCAGGCATGCAGGGCAGGCTGGCAAGGCACTCGATGTGTCTGGATGCAGGTCTTTCCTCTGAATGGTGACCTGCTTGGGAGCTGCTTCCCTTTATATCCGCGGGGCTGACGTAATACATCCCCCCCGCATGCGCAGTGAACGCTAGGCATCCGCTAGGCTTCCGCTGTGCATCCGCTTCATCCGCTAGGCTTCCGCTGTGCATCCGCTTCTTCCGTTCAGCGTCCGTTCTGCATCCGCTCTTTCTGTTCCGCGTCCGCTTTGCTGAGGTCCCCCGGAAGCCTAGCGGATGTGCCATCCGCTCCCATCCGCTTCCATCCGCTGGGCTTCTGTTCCGCATCCGCTTTCCACCCGCTCTGCGTCCTCCCCCCGTCCGTTTGTTTCCGTGTTTTCCACTGTTTATGCAAATTTTTGCCCCTTTTGAGAGCGAATAACGGATGGAACATTTTTCTCGTCCGTTGTGTCCTTTTTACAAACGTTTTGCATCCGTTGGGCAGTGTGACAGGGCCTTTAGACAGTGAAAGCTGAACCAGATCAAAGGAAGAAGCAAGGAAAGACTGACTGCTGAAGATTGTTGTTTTTGGTATAGACCCTGGGTTGGAACAATTGAGAACTTTAGAAAACTTGAAGAAGAAAGAAGGAAAGTAAAAGTGTTTTTTGTGGATTTCAACGATTATAAAATATAAGAGTGTGTAATGATTCGGGAATTAAAAACGGAACTTAAAAATATGAGAAAATTACTACAGGAAAGAGGCAAATCACTTTGCTCTGTGTTAGAAGAAATGGAAAGGGCAATTGAAGGGAAGCAGCTCGGAAGCAGGTCACCATTCAGAGGAAAGACCTGCTGCCGGACGGATTGACAGCCTTGCCTGCCCTGCCTGCATGCCTGCCTGCCTGCCTTGGTGCCTGCCTGCCTGCCAGCCTTCCTGCCAGCCTTGGTGCCTGCCTCCCTGCCAGCCTTCCTGCCAGCCTTGGTTCCTGCCAGTCTTCCTGCCAGCCAGCAACCCCACAACCATGCGGAAGCACAGCAAGCCTCAGCCATCTGCTGCCAGCCCTGGCAAGAGGGACAGGGCTACCATCCCACCCCCTGGCCCTCACTCTGGTTCTGCTGGGGCTTCTGCAGCACGGGCTCACTCTTCTGGGGCTGGCGCTTCTGCTGCTTCTGCTTCTGAAGGAGCTGATGACAAGCACTCCAGCACCAGCCACCTCCACAGCACCTGGACCCTTAACCCCTGAGACTGAGCGACCAAGAGGAATGCCAGAGACTCATTTTTGTCTTATAGCTTGTTGTTAATAAAGTCTATTTATGATTCACACACTTGCTTCATTTCCTTTTTTTAATAAAGACTTGCTGGAAACTTTTAGAAATGGTTTAAGCCTTTGCATGCTTGTGGGATGGGTTAAGATAGCAGTGGGATGGGCAGGGATACCTTTGGGATGGCTAATAGCTGTGGGATAGATAAACCTCCAGTGCAAGCATAGTGGGACTGTATGGTCCACCCACCCAGGTGCCACACCTATGGCCCTTTATTATCAATAACAATATAATCAATCATCCACAAATGTCAACATAGACACAACTCTTTATTGAATGCCCTGTTCATTGTAGGGCCACTCAACATACATGGC
This sequence comes from Laticauda colubrina, assembly GCA_015471245.1. Classification (NCBI taxonomy): domain Eukaryota; kingdom Metazoa; phylum Chordata; class Lepidosauria; order Squamata; family Elapidae; genus Laticauda; species Laticauda colubrina. The sequence goes on from BLBF01000057.1 coordinate 8,918,259, forward strand.
CCAATCTCATCCGTGTGATGAGACAGGCTGAAGGAAGCATCCATTAAGCATCTATCATCCTGTCTTGCCACTCCTCTGCTCCAGCTGGGGAGTTGCACCAGTGTTTCAGGAGGTTGCGCTGCTTCTTCCCTTCACATGAGGCTCTGTTGGGGCCTTGCACATCCTCAGTGTCTATCAGGTTTCGCCCTTGCCTCCATTCCCCAGGCTCCATGTCCCCATTGCCTTGTTGGAGGTCCATGAGCCTGTTCTGCAAGACTGGGTAGCGGGTGCGCATGAGAAGTACCTGGACCTGTTGGCCAGGATGCCAAAGGCGTTCTCCACCACCCGCCTTGCCCTGGACAGCCTGTAGTTGAAGATCCTCTCTTCACGGGTGAGGCATTTGGAGGTGTAGGGCTTCATGAGGTAGGTTGTGAGGGAGAAGGCGTCACCCCCCATGATGAAGGCACATCTTGGGGGTCTGGATCTGGGAAGCCCACCATGAGGTTGCTTTCCAGCCCCTCCTTGAGGTGACTGGCGTTGTATACCTAGGCATTTGAAGATGACCCGTTGCCTGAAGCATCGATGTACATGAACTTGTAGTCAGCATCGACCATGGCGAAGAGGACGATGCTGAAGAAGCCCTTGTAGTTGAAATAAGTGGACCCCGACTTGGCTGGTGCTTTGCAGGCCACGTGCTTCCCATCTATGGCTCCAACGGTGTGTGGGAAGTTCCACCTCTGATACCACTGCTCTGCAACTTTCTTCCAGCCTTCTTCAGTGGAGGGGCACTGCAGGAACTCCTCCTTGTATTCTTCGATGATGGCCTGAACCACTTCTCTGACCACAATGCTGATGGTGTTGTGTGGCACCCTCCAGCCGTACTGCATGCTCCTGTAGATGGTCCCTGAGGCCAGATGGCGCAGAGTGAGTGCCACCTTGAGCTCAGGTTCCAGGCTGGGCCAGAAGTTGGTGCTCTGCTTGGTCAACCTGGGTGTCAGACGCTGCACAACTTCATCAAACATGGCTGGAGGCATCCTCATGAAGTTCTGGAATGCACGAGTGTCTTCGTTCCTCAGCTCCACCATCAGCTTGTTGTACAGTCCGTCCTCTACTCTTCTCCCGATCCATCTTCGGACCCAGACGCTTCTTGGCCACCTCTTTTTCTTCCTGTAGTAGAGTTCACACAGCCTGTAGATGGCTTCGCATTGTTGTAGAAGGATGGTGGCTGCCAAAAGACTTTGTTACGATCCACGGTGGACATGACTGGATGCTGTGGAAGAGGATGAGGCAGATGAAGGCTGCAGAGGTCTGCAGCTGGGCTGCTGTTCTGAAAGTGAGATCCAGGTGAGTTGCTCCCCCTTTTTATAGGCAGTATAGGTGTCCCTTTGCCTCCTCTAGGCATCCTGTAGACATCCTTAATATCCGAGATAGGTCCCCTCTGCGAACGTATTTTCCATTTTACATGCTTTGTTTCTGTGCTGCATCCGCTAGGCATCCGTTCTGCATCCGTTCTGCTTCCATTCCACTTCCTCCCTGAGTCCGTTTACTGCTGGAGCGGATGGAGTTGCGCGGATGTGCAGCGGATGCCTAGTGGATATAACGGATGTGTAACGGATGCAGAACGGACGCCTAGCAGATGCGTAGCGGATGCAGATTGGATGCATTGGATACATTTTCCGCTCAAAAGTTTTGAGCAGCTCAAAACTTTCTGAGCGGATGAAACGTCAATAAATGGATGCTGGACGGATAGAGAGGAAGCAAAACGGAGGGAGTGAGTACATCGCGTTAACCAACGGATGGCAAGCTTTTTTGTCCGTTTTACATCCTCTTTGCATCCGTTGGTGCAGTGTGACAGGGGCTTAAGAAGGTCATCAAAAAGGGGAATACCTGTGAAATCAGGAGAGGTAGAAAGGTGCAGCAGAAAAGGGGAAAAGAAGATATCAAGAAAGAGAGGAATATAAACTGGAATGAGAAAAGATATGGGGAAAAGGGGGAGAAGAGGCAGTAAGAAACAGGTGCAGGAAATTAAGAAACACGGAAATAGTAAAATGATGAAAAGAAACTGTTTTTATAGAGATAATGGCTGATGAATTGAAAAGGGAATTCTGCAGGGTGACAAGGGGTAACAACAATATACTTGCAATTAAAAAATACTTAGAAAATAGGATAATATAGATTATTAAAGGAGGGATAGATACTGATAGCTCTTATTAGATGAATATATATATTTATTTTTATCTTTAAAAGAAAAGTTAAGGTCTATTGAAGAAATTGTAACAATTGAAATGAATGTGAAGATGTTTAAAAATGAGGTAAATATCAGTAACCAGGAATTAAATTGTCAATTTTTTCCCTTTCATTTTTTTTGAAATTAGAAATAAAATTAAGGGGGGAAAATATATTGCGGAATCCAAATGAAAAGATATAATGATTATTATTGTGACTACTGAAAAATAAAGGTTTATTGGGAATTAAGATGAAGGAATAAAGGAGCTTGGCCTTCTTTAACTACTGAGGTGTCACACTCAAAGCAGTAAAAGGGGGTAGATCTATGCTTCTTTTTCTCTTGTGTTAAAACTTGTATTAATCTAGAATTTATAGAAAGAATGTGTGATGAAAAGAAAGTATGACAGATTAAAGAACTATTTAAATTAATAAGCTAATACAGACTATTAAAAGGAAGGAGAGACATAGATAACCTTTTTTTAAATTAGGCAAACATATATTGTTATTTTTATTCTGAAAATAAATATTAAAGGATTATATTTGAAATAACTGAAATGAAATGAAAGGATGTTTGGATTGAGATTAATGTCGGAGATTAGGATTAACTTGCTTGTTTTTCTCTTTTCTGAAAGTTTGGAATGGAAAAGGTAACAATAGAATTAAGTATGCACATACAAATGTATAACTGTTGTCATATTTGTATGTAACAGTGATGATCCGGAAATATGTTGTCCACTAAAAAGAGCTTTTTGTTTTTTATGTGAAAAATGGAATAAAACTTGTTAGGAAAAAAAATAGAAAGAAGAGCAACCGCTGTTAGTGAAGCCCCACCCAGGGGTCTCTCTCTCTCTCTCTCTCTCTTTCTTTTGAATTTTGATCGCGTGACTGCTAGGATGGTCGTAAGTGTAAAAAATGGTCACTAAGTCACTTTTTTCAGCGCCGTTGCAACAGTCACTAAAGGAACACTTGTATATGTCAGGGTTCCAGATCGTATCTGGTTTAATCAGTAACTCCGAGGCAGACAGAATCTCCAAGTTCTTTATTAAAAACAGGAACTGGCATCGTCTGTGAAATTTCAGAACTGAAATCATTCCCAGACTTCCCACAAAATTCAACCTTCACCCATCCAATTTTCTACACCTCATTAATCACCTGAACCAATTCCTCTGCCGCTGCAATTACTTGCTGCGACACACTCGATAACCTTGAACTTTCAAACTAAACTTTTTTCCTCTAAGAACTGTTCAATTACATCACCCCCTCCCACATTCTTCAACTCTGTGGCAGCAATAAATTCCAGAGCTGACAGTATAGTCTTTCTTGTGGGAAAGCAAGGAGAACCAGAAGGGAGGCATAATTGACTTACAACTGTTTGTTTAGTGACAAGTTACCATAGCACTGAAAAATGTGACTTATGACCGTTTTTCACACTTACGACCATAGTAGCCGCCCCACAGTCACATGATCAAAATCCAGATGCTTGGCTTCTATTGCTTGAATAAATTTTCTGGCAAAGCCCATCTGTTCCAATAATAATAACATAAATCTCCAGTTCACGTTGTCAAATGCCTTTTGAGCATCTAGAAATATCAAAGCCATTTGTTTTTCAGGATGAGCCTCATAATATTCCAAGGTATCCAAAATTACTCTCATGTTGTCTCTAATTTGTCTCTTTGGCAGAAATCCATTTTGATCTGGATGAATAAAATTATTTAAATATTTTTTCAGTCTTTCTGCTAAGATTGAAGCAAAGATTTTATAATCTGCATTCAATAAGGAAATAGGTCTATAGTTCTTAATTTGCAACGGGTCAGCCTCTTCCTTTAAAATAAGTGTAATATAAGCCTCTGACCATGTTTTGGGTGTCATCTTCTTTAACATAACTTCATTCATAACTTCTAACAATGGGATGTTCAATGATTCTTGAAATTTTTTTAGAATTCTGCCGGAAGCCCATCTGGACCTGGTGCTTTCCCATTATTTTGTCTTTTAAATGCTTCATTTAATTCCATCATTGTTATGTTGCTTTCTAACATTTCTTCAGTCTCTTTAGGTATCTTCGGTAAGTTAACATTCTGTAAATACTGTTTAATTTTTTCCTCATCAATATTCTCTTGTTTATACAGTTGTCCATAATAATCTCGAATAATTCCCTTTTTCTCCTTATTACCACAACAAACTTGACCTTGATGATCTATTAGTTTCAATATTTTTCTTGATTCCTTCTCCTTTCTCAGTTTATATGCTAGCCATCTACCTGGTTTATTTGCATCTTCAAAATAATTCTGTTTAGAATTTCTAATTTTCTGTGCCAGTTCTTCTTTCTCTATTAATTCCATTTTATGCTTAATTACATCCAGTTTCAATTTAATATCTTTTTTCTGTGGTATTTTCTGTAGTTCTTTTTCAAGTCTTATATATTCATCTTCCAAGGCCTTAGAGGTTTGTCTTTTCCTAATATTCTTTTTTCTTGTATAGTCTATTATCAAACCTCTTACATATGCCTTCATTGTATCCCAGACATTCTGTATTGAGGTATCTTAATATAATAGAGCATTAATATTATATATATGAAGAGTTTTTAGGATTGATTTGTTATGATTATATGATAAGTTATAGAATAAACTGTTTGAAGTATTGTTATCTCACAAAGCATGAATGATTAAAAGTATAGTCAGAAAAAGATTTTTTTATTTTATTTTTTTAGTAATATTAGAATATGGATTGACAATATGAGTGGCTATGCAATATAATTGTAATTGACACTATAAAATGAATGCACAAAACTGATGAACCAACCGATACACCGGAAGTATATATGAGAGTAGATGTTTTTAATGTTTCGTATGTTTGTCTGTTTGTAGAAAATTAATAAAAATTTATAAAAAAAAAAAAAAAATCCAGATGCTTGGAAAGAGCCTCATATTTATGATGGTCACAGAGTCCCGGGGAACACAGGATCCCCTTTTACGACCTTTGGAAAAGGCAAAATCGACGGAGAAGCCAGATTCACTTCACAACCGGGTGACTAACTTAACAACTGTCGCGATTCACTGAACAACGGTGGCCAGAAAGGTTGTAAAATGGGGCAAAACTCACTTCGCAAATGTTTCCCTTAACAACAGAAATTTTGGGCTCCACTGTGGTCGTAAAGTTGAGGACTACCTGTACTCCGCCTCTGGCTTTGACAGAGCTGTCTTTCGGCGCTGCAGAACGGCGCCTGTGCTTGTGCCTCCCGCGTCTATCCATCCACCTCTACTCCCTGCCACTCACCAATCGCTCACCACGATATCAGGCCGGGCTTCATCCATCAATTGATCCCAGTAGCCATGATCCCGTAAGGTGATCATCTGATGTTTCATGCATGACCTGGCAAGGAAGAGAAAGCTTCCATCATCATAATCTTTTAACGGCCCCATTATCCCTTGCCAGGTGGAGTCCGGACAACTGAATGGCCGTGTTTCCTGGCTGGATGCCCTTCCCGTTGTAACGTGGAGTTATATTCAGAAGATGTATTCCCACAGAAATATCAGCCTCTACCTAGGATCAAACACACAGCTGTAAGGCACGCACATGCCCAGCGAGGTAAGTTTGCCTGCAGCTAGCGTGCCAGCACAAATGGCTCTGTGTGCCATAGGTTTGCCATCACAGGCCTAGAGTCGCCCTCATGGTAAAATGGGTAGCCAATAAATAAATAAAATAAAATAAAAATAAACTTTAGCTTTGAAGTTTCCAAGCTGCCCGTGGGAAAAACTCAGTTGAAAATTCCCACTATCGAAGGAGAAGCCCATTTAACAGTGGTCAATCTGCATGTTAGAAACCCTGCAAGGGAAGACCAGCGAGTCCCTGGCTGTCCCGCCGCTCACTCGTAGGACGTCACAAAATATTTCCGAACATGCGGAAGGGGGATATTTTTTCCGTGATTTCCCGGAAGCTGCTCGATTTTCCAGCCGTTGCCTCCGTCGCATTCTTTCACCCAGGCGTCAAAGTCTTCTGTGGCGGGAGAGAAAGGACACACAAAGGAGAGGACAACACTGTCGGCTTGATGTCCGGCACTTGGGAAAATATTTCAAAACTCGGGAGACGAGACCACCAGGAGATCATGCCCTAAAATAAGGCTACTTTGGAGGCAGAATTATGGAACTGGTTGCACTGGGTTATTTCAGGATTATTATTTTTTTTTTTAAATTTGCTTAGCCATGTTGGTATTGTGGTTCGCCGGCAGCCTGTGCAGATAGCAGCGGAATCGGATAATGGGGAAGAACGGGGACCAGTCCAGGAGTCTGGGGGAGGACTCAGATGAGGGTTCTGCGTCCAATGAAGAAATGGGGCCAGGACCATCTGGGAGTTGTGTGCTGATTCTGGAGCCTCCAGAGTCTGGCAGCAGCGAGGCAGAGGAACAAGGAACAAGTTCCCAGTGCATGTGTGCTCAGTGCTGTTTGAAGGCAAGAACAGCTGAGACAAAAGGGGCCACTCGGGAGTAAGGCTGGGAGGTGATTACCCCTCCCATAAGGTATAATGGACCGGCAAAGGGAGAGAAACCTTTGCAGGAAGCAACGTCGTTTGCTCTGTTCAGATTAAATCTTGAAGCTCTGTGTGGACTGTTCATACTTAGACTGGTTTTTTACAGTTCATTTGTCACTTTAGTTGTTGGCAGCAATTCAAAGGAGAGAAAGGTTGAGTGCTCATCTCGAGGGATTGTTTGGGACTCATTACGGGCTGGGAATGGACATAATTCCCAGCGCTGAAATAAAACAAGAGGTTTTAATTTTCAGTAATTAAGCATGTGCTTAATTACTGTCTCGGGAAGCCTTGGTCAAAACAGTTGGCAACTCCGTTTGGATCTCCTGGTGGACTTCCAATTCCCTTTAATCTAGGATCAAGGCCAAGAGCTTGAGGGGAAACAAATCTTTGAGTGGTTCAAAAACGGACTCCCCCCCCCCCCCCAAAAAAAAAGCCCACCCCCCCTGCCCCCCCCCCCCCCCTCACCTTCAGCACAGGGGTTTTTGATCAGGTTCCTCTTCAGGCTGCAGAGGAAATAGAAATCCCGCCAGTCCGGGATGGGACTGTCCAGGGGCTCCGGCCAGTAGCCCTCACGCTGGCACTTGAGCCTCCAGAGCGAAGGCAAGTCTACCAGCCCACGCCAAAGGGAGCAGACCAGCCGGCAGTGACGCACCAGGTCCCAGGCAGGCACCAGCACCAGCACGGCAATCAGGGCATCCTCAGGGAGGGTCTCCATGCTCGCCAACTGGGAAGAGGAAAAAAAAGGAGAGAAGGAAGAGTGAAAGAGAGAGAGAAGAGAGGAGAAACAAGGAGGGAGGGATGGGAGAGATGAGAAAAGAAAGAGAGAGAGAGAGGAGAGAAAGGAGAGAAGACAGAGAAGAGACGATGGGGGGAGAGGAGGGAGAGAGTGGCCTTGGAGCTGTGCTGACGTTTGCAGAGGTAGAACCTCCCCGGCCAGGGGGAGTCGATCTGAGCCGACGATTCAGGCAGGCAGGCGGGCCGGGGCAGCCCTCACGGAGCCTCCAGCCCCCGGCAGCAGCGACATCTGGGAGACCCGGAGCCGCGCAGCAGGGACAGGGCTCTTCCCTGGAGCTCTCCCCACCCCACCGCCGGCACCTCCCCGGGGGTGGAAGCGGCTCCCTTTCCTCGCCCGCCTCCCGCCCCCACCCCGGAAGCAGGAGCGCCGCAGAGGCTCCGCGCATGCGCCGGCCGGGCCAAAGCGAAAGCGAAACGTGGCCACAGGGCTCCGCAGAGCTACTAAAAGGGAAGAGGAGCCCATCGCTCTCCCAGACTTCCGAGTTCGCGGAGCATCGGGGAGAGGGGGGGGGGGCATCTCCCCGCGGGGAGGGCGTGGCCCAGGGGAGTTGCGTCATCGCATGCAAATGAGCGGGATTCCCTTTTCCCCCTCCCCGCCCCCGTCTTTGCGAGGGGTCTCTCTCTCTCTCTCTTTCTCTCTTCTCAGACCCCGCCCCCCAAGGGGGCCGCGGCCACCGGGAATCCGGCCGGCTGAACCCACAGCGCCGCTGAAAGAGCGCTCCTGAGCGTGTGCAAAGCGCCCCCTTCCTTAGCCCGGGGTCCAACAGCGCAATTGATTCGGGGAGGGGGGGGAGTCTTGATCTTGCTCTCCTTGCCTGCTCCGGAAAGCTAAAAGTGGCCTGACCTGGTGAGAAGGGCATGGATGGGAGGCCACCAGGAAACCCCAGGACTGTGGCTTATCTGGGAGGTGTTCCTAATGCCAAGCGGTGAGGCCTTCCAACTCAGCCCCCTCCCCAGGGAAGAGGGGGGAGACCCCCTGTA